>OX246739.1:50184988-50524988 GCA_945910005.1 Isoperla grammatica
AGTAGAATAAATACGTCTAGAATCAAGACGAGGTATTTCAGCGTTGAGGTATAGTAGCCCTATTCGTAACCGTATAACACGCAACGATGGTTGCCATGCAAATAGGCTAGCGAGCTCCATGGAGAACAAACGCATGCAAATATCCTCGCACGAGAAAGATATCTCTGTACTTTCCTTTTCGTTTGATAAATGGCTTTCCTGCGCAAAATGCAGAGTTCGTATCAGCCATGCAGTGAGATTGATTGCAACGCTGTACGCTACCCTGATGCCGAACAAGACAACCTCTGCAACCCATGCGACAACACACGTAAACCTGATAGAAGACAATCTGTGCAACCCATGCGACAACACACGTAAACCTGATGGATGATATGTATGCCATGGAGTTGGAGTACAAAACAATCTAATCAAAGATGTTTGTTCGACAAGATCAAGTTACGATCAGGAGAAGCATCGAACTACTTGCAAATAAATCACGTCTATGTTAACATATTCTTGTTTACCCGGAATTCGTATTTATTGTCTGTCTACCCACTAAGTTACAAGAACTGATTTTCAGTGCGACACATAGGAAGTTAAGAACACTTTCGCTTTTAACTTATTTTAATATTTCAAAAACAACATTTTATATCCACATTACACCTACCAACTTGTATACCACATAAAATGCATCCCTTATACAAAGAAAATTTAAGATGTGATGTTATTAAAAATGTATTTCAGAATCAAATTTGAAACAGCATTTTGCTATAACGTAACATTTATTCCATTAATTGAATTACTATTACGTTTGTAAGTAATGCTATCCTGTTAATGGTTATAAGAACACCTTTGTTATTGAGACAATATTATTTCAAAACCACCCATGGGCTTATTCAACAGCGATTACATACACATTTTATTTTGTCAATTGGCAAGAAATCTTGACACATTTGTGTATAGTCTTGTATTGCTATACCAACAACATGATACACCAGTAATTAAAATGTAGATGACACAACTTTCATCATACTGATGTAATATAATATTATACATATCATACGCCTATACAACATTTAATCTCAAACAATGTAACGTTTCATGTATTAGAAACTTGGTATGTTTTGGGGTTCACTTATGAATGTTCTTCAATCACAAACGAGTAACGACAGATTATAGATTATAGTTGATGGACAACTGAAACTCCCCCTTCCGAACCGAATGGACATTTTCACCCCGTCTCTGTTATGTTCATACTTCTAAACGGATCACCGGGGACGGCTCTGGTTATGTATTTGGTGCATGAAGTAATGCGAGACTGTGATGCGCATGCACAATGAGACGTATCTGCATCGTACCCACGAACTGGAATACACATACACACGCAACACACCTGCCAGAGGGCGTACACACACAATCATGTACGCTGCATGTCATCCACTCATTTCACTATCTGTTTGACTTGTCTCGAGATTTGCATAATCTCACTTACTTACGGGTTAGTGGTGAGCGCACGGAGCTCTGTTTCGGAGGTCACTAGTTCACTGCGCATCATCACAATGCGAGTACATTTTGTATTCATTGAGAGTATAAAGTAAAGTAAACGTAAATAATACACTATTGTGCACAATATGTATAGGAACAGACGATGTTTTGAAACGTACTGATGAATTAGTTTTAATTTTAAAAGTGTACAAATGGATATAATCCAAATAAACTGTACACAAACAAAAATGGATAATGGTGATATGTACAGATCATGATAGTAAGCACTGCTTACTATCATGATCTGTACATATCACCATCACCATATCTGTATCGATATATTTTCATTATTTAATTATGATTGTTTTTAAACTGCTAATTCTGCTTACTAAGCATGAAGTAATTGAAGTAATTAAATAATGAAAATATATCGATACAGATAGGCCCTATACAAGTAAAACACAGTATATACTTAGTGACGAAGAGTCTCCACACACGGGGGGGGGGGGGGGGTCCGTAAGTCAACTGGCAGTGACGGGTAAGACATGTATTACCACAGCCTTTGTGTACGCCGTGCACTACGCACTACGCACCACGCACCACGCACCACGCACCACTCACTACGCACTACGCACCACGCACCACGCACCACGCACCACGCACCACGCACCACGCACTATACGCACTACGCACTACGCACTACGCACTACGCACTACGCACTACGCACTACGCACTACGCACTACGCACTACGCACTACGCACTACGCACTACGCACTACGCACTACGCACTACGCACTACGCACTACGACCCACCCACTTCATTACCAAGTCACCAGAACATGTTCCATTGAACCCTTCCTAAAAACAATTTGTTCATGGTCGAAGAGATTGCAATGACAGTGTCGGTCGTTCCACTCTAGGCAGCGAGTGTTGACATCGGGCACGCAACGCAACACAGAGGTGAGTACTGAGTAATTAGCAGTCTTGCAAGGGAGGCGCCATTTAATTATAAACTTAAACGAGCTCACAGTTTGTGTGCAAAGCTGCCAGTTGTGGGCCAAGTGGGCCTACCGCACCTTCACACCCCCTGTTTCCCACCGACCTACGTGTCTGTCGCCTTCCTTCACCTTATAGATTACGCACTACGCACTACGCACTACGCACTACGCACTACGCACTACGCACTACGCACTACGATTGGTGTGGCAGCGTGGGCAGCGTGGTTGGGCAGCGACAGATATAAAATAGAACCAATTTGATTCTTGAACGACTAGTCGCAGGTGCAGATGTCATTCAACTACGCTTCAGTTCTATTCAAGAGCCGATGCCTCGTTGACGGTCGATACCTTAAGTTTAGCCATTGTACTAGCTTTGATGGGTCTTGAATTGTCATTGTACATTTGCAATGAATTACAGTATTATTGTACAAACAAAGTAAAGGGGAATCAGTTGTAGATAACTTGCAATACAAGTAGAGTCTACTAGTGCATTGGATTGCAAGCTAATTAAAACTTTGAGATTGTTTAAAGATGAAGATAGGACACGTGCAGATCTGAACCGCTAAATGTAAATATATTGTATAAGAGAAAGTAGCAATAAAACATTACATAGGGTAAACATACAGTCAGGATGAAAAATAAATCATATATTATTCTATAAACTAAAACCCAACAGAGCAGTAATTTTACGAATCAAGGTAGGAGCTAACTTTAAGAATGTACATATAATATACTGATACCCTAAATAATGCTGAAGTAAATAGAACACAACTTTGGTTATAAGTTACTTATAAAGAAATCTTGACCGAGGTATTATGGTAATGGTAATTATTAGTGTTCATTTGTACGAAACATTCTACTCACAGATCGACAGCTAAACAGTACGTTACAACGGAACAACACTGTGAACAATATTTTTGTTATGAATTGGCTGTGGAACTGAACTATCTACCGTACGTTTAGTTTCGCGTGACGAATAATGCGCGTCGTTACACTTTGCTCTCACATACGCAAAGGTCTGTGCAGTGTGCAAACACTTATACAGTGTGGACAAAGTGTTCTCCACGAAAAGCGTCAAGATACCCTAATCAGGATTTAAGTCAAGCAGGAAAAAAATACCACAACGGAGCGATGGCTGGTTTTTATGTCCTCCATTTCCGCGAAAAAAAAACGTTTAGTTTTGTATATTCATGCCCTTTCCGCATCAGCGGCCATTTCCAATTACAAACTCATCAGACAAATGCCAATATCAAAAAAGGGTACGCGTCTCTTTCCGTGTTGGTTTGGCACGTGGCCATGCAACTATGCAGACGGGTCAGAGCTCGCGTTATGGTTCACCCACCATCCTCATAAGGGTGAACATATAGTCTCGTGCATCTTCAAGTCGCCACGATATATCCGGGCGTCGTAGCTTTTTTCTTCACAAATGTCATAATATATAAAGTTGGAGCAATGCCACGAAAATATAAAATATTATAAGTAAACAGCTATACAACGAGATTACGACCGCAGTGGAAACTGTATTGAGCCATATCGGCCGTGATGCTCATTGCAATGCTCGTACTGGATTGGCCGATATTCATAAGCAAACAAACTGCAAAGTGTCGCTCGCAATTTGAACGCAAAATAAACTGTAATTTGTTGATACCTTAATTGAGTTCAGAACGTTTCAAGATATTGATAAAGTGATTCCTACCCGGGATGTGTTTAGCATTAGCTAAACAATGAATTTTAAAAATTTCAGATAGGCCTATTGTAATTTTTACGATTTTAATTTATATAAATAATTAATTAATATAATAATTTACAAATCAATAATGATTAAAATTACAATCGTAACAATTACAATATTTGACATTTTTTAAATTCATAGTTGCTACAAAACGAACTTCTACGTAGCGCCTTTTTTTTCTAAAGCGCTCTCAGATATCAATTTAAAAAAGTGAACGTAGCGTTTTAGGTCCCCTTTACCCTTAACGTATGGCAAAACACAGTTTCTCTCGGCACAAATGTAAAAGAAAAGCACTCGCGTCTGTCCATATGATAATAAGAGACACTAGGGTATGGTAAGAGGAGAGTTAAAAATGAATTGAAGATGCAGGGAACACACGTTCCGCATTGCTTCACACGGCTCTGTGCAAGAATGTCAAAACCGCAATAGTTACGCTCAATGCGCAAACCCCATGAAACATTAAACACTGCAAACTTCCCCAGAGTCCTCACAAAGACAAAACAAAACAAAACAAAACAAATCAAACACAACTCCTTTTTACGAATTAGCCAGTTTCGCCGTCTTACTTTTGTCTTGAGTTCTAATAGCGAGCGAGCGTGATGGTTGTTTTTTAAAAGCAGGGCTAACGCGCGCGTTCACACGAACCGAACTGTGCTATACAGAGTTGGTGCTAGACACTCTTAATGGCTAACGTGAATTACGAGGTAATGCTTCCAGAGAACAAAACGCTGGGTTCACGCACGCAAATCAGAGCAATTCCCGCAATTTATTCACTGTTATATTCCATACGAAGTGGTGTGCAGAACAAAAGAATACGATCACTTAACTTCTAAGCATTTAGAAATGTGTACATGGGGCGTTTTAAAGATGAACATCTAGCATAGAGTAAAACAAATTAGTAGATGAGAGCAACAAAATTACAAGAACTTATTATTTTACACGCCTACGGAAAAAAGGTAAAGTAAAAATGAAAACGAATGGCCTGATCAGGTGATCTATACCTGCGTATGGATTAGATTGAAGGTCCGGCAAGGGAACTAAAAAAGTACCCTGACCCGGGAAAAATTGAAAGAGTTTTGTTTTGAACACGATTTTGAGCTGAATCCGCCTTCTTAATTAATAATACATTTATTTTCATTCGTACATAACCCATAAATAGAATTATACAATTACATTCATGAAAACTACCTGCCCTAATGAGTAAACCTTGTGCTAGGGCAGAGCAACAGTGTCCATAACCATAATGCAACAATCTAAATTAAATTACACAATTTTTTTACCAATAAATAGTAAATAAAAATCAACTTATCAAATACAATTTTAAGCTCTACTATAAAGTCTGACATGGGAAGTTGCCTGTAGTTAACATTTAATTAACATGTAATTAACATTAAAAAACATTATTCTGGAGGACAATAAATTTAAATTTAAAAACAAAATATAACAGATCGATAGTATGATTTTGTAAATGATGTTTAGAAACGAAACTCTTGCAGTTGGTACGGTATAACATTTCCTTGACAGCCTGTATAGCTAACGGGTATCGCGAGTTTTCTAACTCAGGAAGTTACAGGTTCAATCCTCGCCTGTATTAGTTACGAACTCGATAACAAGGGAAGCTTAAGAGCTGTGGGGGTTAGACTGGCTCTTTAATCAATGCATCGTGACGCCGACTTTCCAAAACTTTTTCCACCCGTCTAAAAATATTTAAATTAAACTTTCCCTCTAACGAAAACAAGAATAATCTCCGCCAAGATATACAGGTAGAAGTTATTGCTGCGCACAGCTTGCCTGCCAGCGGGGGAGGGGGGGGGGGGGGGAGTGGCGTACTCGCTCTCTTCCGTGTAAGTCGAAAGCAAACTATATTACAATTTACACGTTACCTCTAGAAAACACAGAGACTCATATTATTAACGCTTAGCCCAGAACAAACTTTCAGAGGTGCTACAGAATTTACAAAATGACGCATAACGTGTACGTATATAATAATAATATCAAGAGTAATTAAATTAATTGACATTGTTTAAATTAATAATAATTTAAAATCGAATCCAGTGGATTAGTCATCTCAATACCAGTATCACCACATCACCTTACCGTCTTGCCTTCTGCAATCGATGCGCTTCTGTGGTGACCTATGATAATAGCCTACATCCCATATACAGATTCACACGTTTAGGCCTATATCATTTCGGCCACAGTAGCCTAAAACACAGATAAGTGGGGAATTGAATATTGAAATATTGATGTCGAACATATTCTACCGGAAGTAAAAATACATTTTTAGAATTCTAGACTCCCAGCGTATCTAGTGGGGTGGGGAGATTAATAACGTTTAGCCTACGGGCGAAAAGTACTTAAATCCAGCCTTGGATTTACATAACATCACATCACATTACAAATGGAATTATTAATATTCAGTTCTGTGAAATGCGCTTTGATATGTCTTCTCTCACGCACGAGCGACCGAACGTTTTCCACAAATGAATGATTGATTGTGTTGATGGATTGATCTGGCCTAGAACACGACACGAGACTTCTCCCGGTCTAGACGCGTAGGCCTACCATACACATGCTCGCTGTGTGCTGTAACCTTTAGTCGGCTAGCCGAGTACACACACTGCCAAAATTAAATAATCAGGACCTTACCATACACTCAAGTCAACAGCAAATTTGTTTTGCTCGATTGATTTCGTTTTACGTTGCGTACGTCGGGTCAAACGCTGGAATTTCGATCAACACATTATCGACGTCAGTACTTACTACAATGTAGATGATGAAACGTGTTCTATTAAGTTGGTGCCGTAGGTACCCTCATTTATAAGCAGATGCCGCGTATATATATATACTTCGATTTCCAATACGAACCAACTTGCCAACACTCTGCTTCATATGATTTGAATCTAACAATGCGATATTGTGACTGTGAATTATTGAAAACTGTGTGGCGTAAGCTGTCACGGCAAAAATGTTGATAATACAGCAACGTGTCTGTCTCACTGAAAATCAATTCTAGTGGATAAGTGAAGGCCCGCGTATTTATTCAGGACGACATTCTTAAAATTTGCACTGCTGAACGGTTGTAGCGAGAACTGCATGTAGCCAACTGCGAGCAACACTTACATATTATTGTAATGCACGTAAAGATGTAAGCCGTGTAAAATTGGTTCCATTAGAAATAAGCGTGGCAATATCATAGAACAATTTTTTACGTGTACAATAGATCAGAATTAAATAATCATAATATGTTAAGCTATAATAATTATTGAACGCTTTCTTTGAATAATGAATTCACTACATCACTAATATCAGAATATTTTCGTCGTACGATACGGACATACTTTAAGGCATGTCTGTCCACCAACACTGGGGAACGCCAGATTTCTGTCGATTAAAATTGCATTAAAATTATCAAAAAGTATAAACCAAAATAATATATCATCACATAAAAAATGTTTAGTGCTCTATCTCATGAATATTTCTTTGTTCCAACTTCCAATAATAATTTCTCTACTTCCAATGTGGTTAGTTAACTTTTTTAATGTAGTGTTGCAAGACACACCTTTCACAATATGTAAGAAAGAACTTATGAAAAACTGATATATTTATTGGAACAAAGAAACATTCATAGGAAGAGCACTCAATTTTCTACAAGAAGACATATTTTGATTAATTTTGTGATAATTTTGTTCTCACCGGCAGAAATCGGGGGTTCCGCAAGGTAGGTGAACGTACGTCTGTAAATAATACACGTGTCTGGTGGAGGCGCCGGTTTGTCAAGGGTAACGCACAACGCTTGGTACACGTGTCTGGTGGAGGCGCCGGGCTGTCAAGGGTAACGCACAACGCTTGGTACACGTGTCTGGTGGAGGCGCCGGACTGTCAAGGGTAACGCACAACGGTTGGTACACGTGTCTGGTGGAGGCGCCGGGCTGTCAAGGGTAACGCACAACGCTTGGTACACGTGTCTGGTGGAGGCGCCGGGTTGTCAAGGGTAACGCACAACGCTTGGTACACGTGTCTGGTGGAGGCGCCGGGCTGTCAAGGGTAACGCACAACGCGTGGTACACGTGTCTGGTGGAGGCGCCGGGCTGTCAAGGGTAACGCACAACGCTTGGTACACGTGTCTGGTGGAGGCGCCGGGCTGTCAAGGGTAACGCACAACGCTTGGTACACGTGTCTGGTGGAGGCGCCGGGCTGTCAAGGGTAACGCACAACGCTTGGTACACGTGTCTGGTGGAGGCGCCGGGCTGTCAAGGGTAACGCACAACGCTTGGTACACGTGTCTGGTGGAGGCGCCGGGCTGTCAAGGGTAACGCACAACGCTTGGTACACGTGTCTGGTGGAGGCGCCGGGCTGTCAAGGGTAACGCACAACGCTTGGTACACGTGTCTGGTGGAGGCGCCGGGTTGTCAAGGGTAACGCACAACGCTTGGTACACGTGTCTGGTGGAGGCGCCGGACTGTCAAGGGTAACACACAACCTTGGTACACGTGACTGGTGGAGGCGCCGGGCTGTCAAGGGTAACGCACAACGCTTGGTACACGTGTCTGGTGGAGGCGCCGGGCTGTCAAGGGTAACGCACAACGCTTGGTACACGTGTCTGGTGGAGGCGCCGGGCTGTCAAGGGTAACGCACAACGCTTGGTACACGTGTCTGGTGGAGGCGCCGGGCTGTCAAGGGTAACGCACAACGCTTGGTACACGTGTCTGGTGGAGGCGCCGGGTTGTCAAGGGTAACGCACAACGCTTGGTACACGTGTCTGGTGGAGGCGCCGGGCTGTCAAGGGTAACGCACAACGCTTGGTACACGTGTCTGGTGGAGGCGCCGGGTTGTCAAGGGTAACGCACAACGCTTGGTACACGTGTCTGGTGGAGGCGCCGGGCTGTCAAGGGTAACGCACAACGCTTGGTACACGTGTCTGGTGGAGGCGCCGGGCTGTCAAGGGTAACGCACAACGCTTGGTACACGTGTCTGGTGGAGGCGCCGGGTTGTCAAGGGTAACGCACAACACTTGGTATGCGTGTCTGGTGGAGGCGCCGGGTTGTCAAGGGTAACGCACAACGCTTGGTACACGTGTCTGGTGGAGGCGCCGGGCTGTCAAGGGTAACGCACAACGCTTGGTACACGTGACTTGGTGGAGGCGCCGGGTTGTCAAGGGTAACGCACAACGCGTTGTACACGTGTCTGGTGGAGGCGCCGGGTTGTCAAGGGTAACGCACAACGTTTGGCACACGTGACTTGGTGGAGGCGCCGGGTTGTCAAGGGTAACGCACAACGCGTTGTACACGTGTCTGGTGGAGGCGCCGGGCTGTCAAGGGTAACGCACAACGCTTGGTACACGTGACTTGGTGGAGGCGCCGGGTAGATGACGGTGAGGGGTGGCCGCTGTATAACATGGCAACTACATGCAAGGCTTAATATTAGAAGTAATTACAGCCACATCATTCTATGCATACGATCTTAAACATGTATTTATCAACGTTTGTGCTGTGGATAACGCTATGTAAGACAAATATGTAAATATAAATTACAGATATCAACACAATGTTCTGTTGTTCACAATCATTCACCATCAAGACTCTCACGAATGACATTGTCATTCCAAAAATATTAGTCTTTTTTGAGATGATTTGTCTGATTGACTCCGACTCGTTTGACACTCAACAACGTTCAGTGCATGTGCGGGTTATGTGGGTGGCGCTGCACGTCGGGTCAGAACAGCTGGACGGAACATTAGCGATACATGGACGCGATCAGGCTTGTTTGATCTACGGCCAAGAGAGATGTACAAATTAGCACTGGCATTACTTCAACGTACGCCCCGATGTTGCTGCCGAACTCTGGGTGGAAAGGTCAGACCCATAATGTAAAAAGAAAAAAGTAATCTACTACCCTATATTTCAATCACGAATTCCCGGTTTTTTATTTTTTATTTCCTTGATGCTTTTTCCGACAATTATTCCTTCCAGCTTTCTACATTGTGAATACGATCATCGAGTCTATTATTGGAGACTTTTGTGTCCTCAGTTAATTGGATGGACAATGGAAACAGTCCACGCCGTTCGGCGGCGAAAGCGACGAGTATCAATTTCAAAAGGCATTAAAACCGCATTACTCTTCATTTCTCCTCGACTGGGCAGAAGGGGCTGAAAAACCGGCCGAGCCGAAGAGGCTAGCGCAAAATCTCCGAGTTCACTTGAAAGATTTTGTGTATAGCCGACTTCGAATCGCAATTTGTTATCGGGGCGCGCTCTCGACAGAACGGTCTGCATGTCTAATGCAGAAGGAGCCGAAGCGATGCGATAGTATCAGTACAGGAGTACCAACCCCTGAAGAAGTGAAACGGAAGCACTTTATAGGACGTAGCGCATTATGCGTGTCCTATATCACGCACAACGTCCGCTAGCTCGACTGGATCCAGGGAAGCAGGGACAAGAAGCCACATTGTGAAGGAGTTTTCTACACACTCATGTCCTGACAAATATTTCTAGCTTTTAGTTTCCTATACATCACAGAAATGCCCATCAATCTTTCGACATAATTCATATCTTCAGGTCTTAAACCATTTATATTCCAAAAAGTGTCGTATGCTACAACTACACAAACACAAAATATGTTATTGTAAGAAAAATAATTGTTCATAGGAGCTCTTGTTAAAAGGTGCACAACAGATTTATCCTTTACGTCCATAGGTAATTGTATAGTCTAGAAGGAATGTTAAAAGGTTATACCAATAGTAGTAAATCGCAGCATTCGCCTTATGACTGAGGAAAACCTCGGAAAATGTCTTCAGCCGGGATTTATGATGGCCGGAATCGAACCGACTAACTCCCGAATAAGAGCCTCACGTGTTACCGCTGAGCCGCAACAACTACGACAGTAATAACACGATACAACAGTAATTGCCGCAGTAATGGACACTTCCGGACGTAAACCACTGCCAGAACTCACGACTCAGTCTCGGAGAGGATGTAAGAGTAGTTTATTCGCCGAATTCTGTCCGTCAGAAGATTCGGACTATTACATTATCAAACGTACCAAACTGTTTTTTTTTGTTTTTTTTTTACCAAGAAACTTGTTTTTAATTTGCTTTTTTCTTCAAAACGATCTATAATCATTTCAGGACATGTACAAGCTAACAAGTTTGGATATGTATAATGCTTTCCTGGCACGATATTGCACTGGGTCAGGTATTTACTACTTTACGCCTTTACGCTATATCATAAACGATTTGCAGTTAATACTTGATATCCATCTCTTTTTTTTTCTTTCAGAATATAACTCGATACGACATAAAATGTTTATTTTTATTGACTTTCCATACCTCTTCCAGTGTTTGATATGTTTGCTATTTACTTTTGTTTTGCTCATTATTTACACATTTATACAATATCTCTATGCATGAGGTTTATCTATTTATCACACGTAAGAGGTCTCATGTATGCGGAGTAACCAGTAGTAACCAACACTCCAACCAAACACTACAAGCAGACGCGAAAAATTAGACCATTAAAGGGCGCATAATAAAATACACGCTTCGAATCATTGGCAATAGAAGACGTATATACACTCATATTGTCTCGTTTCCGTTTCGGAAATATATTGCTCAAAAAGACAGCGGTAAAGCTTCCCATAATTACTGAATAGTGGTCTAGACTCCAGATGGTCTATATTTGGTGGCACTTTCCATCCAGCCTACAGACAGACCCCGGCAAAACAATGGATGTCGAGTATGTATACAAATACCACACATCAATGAAATATGGATGCGCCACCGGATATCGAACCCATCACTGTCTGCTATGGTGATTCAGCAACAGGCTCGGCCGGCCGAAAAACACAAAGGCTACATCACAAAGGCGGTGAAGGTATTTGATTGTACCGTACCCACTGTACATATTATCGAGATAGTTGAGTTGGTAGTGGAAATCCCTCCACATAAGATTATTGTAAATTATTGTAATAGACCATTTAATGTGATTTTTTTTTTTGCTGGATATGGCACAAGAGTTACTAGCACTTATTAACCTCGACCAACTACGCTGGCTGAGATTCATGAATACAATCATGGGAAAAGTAACAAATAAATGACGACAATGTGATGTGTTCATGTTCACCTAGAATCTATATACTCAGGTTCGAGAGCTTCTGACATTTCAATTTGAAATTCAGAGTTCATTGGTTTTAACAATCCGAGGAGACAAGAGACAACAACCGTGAGTGGAATGTCCGGTTGAAAATTCGGTTTTAACCGGATCGTACGACTAGCTTAAATTTATGTTAAAATCATAATTCGACAAACCGTATACCTTGTATAGCTAATTACGTTATAAAATATATCTTTACCTATGCAGTACAAGAAAGCAAATGCTATCTCGACACAGGTGAAAGTACAGGAACAATGTACAACTACGAAACACCGATAGTAGACGTGGAGAAGCGTCACTGGAGACTTTCAAGCGTCGAGCATTTGTTAGTATTCCTGTAACCGTTCCCCGAAACTGCACCAGTGGTTGTCGAACGCTATGGAAATACGATGTCAATAAGAGAGGTTCATAAACAAACGCTGTTTGATGGACTACGATCGACTACCGGTTTGGCGTAGGGCAAAGCATAGAGATGTCAATATTGTTTGACACACACTATGGATTACATAATGATGTTTTGGATATGCACATAGCTTAGAAGCTCATTTATGATATATATCTACATCTACGAATAAGACCGACATTGAACACAAATCTATACTTTGTCTACAGCATAAATAGTCGAGATAACGAAAAAAGCCGTAAAATGCAGACACAATTTATCAAAGGAAGATGGAATAAACCTTAGAAAAACTCAACGCTACATTAATCTACATAAAGTAAGAAGAGCCCCGAGATTTCTTTCAATAGTAAACCATCTGTAAGCTTCTCGTAGAGCAGAGGGAGGGAGGGTTCGTGCCTGCAGCAGACAGTTCACCCTGATGCAATCGACCTTCATCCTGTGCCAAGCTGGTTAGTGTATGGTCAATAACCCCAGCTGACCTAGGTACCCACCCGACAGCCAGAAGACAGCCCCGTGGAGCGTGTATTGATTCACGTATGCTGCTCTTTGGACTTACTACTCGAGAGCCTGCAGACTGCAGACTGCACACCTGCGTCCATCACCATCTATATCAAGGCGATAAAGCTACCTGATGCTCATTCGTTCATCACCTACAGTGGCCAACATAAAGCGAATTGAAACTGGACTCACGGTATTCTGCAACTAGAACATCCAGTGGGGTGAGGCAAGTGAGGCATGAGCCTCACCAAAAAATCAGTCATATTTCCATATTACTTTATTACTGACATAGTATGATGAAATCCATTTTTGTATTTGTAACTCTTATTAATTGTCTCCGAGCTGCCACTGATAACAACAACAACTACTGCTCATATGATTTCCATTGACAACCGCCATTTTCATTCTTCGGTACGTAATGGTAGAGTAGTTTGACGTGCTAGCCCGCTCCTCCAAGCCAGACCGCAGTGTATACATCACACCACAGGTTGCGTATCCTGGATGCATGCACTGTCGATGGATCCATGCACTATCGATGGATGTCTGCTGTCGTCCGCTTTCAGGTCGCTCGCGATTCGCGGTTACTCGGCGAGCGATTGATTGATTGATTGATTGATTGATTGATTGATTGATTGATTGATTAATTGATGGCCGGCCGTCCGGCGTTGGATACAGAAACGGTGAACCAGCCGCGGTGATGCATAAATAACGGTGGAGCCCCAGTACGGCACGATCTGTGGACAAGTTCGCCCAAAGAGGTTCTCTACTTTCTGTCTATGCGACCAACTTACATTTAAGATGGAAATTAATTACATTCAAGTTAAAGTGGCCTAGTTAGTTAGGGAGGGAAACTCTCGTTACTTGTGTAAGATACCTATTTGTTTGTAATAGTAGTCTCAACCTGCAGTAGCTAAAAGGGTAGATTATACACTGGCACTGGTGATCCTTTATCTGCTGTGTATACGTATTATATTATATAGCGTTTATCTCTATTTATTTATTAAAAAAATTGAAATCTTTATTTGTCTATGTTCTCTTATACAACGACTTGTTGTGCTGTTTGTTTTGTTGGGGTGATATCTTATTGCTATCATTTATTTTGTTCTGGTCAGTATTTTTATTGTTGTATAGTTGTATTTACTGTACTTCGTTTGAAATCTTTTTTTTTTAATTGAATATAAAAGACTTGACTAAATAAATCAATAAAATATCATAAGCTTATTGAAGTCAGGCTAATCACTAAACCTTGAGTAACTGTCAGATTGGTAATAAGGTGGCAGTTATTGTATGGATAGCAAGACATAATGAACGATGGATTACGGTGGTTACGCCCGTTATTCATTGTATGCGTCACGCTCCATTGTTGTACTAAAGCTGCTTTCACTTGACGTGAGCATAAGTAAACACTACAGAAAACTTCTGGGTACACTGTGCTTCTATTAATAGTGTTCTATATTTTGCTAATGACATCTGATACAATAGTGATACTGCAATTAGAATTGTGTCAACAGTCAATAGCATTGAATGCTATTGCAAACTAGCGTCTAATTATATATATGCTGTTGAGAAACTCTCCCAAATTACATAACATGCGTACACAATGCATAGAAGGGAGGTCTATTCATTGAGGAACTTGTCCCACTCCAACATACAAACAATAATAATTTACAATTGCACAATCCCAGTATTAGAAAGTTTCCTGGAACCAACTAGAAAATACGTTATTTCTTCAAGAAGTTTTCCAGTCTACTCTTAAACCTTATGGGAGCCATTACTTCACATATCGCAAGGTTTCTTCAGTCCTTTCTTTTGTGGAAACATAAGTTCATCTTACTGAAGTTCTTACAATGCCCACATGATAGTGTGTTGTAGTATGTGCTCGCACTGTGTACGTGAATGTCAGTCGGTGGTAATAGTATGAAACTCTTCAAACTGCTATTCCACCCAGCTGTATTGACCTATATCCTGTAGTGTGTCTGTACTCAACATTGCTTTACCTTGTTGCTCGAGACAGTGGAGAAATAGAAACACATCTTACACCAGAAACTAGTTGGAACTAGAGTTACTAAAAAAAATTATTATTTTGTTCCATATAATCGAGTGTGAGCTGTATATTCGAAATACATGCATTATTATCTACTGATTTATTGACTTATTTATTTATAAGAAGCTAGGTTTGATTACCCTAATACATGTCACTACTTTCAAGTAAATATGTTTCTATTCACTAGCGTGTTTTCAGTAAGGAAACCACCAACCAGAAGCTACCAAACAAAAAGCACACATGTGAACTTTAAATAGATTAAGTTTTTTTTTTACTCTGTATCAGAATAGTTCTTTGAATTCACAGTTCATTCTCTACCGTAGCGCTGAACATTATATCGATCTCTGGGCCACAAGAAAACCGCAATTACGAGCGAAGTAACGGACGGACCAGATCAGAAAAATTTAGTTTGGTTCGTACAAAAAACAACAAAAAATAGAATCATTTGGTTTTGAGCGTTACTCCCTGGCCAATCACTAGATTACAGTTTCGGAGGTACATTACAGCCAGCAGTGGCTCAAGTTATTGGGGCGCGGATAAAATACCTAGCGAGACACAAGGACCGAGTTCGAATCTCGAAAACTACAATAACATAATCCTCTACAGCCTACACTAACTTGAACAACACTAAGAAAGGAATGTAAAACCAGTTAAACGGTATAAGTAAACTATGTACATTTATGTAAACATAGGGTGGGAAAAAAGCTTGCAGCCATCACCCACGCATCGCCTACCTAGAGACGTATCAACTGAATATTCATGATAATCTGAAGACATACACTCTACACGTTACACTCTACAGTCTACACTTATCTAAGTGAGTCAGACAGTGGAAGAAACGTGCTGCAGTTCGACAAGTCTAGATATCGAAGCCTTCCTGATCGCCTTCGAATTGATTGATACGGTAGAATTACTAAACCTATGGAGGCTGGGTTACACGAAAGAGATGAGAGCTCGTCTTGTGCCTTAGCATAAATACTCGACCAACTTACTCAATGCCTCCGTCACACTCTTAATAAAACCACGTGCGATACTTGTCAACGACTATGACGAAACGTGCCACGATTGTCAGTCATTAGTCCCTCCCGCAAGTGGGTTAATAGTAACACAGACAGACACGTTACACGCACCGGTAATGAAGCAGACTTGCAATAAAACTATCTGTTGTCTCAGTGTGGGCTCGCGTCGTTTCTCACGGCCATAAAACACACGCGAACCGCTAGAAATTATGTAAGACGATTTCCTAAAACAAGCGTTTCCAACAGTGTAATCACACCCTTATGCGCAGCGGCCGTTCTAACAGTGTATGGACCACGAATCACTGCGCACAGACAATGAGGATAATGAGATTAAACTGTTAGTGGAAGTAACACTAATTCTAAAGTAAGTGGTTTAGCTAACGGATTTTATAGGGTGGTTTGTAAATTCCCACCTCGTGTTTCGGTCTGTTCTCATTTTGCACACCGAAGATAAGCTACCTTGGAACAGGGTCAATAGCTGGATGGGTGACCACTATTCTTATCATTGTTCGGGTGGGAGTTGTTGACAAACGTGGAACAATTGGAATTCATTCGTCAAGCAACAAGTTAGAACGCGCATCAACTTTGTTTGATGTGTCCCTCATTTGACTAACTTGGTACGTTAGGGTACTCGCACAGTTCGAAAGGAATTACCGTGGGTTATTTGTAGGACTCAATCTCGGCAGTTATCATATTAGGAGGAAGACACAAAAAACTTTCGTCAGATCTGCCGGTGCGGGAATTGAACCCGAGACCTCCCGCCGGCCTCGCGAGTTATAGCCAGAGCCACCTCTATCGGTGAAATGGGTATAAGTTGCTTGCCACTGCAAGGGCTTCTTCTACCATCATCAGAAACATTCTTGATAAGCCACTTTTGGTGAATATGAGACGTTTTTGAAACACACGGTATACAACAGGGAGCTTTCATTGAAAAGGACTACAGATAAAAATCTAAGTAACAAAAATGGTAATTTAAGGGCTGAACTGTGAAAAAAAAAACTTGCATAGGGTAAAACTCCATGACTGATCCATGTAAAATTACTATATTTATCAAATAATCTGCAATGTAATCTTCTTGTTCTCCTACGACTACCGCCCTGTGTGATGCCCGCGAATAAGTGGGTCTTCGTCCGAGATGTCAATGATATCCACCTGAACCGCCACTGGTCAGAGTGGGCAGTATAACCCACACATTCGTTCGTTTGGATGAATCGTTAATTGGTTCCGCCGATTACCACTAGAACCTCTCCTTATACATGGACCACGCACATTTCCTGAACCTGTTTATTAGCAATACGATACAAAAAAGATACACGATTCCATTTCATTCGCCTCAACGCTTTTGGAAAAAAAAGACACGTGGGTTAAAAATGCCCATGACAGTTTACTTGCACACCAATCGAAGTCTAATCAGAGTCTTAAGACAAGTGGGTTAATGCCCATGACAGTTAACTTGCACGTGGGTAAATGCCCATGACAGTTAACTTGCACGCCAATCAAAGTCCAATCAGAATCTTGAAGACACGTGGGTTAATGCCCATGACATTTAACTTGCGCGCCAATCAAAGTCCAATCAGTCTTTATTCACCATTGGATAAGTACAATGGATTCGCCAGTAATACGGAATCTAGTAGTGTGATGGTTAATAGAGAGGCGGAGGTAATGATGAGAGAACTAATCTAAAATGACAATAGAAGTTAGGAAATAGACACCCAAAAAGGGTACCAGTATAGGTGAATTGAAACATCCCGCGAACTGCTAACGGAAGTTGTTAGTATCAGTATCGTTCAAGATCATATGTTAACCCTGAATCCTCCCTCCCACCCATCACACAAAATACAATTTGTTACAACAAAAATAGTAACCCCGCACATCACAAGTACTTACAAGTTTTATACCTGTGAGATATTGGTCCTAATTAACGGGTATGGATATTGTTAGTTGTTTTCCAAAATGACAACCGGTATGATTGCAATATTTTAAATTTTGTTAGTTCAGTTTTTAGTTCATTAGTTAAAGCACTTTTTTAGTACTATGTATCGATCTTACTAAAACCCCGGTTTGAACAGTGGACTTGAGGCGGGTGTGCACAGCTTGTTTTGTATCGTTGGTCTGGCAACTTCTTCCACGTTGGGGTAAACGCCAACTCAGCGAGAAGGGAAGCGGATAAGCTCATCCTCCATCTCTCAGTCACCACGAAGTTGTTCGAGCATAAATGAAGTTTAATCCGCTACAAGCTGTGGTAATTCCCGATCTAGAGACCCGGACAACATTCATTAATGGTAAACTAACTCCGACTGGGACTGGGACTCTCGCCCGCTTAGACAGGGTCCCAGACCCAGACCCAGTCCCATGTCGGGTCACTTTTCAAACTTCTGGCTTTCACAAGACACGTTTGTATATCCACAGGCTCAAAAGTGACTGGTGGACACAGGTCATCTGCACCTTCTTACAAATGAAAACATTAAAAAACAAAACTTGAATGTGGAAGAAAGAATTAATTGTGTAGTAAAAACTAATCGAGGATTTATCTTACCATGATTTGCTTTCTTTTTGAACTTACGAATTATGTTACGTCATGTCAAATAAATACATTCTCTCGTTCGTGCATCAACATTGTACATCTTTGGATTGGTGGTCATTTATATAAGTAAATTACTATCACAAATATTTCATAGTGATCAATGACAATATGTCTGAAGCTACAAAACTAGTGATTTTTCATAAAACTTGGTACTTAGTTACAATTGAATTGTTTCACTGTACGTTGCCGCAGCTGGACATAAATCCCCTCTATACGTGCTTAAGCCGAATTGCGCTTCTGGCTGTTTTTCCCGTACTTTCAGGCGAAATGGGCTTCGCTCTCAGACCGCAAGTACATTGCAAAAACCCTTGTCAGTTAGAACAAGAACGCAACGGTCCATGCGATCTCCGCGCACCACGTGGCAAAACAACCAAGTCTTGTACCGGAGGCACTGATCACTCACATTTTAATGAGCTTCTCGAACTAGAACACATTTTATACAAAGTTTGTGAATATATATTCAAGCTAGAGATATTATTGAATGGTTCAGCCATACTACAATATGTACCATGAGCTCTAACCAAACATGTTATTTGATTTAACTGTTCAAAATAACAAATATTCCTAATATTTGAGGATGTTGGGATGAAAGATTGAAAGTTGTATAAGAAGAGAAGAAAAATAAAAAGTACCACAGATTTAATAAATTTGTTACAAGTACAACTTTCTGATGTCTACGAAAACAAATTATACAATATAATTTTAAGATACAAATCTTCTTCTAACATTGGTTTTGGCGTTTCTGGTCCTGTACATATTTAAGAACAACACCCAGTAATTCAAAAATCATAATTCTAAATCAAGCGAAATACCTATAGATTACAAGTTTGTGACCATAATTGAGTCTCGATCAAACATTTTGATAACTCATTATTAACTGTAGTAGATAAAATGCAGGGGACCATATAAATGTCAAGGGTCGATATGAGATGGTATATACATTATAGAAAAAGCGGAATCCAAAACAAACGTTTGTGTAGGGGATTCGAACCACGTCCCTTGGTTAAAAGCTGCTCTCACAAGACATTCCTCTTAAGTGTGGAGGGGGAAGGGGAGGGGAGGGAGGAATATTATACAACACACGTTCCACCGGTCGAAACGATGCCGACTGATATAGTTTAGTGATAACATTCGCGAGCACATCCACTTGAAATAAAACGATCTATTATTTATACTATGTAAACATAAATGATGCCTGCACCCTTATGAGCGCACCAATATGCGGTGATGCTGCTATATTATTTTGATGCGATAGATTCGAAACGAGAGAAAAAAACTTGGCACCTTTCGATTCCCATTATTTGGCAAATAAACGACTATTCGTTCCGAAACGTTCTCCAGTTTCCGGTTTCCGTTTGTTCTCGGATATGTCTGAGGAAATGAGAAATACGCGCCGTGAAACCTATAGTCAGCGAGACAGCTATAATCATTTCGGCGCGAGGGGGCGTGTCACGTAACGCGTTGAATATCGACGCAGCGCTGTCGATGAGAACCACTAAACACTCGCGGAAATCTCAGCATGGTAAAAAGTCATCGAGAGTCCCAACAATCAAAACCGCGCAAAATTAAAAGATGTTTACTTTTGAGAAAAATACAATTTAAAAAGTGTTTATACTTAACCAGCATTTAGTTTCATAAGATCTAAAAACTGGATTTAAAAAATTTCAAATATTGCAATCATTACGGTACGGTTGACATTTTGGAAACTAATTCATTACTCATTCTACAATTGGATTTCAAAATATCGACCCGAGTTATTAAGCTATACTTGCCACTTGCCAGTTATTAAATCTATGTGTTTAGTTTTTACTAAAGCAAATGTTAGGTATAGTAACCACTTTTTAACATTCTGTACAACGTTCGCATAAGATAATACGGAAAACACCAATTTTGCGCTGTTTTAGCAGTGAGACCACCCTTCATCGTTAACCGGTAGGTTTTTTGTTATGTTTGTTCGTTCTTTCTTGGTACTTTACCTTGCGTGGCCCGATGTACTGTATAGCGTATACCTCCCTCCCGGCCGGCCGACCGGCTGAATAAATCACCTTGGAACACGATATTACTTGAAACAATGAACGAGGAACAAAATCGCGCCCTGGGACGAGTATGGATTTAATAACGACGCACCTGCCGCTTCGAAGTGTGTACGGCGAGATGGTGTTGCCCTGAGACGTGCTGTATTCCCATTCTACACGTTGACGGTATGAGAGAGCTAATAACCAGCATTTCTGATGCTCTTGGGCGTCGTGTACATGATCTTGTAAGCCGATTAAAAGTACAATTCTTAGCTAATTATAAAAAAAACATTACAAAAACTGATAACGAAAGTTGTCTCAATGAATTCACGCCTTCTGTTCAAAATTTGCACATTTCCTTCCTAGTATACTACATCTCCCCCCCCCCTCCTCCCCCCCAAAAAAATATAACATTAACACCACTTATCTCTACACACAAATTAGTTGAACGGTATAGTTTGTCGGTTCTCTGGAAGGAGTGCGCCATGAATACTTCTATAGTCAGCAAATGTAGGTTCGAGCACGATCGGTTCGAGGTTTACATTCTATTTCCCATTAACGAGGATTCTCCGTTCCATCATTATTGATCATTTCACCAGTTTATTTTACTAACGCCTTGTTTTTGTTTTTCGTTCCACGACCCAGAGTGCATATTTTCTACTCGCATATGCTTCCCACTTTCGATTGGGGTCCACAACAAGATAAAGTTCGTGAGATACTAAAACTTGGCACCGTAGAAAATACGAAGAAAATAACACCAAATCAATGGTGGGAAATAAACCATTCCATTTCACCCTCAGTAAGAGTTAGAGCTCAACAGAAAGTTAAAGTATGGGAGACCCGAAGTAATTTCGTTCAATTCCTGTGCTGAAACGCCGAGCTTGGTTCGTCGAGACTCATAGCGTGCAGACAATCCCTCCATCAACATGTATTAAACATGCGAGCCCAAGTCTTGCATACATGTTGTGTACGGAATTGGGCCTCGTCCCGTACAACCCAATTGAAACAATTTCCATAATTTGACTGCATTTCGGAGAACGGTTTAGCGGTTTAGCCGCTGCCATATTGTCTCGAGACAGCCATAAAACCTCGTTTCAGGTCCGACTCGGGACAGAGTTATATTTTGAAATAGTTTTTACACATTTCCGTGCGTGCTCGCATTCAGCCAGAATTTATGTAAATTACAATCCACTCCACTTTTGATTGATGCACAGAGCCACGTCGCTCCTAGTACGCATGTTAACGAGCTGAAAGTTAATTTAGATCGACAATGAAAGTTTTAAATTTCCATGTCCACAATATTGTGAAATATGTACACATGAAGTTTTAAACTCGCTTGCCCACAATATTGTAAAAAATAATTCGCTTTTTTGTTTAGTGCACTACCTGTATACAAGTTATAATTTCAGTTTGGATTAGATGAGTTTTAAGTGCTTTTGCACCAAGCATGTTAAGCACAGCGTACTACAAAAATAAATGTATATTTCGTTCGTGAAATTGTAAAGTGACTCGTGAGTAAATATATACCTACATATAAACTCACTTGGATGATTAAAGCACGCAAAAAGTACTTGTTTCCTATGTTGCTACACTGACGCAGACAATGAAGACTCCTAACACCATTGTATGGATAGATTCTCCTGCTGCACTATTAGCTCAGAACGTTTTGCTAGTTTCCCTGTACAGATGTGTTGGTGAACTTGTACAAGTCTCTTCCCCACAAAACCCTGTATCTTGAGGGCAAGTCACTGAGTAGTCGGAATATTTTAGGTTTCCTCAATAGTCGCTCAATAGTTTGCTTGCTCCCCTAGAGCAATATAGCTTTGTGCAACACAGTCAGACAGACAGTCAAGTCAAACACATCTCAACGGTCAAACGACGAACCACGTTCGCAAAACTATTAATTTCGAAACTCTTCTCAACTTACGAGTAAACAGGTCAGATTCAGAGGAATGTTCTCCTGAAGCGCGACGAATGTGCCACTGAAATCGAATTCAAACTTGTATGATCAAATAAGAGAAAATTTATTTTGCGAAGTTTCGCCTCTCGTCTAAGCATTCGTTAGAAAACGTCTGTCTTCCAAGAATATATAGAAAGGTATAATATGTTCTTCCCAGCTGCCTCGACGAATGTCTCATTAAAAGAGTTCAAATCTGTGATATCAAATAAAAGCCGTCATTTTTCTACGACTGTCAAATTTTAAGCCTCCTCTTTCTTCTGAATTTAAAAAACATAATCATTACATAAACATAAAATATAGCAAATACAACAGTTTGTACAGTCTGATGGGTGATGAAGAGACTCGTTCAGAAATTAACACCATCGCTTCTCTCAACTGTTGGTTTCTGTTTCGTCAAAATATGCAATTAGTTTTTTCCATTAGTTCCATTATGATCTTATGATTATGATGATTATGACAGCGAACCTCTCAAAAACGGAAATAATCCCGAGTAAGCTTTCAAAAGCAAAAGTGTTGAAGCAACATTTAAAAACCAAAAATATTTTTCAAAACCAAAAACACAATTAAATTCTTTAGGGTTTGGAACCAACCAATGCACGATTGTGTTGAGCAAGAATGCCTTCCTGTCAAGACTGTCAGGATATAAAGGCGCGTCTCCACTGCGTCGGCTTGGCCGATCGGCCTGGCCGCGTGGCAAAAGCCGCGCGGCTAAAGCCGAATGGCTTGACCGTCTCCACTGCGTTCGGCATAACTAGAGAAAATTAATGACGACGAGACTTACTCATAGCCTCAGTAGCATTTATAATTGTTGTAGCAAATAAAAAACGCCGTAAACTACGCTTTTGGGTCATCCGTGTTTGCGCAGTAGGGACAGATACAGTGCAAGTGATCTAATAAATGTCATATTGATCTGTTAATCCTCGAATATAGGTGCAATGGGATTTTTATAAACTTTTTTAGAACGTCAAGCTGTGATTCCCAATATTCATTGGATTCAATTGGTCCCAAAATCGGTAAACAGTATACAAACTTCAACTTCAGGTGTACTATAACTGCATGTGTGCATGTGAAATCCCTTTATCACTCAGTCAGCGTCCAATTGCCAGTCAATGACAATGCATACACTGGGGGTGGCAGTTGGACCCACGATAGGCAATGTTGGGTTTATATTTTAAGTTGCGCGCGTTCAAATCTACCCCTTCCACCATACCACCCTGATTGGTTCTTTGAGCTCGACGAGGCATTCGGCACGATTTCCTTTGATATTTACCGACATTAGTCGGGAAACGATTCGGCCTGCCGATCGGCTTTTTAGGCCGCTCGGCCTGGCCGACGGACACGTCTCCACTGCATCGGCAAAAGCCGCGCGGCCAGGCCGAGCGGCTTTTGCCGATGCAGTGGAGACGCGCCTTTTTTAAGAGGCCAGAGGAAGTGATAAAACTGTCCCTAGCAGAAAACAATATAGTGAATGAGATATTACCTTCACTGTAGATTAAAGCGTTTTGTCTCACATAAGCCAGTCCAGCCCAGCCAAAGATAATACTGAAGCACACACGCCGCCTGCTAAATTCAAGGGAGAGCGCGTTTTAAAAATGGATGACATTTAGACCACCCCATATAATCATCCCCGGCAATGAATATAAACCCCCAAAGTCTCGACAACCGATTCACTTATATCGTAGTACTCGCTATGTAAGAAGGGGAGCGCCCTATATATGAGGGAGTATAAGAATTAAGATGGATGGATCCTTAAGGATTCAGGGTTACTACATTACTGGAAATAACTTCTTTCCAGCGCGCCACAATTATGTTATGTTGACTTGAGGGGCTCGAAACCCATATACTATATTTTTATGCGCGTTCATACGGCCAATTTATGGTTAAGGTCAACAAATTTAGAGGCAGCATAAAATATGAAATATCTGCCTACCAGTACCAAAACGGCTCCAGTTGAAACGTTTTAGAAAATGAAATATCGCCTCTTGAATTTACTTGTATCACAAGCGGGAAACGGCGGAGGGATAATATGTCAGAGTGTAAATAGTTCTGCTGTGATACTATGTTCGCTGTGGAGCTTCGTATTGGTATAGTTTTTAAACAGACGTCACTATAGTTCCGACTAATCCGAGTTGCACGTGCTCGTAAGTCTAAACTAGTGGTATCTGTCCAATGTGACACTTTTTTCATAGGAGTAATTGGCTACTACCATGAGTTCATAGCCACCTTCTGACCTTAATCGAAATCTACCATCGAAATACAACACAAACATACTATTTTAAAAACTGATAAATATTTTGTCTTCGCTTTCTGTGTAAACTGACAAATCAATGTTTTGGTGTTTGTAATTTAATTAACAAAAATGTAATTAGTTGGAATTACTTAATTCATTAATCTTTAAGGGGAACCGTGATGGTTTACACTCTAGCTCTCATTAGTTACCAGTAATTATGTTTAGCTGTGACTTATTACAAAACCATTGGGCGATGATAATACGTTAACAGCTGTATGAACCACTTATCAAGTTTAAACCATCGCTTCTCTAAGCTTTTCATCTGTTGCTTTGTTAACTAAAGAGATGTTGGCGTAAACGATTGAATCCTCGTAACAGGGGTAACAATTGCTAATGTACGCTTGCTGCATGAATATATCACACAAGAGATAGTGTGGAAATGAGCGACATCATAGTGTTACTGTGTACAATGCAGACCCAGATTGGTGTGTAACCGCCAACCATGTAATTCACATTACATAGACACGAGACAGCACATAAATACAGACCGATATGTTTAGGCGACGGCGCTATTTACACAAAGCAACATTATCACACAATCATGTTGCGAGACAATTCAATATTAATTAATTGATATCTTCAGTACGCTTCAAGGATTGAAAAAGTAATTGATGAGCGGGATTTTGTTTTATATTATCCGCTAAACAATGGATTTAAAAAGTTTCAAATATTATAACCGTTACGATTGTTGTTTCAGCATAATAAAAAATAAAATAATTCAAACAAATTACGAAATTTCTATTACATATGTCCATGGTTTCAGGTAATAATTCAATAATATGTATTTAAATTGAGTATACAAGATTCGGTATGAAAAATGCATTGTTGAGTTGATACAAAATCCAATCCCGGGTATGAATTACGTCTTCAATATCTTGAAGCGTTCTCAATATATAAATAAAAACCGTTCATTTGTGAGTTATACTCCCCTTCTCCCCTTCACTCTCCTTCAAAGACCAGAACGCATCGATTGATCACAGCCATGTAAATGTCACAGTAGTCCTGGCGTTATACGAAGCACGCGAGGTCATAGATCAAACATTGGAAGTGAGAGATCGTTGTCATAACGGGGGGGGGGGGGGGGGGTACACTCGACAGTGATGAGATAATAGCATGTCTGTGTTGAGTACCTCACATTCATTGTTCGCTCAGTGAGATCAATGACATCAACTCGTGTGTGTGTTTCATAGATAACGAAGGGATAATAATTATCATTTTTCGTAGGAATTCCCGTCATAGGGTGCACACCAGCTCTACCTGATATGCCCCTCTACAGGTGACTAACTAGGTATATTAGGGTGTTTGGATAGTTGGGAAGGAATGTCCCAGGGCTGATAGTAGGACTCAATTCCAGCATTCGCTTTTACGACTGAGGAAAACTTCGGAAAAAAACCTTCAGTCAGAGCGGGTGGCTGGCATCGGACCGGCGACCTCCCGAGTTAGAGTCTCGCGTCTTACCGCTGAGCCACCTCTGTCGGTCAACGAAGGGTTGCATGCAAATGGCACGTAGCCTACTCACGCGGGAGTATCTCATATGGTCGGTGCAAGAGATGTGGGCTTGACCTCCGTCGCACAATGTATGGCCGTCCTTGCCGAGATAGGATGCTCAGTTGTAGCACACGCGATAATCTTTGAGATCGTGGGTTCAATTCCCACCATCGATAATTCTCAATGAAGGTTTTCCAAGGTTTTAGTCGGATTCTGGGGGACTGAGTCCAACAAACAGCCTTCGGTACAGCCCACTCAACAATCTCATAACTGGTAAAATAATATCAGAAAGACACGATACTTCTTTAATAAAGTCTGGTACAAAAATTAGAAGGGCATAACTCACTGCCAGTGCCAGCCAATCATAACACCACTGCCGCCTTCTTTAGAACTCACTTTCATCGTCGATCATTGTTGTTTGGGCAACTGATCACGAACCCTTAGAAAGAGCTAATCACGGCCCTTTAGAACAATTCTGAAACCCATCGATTTAGATGATAGAGGTTCTGATGATGTTCTCTCTACATCATCCAAACGCCCAACGGGAGAACGGGAGCAATAATTGTAAAGTGCTCGCGAGAAAGGGTCGGAAACTCCCAAATATCGATAAATGCATGAAAGAGACGCGTGTTTTATTTGGCGTACACGTTTTGTTTACATCTCACATGACATATGAACGAGGGGATGTTTAGTGACTCCAATAACGATGTCATTTGGTTGAAATCACTGCAATCTTTCTTAGTTTTTAGGGCAAGTGGAAAAAGTGTTTTACTGATAATCTTTTAATGCAGCTTCTCGACATAATGTGCAGAAACAATTCTATCGGCTTCTCTCGTAGTTTACTTCGCGCGAGCTGAACTTATACGGTTGGGGCACCGCAGCGAGCGGATATGGAACCATACGGACTGGGTTCAAACCCCACAAAGCTACTAATGTCCTCATGTTTTTCAACTCATCCGTCATCCATTGTAGGAGCAATACTTAAGGAATTTTAAATAATCATCGAAAGGCTCTACACAGTACGTTCAAGTTTAGCTCTTAACTAGCGTTGGCGTCTGTGATAATACGGACCTCGTTGTTCCTAGTTCATAAGTATGTACAACTAAAGGCACCAATGCGTGTACATTTCTAAAGCATTACCACAACCCAACTTAAAAAAAAAAAAAAAAAACGTTTTACAAGTTTTCAAATATACCCAAAGAACAGCGTTTTCATGATCATTTTTTATTATTTATTTTTATCAATTATATTTATATTTATTAATTTTACATATTGTATCTAAACCTTTCATTTAAACTGAAATAACGAGACATTTCAGGGGTCAAATTCTTTCCGAGACAATTACCACTAAAGGTCAAACACGTCCCGTGAAGCCTCATGGCAAACAACATTAAATACATGTTATAATAATTGATTACATGGAACGAGTGACTCACCTTCTTGGCTTCCATGACGATCAGCGCCTGACTGGGGGACGATGACGTCACAGCCGGGTCCAGCCTACGGAAACAAACACACGTGTCAACAGAGAACAGTACGTGCAAGTGTACATAACTAACTATATGACCTCTCAGCTGCGTCGTAACACTGCGTCATTCCGAGTACACATACGTGCAAGTACTGCAATGACTTCCCCCCCCCCCCCCCCCCCCTCCTCACAGCCGCACCCACACACGTACTATGGCAACTATTGTCGCCGATGACTGGACAATATGACTACTGGTTATGTTCCAGGAATATTTTCTGCACTATCCATTTATAAGTAGAATTATTATGAGTGATACAAGTGAAACACAGCCTCTAGCGTTCGTTGGCTGTAAATACGACACACGTGGCTCAGTGTGAGTGGAGAGGCTTATAGCTGCTTGTTGGTTCGAGCCACATCTTCAATAGCAGGCGGATTATAAAAAGGCAAATAAAAGAAATTTTTGGGGTATATAATTTTATCCAATCACTCAAATTATATTTTTATCTCTTTCATCTTTTATATCTTTTTTATCTCTTTTTTACTATGAGCTACAAAAACGGGCAAATTAGTAACAGCGCTTAAAGCGAATTAATAATAAGTCTGTTTGATTTTCCAACAGTTTGGTTGATATACGTGTGTGTGCAGTATATATATGTGTGTATATATATATATATATATACACCCCCCTTGTCAGTCATTTTAAAAGAGGGGCGACATTTAGTTCTTACTCTGCAAAGTATGCTTCAGCTTGTCGATCGATCACATATACCTGTTTGGTTCCTCATACGTGATGTGGTAGTTCCCTTACCACTTGAATGCTCACTTTCACTATTGCTATATCTGGCAGTGGCACTTGCATTGTCTCACGACCTGTCGCTTTGTTGAGCTATATTCGCAATACCAATAATATAAGACAATAATATGGTTACTTCTTCTATGTTACTACACATTTTGACAGTTTTAGCCGTAAGGGGAAAGAGTTTTTCTGCTCTTAGAAAGACTTCGCCATATCTGAAACATTTTGCACTTTTCTCTGTGACGGATGAGCAAAGGTTTCTACAGTACACATCTTCTTGAAATAATTGGCAAATAACATTACAAACAAAATGAAACGGACGTTTTCCTACTATAAAATCCGTTGCGTTATTTTCTCTTATCTGATTTATGCCTACAGCAATCTTACACGTGTAAGCCTAGTTAATAATACCTACATTAAGACATTTTAAGCTGGGTATGTGTATACATGATTAACTCAACACATTTAATGCTGAAATGACAGTCATCTGCATTAAAGTGTTACAGGACTCACAGACACACGTTTTATCAATTCAAAACACTGCTAATTTCAAATGGCATTATACACAAAACAGAATTAGAACAAGCAAATTGTACCAACATGTTCAGAAGCTCACATAATACCGGGAGTTCGTTTTCATATTCCCTCTATTTGACAGGTATCCAGTAATGCATAGCAGAAGTTAGTAGAACTTAGAAGAGTTTCAACACACACAGAACGTACGACGTGAGACAATCACTTGGCTGATTGTTAAATGACTGGCACAACAATATTAGCCATTTTCAGAACATTCCCAATGCTAACATCTTCTGTACTAATACCTACTGAACGAATGGTCACTTCAGGCGTCGGTCTTTTAAAACAGCGTTAGGCACAATCGATCACAGTCTCCTTCCATGCACTAATTAACGACGGAGACAAGCTAAGCTAATTAAAACCTACAACAACCACAACTCGGCGTCATCAACCTTATCTTTCATTGTGTGAGATAAAAACTATCGCAACCATCCACAGTATACATATTAGATATGAACTTTATCTGTATTTCCGGGTGTAGGCTTGAGAAAGAGGAGTTGCGTAAAATGCGACTGCATGCTAGAGGACCATATATAGATATACCTTTTAGTGTAGGCCTATTCGGAACACCACATGGTCTACAAAAGGTGTTTCTACATCAGATGGCTGTGATTGTTGACCAAGCAACGTGGAGTGATGTTTAGGCAGTGGCTGTAGGCTAATATCGTGATCATTAGACTTCATAAGGTGCGCGGAGATAATTAAAATACACGAGTATCTATGAAATGTCAAACGATGAAAGTTTATACTTCGAGTGGATTGATTATTTTAGTCTATATTAAAGACGTAATCAACAACTTGGTCGTGATTACCTTTAGACACCTCGTACGACAAACAGAGCTACTCGAGACACATACGGGGGAGGGAATGTGATATAGTTACCCTACCTTTTGACCTTCGTACACTATAGCGATACTTATGTAGGCCTAAATAGCTTATAGCGAGATAATCGAATTTCTAGTATTTAGATTTATTGTGCCCATCCACTCAGTTTTTTTTTCATTACGAATCCTTGCTCGTGAATCTATGTTCAATAGTAGACAATTTCACATCCCGACTTTTGTATTTGAATAAGAGGAGCATACTTTCTGTTGAAGATTTATATTGAAAATTGCTCGCATATTTCATTTGAGATTGTATTTCAAATTGCATTTCCAATACTGAAAAAACGTGGATCTAACATACACGATTTCAAACGCGTTTCTAACATGTAAAATAAAGGTATTCAAAAATATAATTTTTTTTTATATACTCCGCTTGAAGTTCACAAAATGTGTAAATTCGTATACCACAATACACAGTATACACGTTTAACAAATGAGAACGTTACTACCAAAATTAGTCCCTACAGCTGATAATAAATGCAGAACCAACATAGGCCTATACAAATATCTCTGTGCAAATACTGATAAAGGTAGGCCAAGAAAGTTTATAAAGAATTTCGATACGGGTAGTAATAAATAACAAGCGTACGAATACATTCTCTAAATGAAAATAAGATACAAGTTATATCCTAATTTTTCTTTTTCTTTTTCTTCGTCTTCATCTTAGTTTAATAATAACAATAGTGTCTTCATTTTTCCTTTTTTTTATAATACTTCTTCTCTGCATTGGGTCACGTCCTCTTGTAAAGGCGCTCGGTTCGACTCCCGCTCGCCAGAACATCAAGGAGACGCGATAGCTCAGCTGTACTTACACAAGACGCAGACAGGATAGCGACCTGTTGGAGATGATCGATTCATTTGACCTTTTAGTATTCAACCGAGTGAGCTGTCGAAGAAAGCTGCTGATCGGTGCTTCCAATAGGCTCGAGCTTCAATGTCTACTTCAATTTGGGCGCGAATATAATATGATGTAGATTTTTGTAATTTTAAATAATTACAACCACGACAGAATAAATACAATTGCAATTTGTTTGTAGTTATTGTATTTCAATGTAAAGGCTTGCGTTCGGTTATTGGCTTCAAATCCACCAATTGGGTTGAAATTTCATATCCTTTCTTTGAAAGACGCTTGGGAATAACACGCGAAAACAACCTTGCCTTTTAAAATAACTCGGACCCAATTATTTATGTTCTACTTCATTTAGTTCTCGTCGAGACGGCTTCTGTGGTATATGTACATATATGCAAGTGCAACGGCTCAAGTTCGGCGTACGTGTTAAACATGCTTCTTAGTCAAGGCCATGAATAAGTCGTATGTATGCGCGGGAGAATTGTTCAGTCCAGGTTTGTCATTTAAATGGTATAATGTCCCCCACTGAAAATGAGTGGGTCGACTGAGTAGTCAGAAAATACATACACATATATATTATTAATTATTTATATATCTTTAAAAAAAAACGTATTATCGACCCATGCCGATCGAGCGATAAAGTAATGGTATACGAACCACACTTCTTTACATCGTCTCACCTTTTAGCTTATAGTGCTCGTTTACCGAAATATTCGCAAAACACAACCGACTCCATTTGCAAAACTACCATAGCGGTAGCTTGTGCCAGAGCCGATAACTATCTCTAAAACATAACACGAACATTGAGCCATAACAACACTTCACAAGATGCAGATACCGAGGCACGTATTGCAAGCCATAAATCATTAGTTAGACAAAGTTTTTTTAATGGACACTCCGACATGTATTTAAAAACTTAAGGTTTACCTCTGGGCGAAAATATTCCAAAATCAAGACAACTTTCACTTTTATGTTGGCACTTACGGGGATCTACGGTCATATGATTCCTGTGTATACTCGGTGATGGCCTTGATAATTCTCACAGCGGTGCAATAAAGTAAATAACGTGAGGCGTTCGAACTAGACTGAAAGTTCAAAATATGAAACTTTCCCTGATATCAAAATTTAATCAGACGTTAAAGTTGCTCAGGTTTAAGAATTGCGTTTAAAAACGCTAAAAAGGATGCGCATATTAAGGTATCATTTTGAAAAAATGCGCCATTGTTCAAAGAAAGAAACCACTCGTTTCAACTTCCATAAAGTTGAACCATTGGGTTTGAATGGTTGAACGAGCATTGGTTAAAAGTTTAAAGATACAAGCCTCGAATATCATTTAAATATATTTTCCTAAAAATGCGTGTGGATTAATTGGTGTTATAGTACTATAGGGGTGAGATAACTAATCGGTTAACCGATTAACCGCCCGTGGCTGGAAAACCGGTTAATGATTTTCCCGCTCCGTTAACCGTGAGCACAACAATACAACTGCAAATACAACACAAAGGATGTTTTTTTATGTACTGTAGTTGGCAGCACTGTATAACTACTCACGTGAGCAGGTAGATCGCACGCGGCCTAACATAAATAGGATTACAAGAATTATTTAGTTTTGTTTAATGCAAATTTTATGATATTAATTATATACGATTTTTTTAAGAACTCCAGTTAATCGGTTAACCGCGTTTAATATCGCCAATTTACGGATTAGATAATTAACCCCCCACCATCACTCAAAATAAAGGCTGAACAGAGAAAAATACCTCACTTACAGGCTTGGCCCCATATTTCGTGAGACATTAGCCGTCAAAGAGAACATATCGATTCTTTTGTTGCGGCCCCTAGAGTTCAAAACTTGGTCGCATTGCCTTATCGTCGTCACCCCTTGCAGTGGTAGTCTACATCTTGATTAGCGATGTAAATTGCTAGTTCGAGTCGCTCGCCAAGCCCACGTTCTCCACAGGAGACAGCGGGGCAAAGCTTTGGAACTCGACGAATATGAAATATGTAAAGCTTAATCCGAACTTTTACGCACGTTTTCATTCCTGTCCTTACAGTTAAACAAATACAACTAGAAAAGAAATGCTTCGCGTGTACATGACAACATGGCATAAGACCGTGCTGACGGAGAAGACCTAGAAAGCCTAAGCCTTCACGGTATGATTAACAGGCTAGGGCCTATGTCTTATTTGCTCCATGTTGTCGTTAGTCGACTTGGCTGGAGCATTATAACGAGTGACGTCACAAGCAGGCGAGTTGTTATTGGACCGTGGCCGCAAGTATAGTACACACTATGAAACCCACTACATTACTCAACATAGACGTTAATAAAAAGGAGAGTTGAGAGAGTTAGAAGTTGATATTTGCCTAATTTATTCCTGTATACTGTGAACTAATTTAAACACACTTTCAGAATCTAACACTCCTAAATCAATGTTGACACCTATTAGTATAGATAGTGCAGGCTAACTAGTTGGATGTGGATAGCAGGACAAAATACTTTTGAGACAAGTTGACTTCGTTGTAATAGCACACAAATGAAACTAAAATACTAAACTACTCGATAACGGATATACCAAACAGAGCATCCAAGTCACAAAATTGCAAAACAGTGTATAATAATACACACAAATCGTTAACATCTGATTTTGTGGCTGAGGGCGCTTACACAGTTTAACTCCTTGATAACACACTCGAGCGAGCTATCACAGATCATCATTTAACTCTGCCATAAACAGCTGTGGAAGTGATATGGTGGCTGCTTGCGCATGCGCACAGTTTTTGTTTTATTTCGCCCAAGTAATTAACAGCCCGTTGCAGTCATAAAGCAATTAGATCTTCAACGATCCCTAAGCTAAGCTCGAGTTATATGTAATAGCAACAATTAACAGACTTGTATTCGGCAATAAGAGATAATATCACAGTATAACCTACGGGTGGTGATCTTGAAATGATACAGTTCACCCGTAACTTCGAGAATGATTGAAAATATTGTCGCGCGCAAAATACTATAATAACGGTGCGGTTCCAGTATAATATGTATAGATAGAGCGTTGGAGGCGACATCAAATGCGCGAAGTGTGGTACGGCTACGGACTGCGTTACTTCGATTGTGTCAACCACTGGACAAGCTTTCTTAATTAAGTATTCATTGGAATATTCCTTGTTCAATTTAGGCATACTCTTTGACTTATCTACACGGTGAATTTGATCAGTCACATCAAAATTAACAAATCGTATACAGTTTCTCCTTCAAACGCTAACAAGTATTAGCGTAGATATCCAATTAAAGCACGCTTAATTTGTTTCCTTGATTTTACATTATCGAGCTTTAAGGACAACGTAGCTCAATTAAGATTGTTGAAAAAATGACGATTGAATTCAAAGATGTAAAATATATTCAGGAGCTGCAGAAGAGATCAGTGAATATCAGTGAACGCTTCAATTTTAGATTCCAACAAAATGTCAGCGTTCGTTGCCCTCGAACAATCTGCGCCGAACAGACGAGATCTCGAATCTATAAGTTATACGTCACTCGCTAATGAACCCGTTAAATCGAATTTGCAATTAAGCGACTGAATGAATAATTAAAGCGGAGTTTTTAATTGAACTACTCGTCGTATACGGCTGAAGTCTGTTGAACAACTCGACGAAATAATGTCAAGATTAACATTTACATAATAATTATGCATTCTACACAATTGAGGCACAGTTTATTACGCATATATTATATAAGTCTACAATGTACATAGTAGAAATTATTAGTTCCCCCTGTTAACTTTTATATGCGTGTGTTTTATGAGGAACAGTAAGTCGTAAAAATGTTCAAGGATTCGTTGCTTTGAACAATTAAATTTGTGTGTACATATTTATAAAACCATTATTTAGATACGCATTACATTATTAATTAAATTAAAGAGATTGATGAATTATGCAATTCTCTCGTCGGTTGGCGTGTTGTTACCATCCACCAACAACTGGAATATCGTTTCGTTCTAGAAACAAAATACCACATTCTGTGAAGAAAACATGCTTACAACAACCAAAACATAACACAAATACATCATTTCGCCAGATCCCACTCAATATACTTTGAAGCGGCACGAAAACGTCTTCAACAATCAACATATTCTACAAACAACATTGTGTATAGCCTATTTATTTCTACGCTCACGGTAAAGCAACGACCATACAGCCATACATATCCTAATCTACTTCATCAGCCAATTTCAACAAAATCTATTTCGCAATAAGCAGCTTCAGTCTTAAGATGTTTACTTCATACTTAATTTTGCCATACTTTACTACCCGGCGCCTACACCAAGCCACACTGCTTCACCAGCCAAGCAAGTGCCACAATCCAACTACAATCATACACAATCCTATTGGAACAATATACACTCTCCCGTTAACCCAGAAGGCTTACTTTCTAGCGAATGGTTACCCTCGTCTTCTTTTAATACATATAGATGTAAATGTTATCTTTTAACCAGCTAATAAATTTAATTCATTGTATTTGTATATATTTACGCGTTTTACCAGATGTCATTCACCACTCTTCATGGTTACCACCGGTTCGGTTCTGCACGACTTTGGTTGCCGACTAATGACCTGTGTCCGCATCCCCATTATCCTTCATTCTCAACCACCAACCAGGATGACTCTCCACTAGAAGAACCGACCCGGCACCTCCACCAAGCCGCGCTGTCTTCACCAACACACGAGTGACTTGTTAATGCGCTGCCTTATTAATTGAGCCGGCGTATCCGGCACCTCCACCAAGCCGCGCTGTCTTCACCAACACACGAGTGACTTGTTAATGCGCTGCCTTATTAATTGAGCCGGCGTATCCGGCACCTCCACCAAGCCGCGCTGCCTTCACCAACACACGAGTGACTTGTTAATGCGCTGCCTTGTTAATTGAGCCGGCGTATCCGGCACCTCCACCAAGCCGCGCTGTCTTCACCAACACACGAGTACTTGTTAATGCGCTGCCTTGTTAATTGAGCCGGCGTATCCGGCACCTCCACCAAGCCGCGCTGCCTTCACCAACACACGAGTGACTTGTTAATGCGCTGCCTTATTAATTGAGCCGGCGTATCCGGCACCTCCACCAAGCCGCGCTGTCTTCACCAACACACGAGTACTTGTTAATGCGCTGCCTTATTAATTGAGCCGGCGTATCCGGCCCCTCCACCAAGCCGCGCTGTCTTCACCAGCACACGAGTACTTGTTAATGCGCTGCCTTATTAATTGAGCCGGCGTATCCGGCCCCTCCACCAAGCCGCGCTGTCTTCACCAACACACCAGTGACTTGTTAATGTGCTGCCTTATTAATTGAACCGGCGTACGCGGCCACCGCTAGAGCCGTAAATCAGTAACGAATGTGATTGATTAGTCGAGTCAGCAGCCCTCGCGAGCCGCGGCCTCGCAGGGAGGAAAAATAGCCAAAACGACGCACAAGTGCTTTTCTGAATGAGAGAACTGACCCAACAATGGTCTCACATAGAAGCTATAGGCACCCACGTGCAACAACGACATAATGCCAATGTGGTGATTCGTATAAATGTTTTATATGTAATTATATACAGGGTCAAGATAGATACATAGATTATTATATAATTAACTTTGCAATTCGCACCGGATAGTAATATCAGATTCCTCATGATATTGTGCCCTTGAATGTATAAATAAATCTTATTTATAAAGAATCTTATTTTACTTTTGATGTGACTTTAAATAGTTATAACTCAATCCCAATTATTGAATTTAACTTACTGTTTATTATGTGTGGGAAACAGACAGATAGTAATGTGGATACATAGCGGAAAAGATGAAAGAATGGAAAACTGTTTCCATTGATCCTCGGCTTGAAAACATCACGATGAATGGATGGATCGAACCAAATACATGCACAGCATTTATAACCCAGCAGAATATAAGTGCATGTTATATATATAACGGAGTAGACATAAAGGATGTTTTAGGGTTTATTTACTGGGGTAATTAATCTCGGGCGACATTTTGTGTTTCACAAAGGCTCGCGAGCTCGTAAAAATAATAACCACCTTTATTACCGACATTAAAATGAAAAGTTTATGTCCTCAATCATGATAGATGTCGCCTTAACGTCTCATATTCATACAACGATACTGACGGAGAGGGTTGTTTAACATGCCCCTATACTCACAACGTGTGTGAGAGAGTGACTAATGCCGTGGCTATCTGTAGTGACGCGTCGTGTTAATGAATGCATTCCAACATTTCAGGGGTCGAAATATCCCCTCGTCCAAACTGGTATAACTTTGCTCGGGCTACTAAAACCCTCATGTCACTAGCTCGACTGAAGAGTATACGCTACTTTTTCATATCTTCTGAATTTGACATTAATAAAATAAAGCCACGAGTATCGAATATGAATCATAATACATATGATATATGAATATAGGTTCTAAAATCGCTAAAAGTAATTTCGGGCAGTGGCGTAGGAATAGGGGGGGGGGCAGCCCGGGCGAAGCCCGGGGGCCCGGGGTCTAGAGGGGCCCGGTTTTGAGACAAGCTTGAGTTCAAAAGACCTGAGTATCAGGACGGTCCGGAACCGGGCCCTGGATACTGAGTAAAAAAATACAAAATAAGTAATTGTTTAAAACAATTGTTGAAGTATAAGTTGCATAAAAATCATGAAAATCTGTATGCGAGTTATCTTTACAGAAAAACAACGAAACATTTCAAAAATAACTAGATTCTACTTAAAAGTAACACTGCGTCGTGTGATACCGGTAGTGCTAGTGACAATGTTGTCGAATCCAATGGCGAATGGTGAGTACCAAGACTCGGTATCAATAATACTTAAATTTTATAATAATTGCCTAATAGTAAATGACATGCAGATTGTCGGCGTCAATGACAGGGGCCCGCCAGCTCGCTGTAGCCCGGGGGCCCGTGGATTTCTAGCTACGCCACTGATTTCGGGGCAATCTAGAAATAAGAAGGTCCCGGGTTCAAATCCCGCTTCAGACAGAAGTTTTTTAACTTCTAATGTGGATTCAATTCCATTACTTCTTGGTTTAGGAATAAGTAAACGGTGACTTTGGAGCCGTCCTAGCAACGAAGCACTCAATAAATTTAAAGTTGTTCTGAATCGGCCTTGTTGATTCTGGCATTTGTCCGCAGGTGTTCGCACTGTCCAATCACTGATTCATATGTTTCGTATTTGAAATATCGATCTTTGATTGGTTATCGCTCACTCGTCGATGGTGTTCGAAGCCTACAGGGTTGGTTTAGCCACTTTAAATTAAAGTCCCCCACTGCAAATCAGTTTAGTTACTGAGTGGGTAGACTCTAAATGTGAATTTATTTATTTTTATTTATTTAAACTTCGTCTCTGGCAGTTGGGGGTGGGGTTACATCTGAGCCTCTACCAAACATGACAGTTGCACTCACATCCCAACAGAATAGCCTCGCAGTATTTGTTGCGAACTAATGGACACCCTCAGACACAAAGGAATCGGATATATGAGACCAGGATTGAAATCAATGGTATATCGTGCTATCCATGGAGATGAGTTGTAATAGATATGTAGAATTTAAAACACTGGCAGAACGGAGGAAATAAGGAAGGGACCTATCAACCACACACAGAGGGTGCCTGCCCCATCCTGGATACACATAATCACTGCATCCAGACCTTACGGCTTTAAATGCTAAGGGCGTATCTCAAATCTCTATTTTGGCCTGCTTCGCCTACTTCGCCAACTAACACAACAATTACCAATTGTTATAATCAATTGTTACTAATTGTTGGGGGTTAGTCAGCTACGCTAGTCGACTAGAAAACCATCGATTAGAGACCCAGCCTTAGTTTATTTTACTTTTGTTTTAGTAAAGACATCATTTGGGACTGTCCTATTTTGATGGTAAAAAATTTGGACACGTGATCGTTTTATATGAATATTTGTTATTTAATTAATATTTACTACTTGCTACTACCTATTAAATACTAGCTATATTTGCTATTTATTCTTCATTACTTTATGTGACAAGTGAACGTCCTCTCGGGCTATAGAAAGAAGGCTTTCTACTTCTACGAACTGTGAGAAGTTTAGCCTTTCGGGCTATAGTTTGAAGACAAGCTAATTTCGACCCTGCCTCTATTGCAGTCGAGCCATTTGACTTCCTTTTCATAGCTCACAGTTGTACAACTCGAGTGAATGTACAAGTTCACGTCTATTGATGACTCGAGTATTCGAACTGTATACACGAGTAAGAGAGCCAACCAAGTAGAGTAGACTATCGATTTAACAACAGTTCGTCTTGTGCACGCGGTGTGTAAGGTGGGGGAACATCTATAACGTACCGTGTGTATTTTACGACGAAACCAAAACACAGCCTCCCGCTCGCTACGATTGTAACTTACACGTTCCGAGAACTAATTTACAATGTTTAAAATAATACTGAATCGTAGTCGATGAAAAGCCAGACTGGTATTCAAACAAACTGCGCTGATTAGTTCCTAGTTAACTGTAAATATCGAGAAAACTTTTTCTCGATTGTTTCCACTTTTTTCCACAAACTTTTGCCGGAGTTGCAATTACTGCAGTTCCTTTACAATACAGAGGAATAGGACACAGAAAAACTTTCTTTCATGTGGAATAAATTAATCTCCCTATTTTCGAATGCAAACTCGTCATGAATTCCAGGGCCCGGATACACAAGAGGACAAGACCGTATTTATTTGGTCTTGTCTCTAAGACCAACCTAACTTTGAACCTCTTGTGAATCCAGGAAAATATCCGAAAACAGACTTTAAAACATATTGTTGGAATGCTCATTGTGTCCTTGTTTCTACATGAAGCAAGTTTTTCATGTGACTTGGGTCTATTTTTACAGGAGATCCAAAGTAGGCCGGTCTTAGAGTTAAAACAACCAACAGACTTAGGACCTCTTGTGAATCCGGGCCAAGTATTGTATTGTATTTCAACGATATTCAATACTCGGCGACGAGACAGCGTGCATGCGCACATATATACGAGATAACGCGAGAGAGATCGCGTATATTGCGAGATCAGAACACGCGAAATGCGACACCAGGCATTGACATTCAATAAGATTTAAATATTTATAACACGGCGGTAAAGACCATGCAAAAAACATCGGCTTCGCGTGAATGTTGTGCCAAAGTGGCCGGCCGGGGTGCATGCGGCAAAAGTATATAGAGATGTTTATAATTTAGTTTAACATAGTTCACAAGTTTTTGTTTCCAACGTTGGTTCATGAGATGTATGTATATGGTTCGTGAGTGATGTAAATTCGTAAGGAAAGTTATCCAGGAAATTGGTGTCAACGTTAACTATAACATTCGTTGTTCAGTTGAATTTGCATCAATCAGATTTTTTATTTACACTGAAATTATATGAATATTATATATATTTCTTCTTCTTTTTGTGGCTCGTTTATCTTGTAAATAAATTCCTACTGCCAATCCAGAAGGTCAAGGTTTCGATTCCCAGTTCGTTCTCGGATTTTGAAAGAATGGTGGCTTTGGAACCTTCATAGTAATTTATCACATAATAAATTTTACAACGTTCCTGACTGAAAATCACTTCACTTAACTGAAGACAACAAATATAGGTATATATATTTAATTTAAAACATTAGTTGAAACGTGGGCTAGTCACAACACTCGTTGGCTACAAATGTTGAAAAATAGTCACAACAAACAATTTCATAATTTATAACTTTAAGCTATACATTTTTGTAACCGTTGTAATCTTTCGTATTATCACTCATACTTTGTTGATAAACTACATCGTAGAACGTTATAGCTGCTGAAGCCGAGCTTCGACATTCCCATTATAATAATGTTATAGCAGAGAGATCGTTCCGGCCGGCTAGAACCAATAACAGCGTTGAGTATAATCCTCGCCTCGTAGTAGGAAGCTCTTTACAAGGAGCTTACTACATGAATTGTATTGCCTGCTCGGCTATGTGCATCGCAGGGTTAAAAAAGTGGGTAAACACAAGACTTCTCCGATAATTACACGGGTACAACGGAATTAGTGGGGGAAATGGAATCAAGCTCACTGACAGCCCGTTTGCCGCGACGGCTTCTGAATCATAAGCTGTTGCATTCACCGGTATAATGCTATTGATCAATGTACTCGGTTTAATTAAGGAAACCACTACATTCTAAACATGGATTACACCTTCAACGTATAACGAGTTGTTTTACTATAGTAATAGTCACTAATAATGGTTACCAGTACGGTGAGTCTTCTAGACCATATGTACTTTTACCAGAATTAAAATTGTTTGTTAGAAACGGGTATTTTGGGCAAAACATGTATAGCGTGTAGTATGGTAAAGTAGCAATATGAAATTACCGGCTGCTGAAAAATTAAGCAAAATTAATGTTGGAACTTACACCAAAGATTAATCTTTGCTTACACTGCTCAAGGCTTCAATTTCAAAGAAAAGTACTCATGGTGTGCTATAGTAGGCCTAAACTGGAATCCGTCACCTCACGGCCTTACGAGGGTTCGGCAGTAGGAGTTTTACAAATGTATTGGCCGTCAACTAAAAACTTTTAATAGTAGGATTATTATAGATATTTACCTACTTGTAGAGGGATGGCATAACTACGCATGGTACTACCGTAAGTACATTTGTCACCAACCTATTAAATACCAACTTATTAAATAATGTACCCATTTTTTAACAGATTCTCCGTATTATTTCGCCGAACATTTTCGACGAAAGTAATTTATTTGCATGATTCAAACATGAGTATATTATTTTGGAGCAGGCTTGTCACAAATGTATTTAATACGATGCGTAGATATGACATCCCTCAGGAAGTAGGTAAATTATCATAATAATCCTATTATTATATTAATCACATTTGTGTTGTATGTTTGAACTGTGTGTTTAAACTTTAAACTGATTGCATATGTAAAAAAAATGGAAAAATAAAGACAATATTATAAGTATTAATTATTTGTTTAAGAGAAATTATTTGACTTAAAACATCAAAACTACTTCCGAACGCTTAGAAACGGAATTTAACCTATTCTACTGTGATACGTTTGTTATTAATTGTGAAAGGTCACATTCTAGGGCCCTGATAATCTATTTGTGTTTTGAATTGAAGACAAATTATCGAGACTTCTCTTACAAATATTTGCCTCGGAGTCGGAGTTATAAGTTTGCGTGTCTGGTTTTTAAAATGCTTTTTCTTCAAGTAACTTGTAGAGTCAGATAAGGTAGTAAAATAACTCAAACGTTATATTATATTGATTCAATCCATTTCTGGACCATTAAAATTCATGATGGAAACAGTATTTGTATGCTGGAGACGTTGCGATAGGAAGCCAATGAAGACGTTCAAAGCAGAAGACGGTCAGATTAGAATTACACTGAAATCGAAGTGGGTGGAAGGTAAAAATCACAAGAGATCATGTATGATGAGTGTTGAGAAAGAGAGGAATATCTTTCAGATCAGAAGTGCTTTGGAACTACTTGTTTGCAACGTTATAAACGATATTATAGGCCGGACGCCGTAACAAAGAAGGTTGCGTCGTCACAACTAATTACTCTGGCCGGCGTAATGATATGTGGACGTTTACGCAGTACTATCCGCGCACTATACCTGTCAGAGAGAAAATACACTGATCGGCAAGGCGGTGTTAGAAAATACTAGCTTTGGTAGGCCGTGACTTAAAAATACTACCATCAAGAAAGCTTTGACTTCTGTGTGTTGCTAGGATACTTGATGTATTTCTTTGTCATTTTGATGGTCTGTTGTCTTTATATGCCGTTTCGTGTTTGACAGGAGTTGAGTTCACGTGGGGGAAACATGGCGGCGTTTTTTCTATATGTGACGCCCGCGTTCGGCTGATTTACCCTGTAATATTATTTATGAAAATTTACTACCGATATCAAGAAACATTGACACTGAAAACATTACTCGGGATCTTTCAGAGTGGTCATATGCGTTCCCTGTGCCTTTAGGGTACGACAATATATGCAGACAGACAAAGCAATTGACAAAGGTAGGTCGTCCGTAGCTGTTCCTTCTTCATACCTTCATGCCTAGCATGATGGGACGGAACTACTTTAAAATTTCCCAAACATAATTAAGTAGTTGTTAATTTATAAGTGAATATAATAAATTAGATAATAAACAACTAAAGTTTATTCCTGCATAATTAAACCGCAAACACATACCAAAAGGGAGAAAAATAGCATTTAATCCAGGGCCCATGTCCACCAACCTATGAGATAACAATACATGTTTACTTCTGGTAAGGCAATGAATAGTAGTCTATATTTAAGTTGGTATTACAAGGTGTGAGGTCACTTGCTATTACATCATCCGTGACGACACAACCTTCTTTGTTACGGCGTCCGGCCTATATAATCCTATTGGTATCTTATCTTATTTGTCATGTTATTAGTTTTATTCGTGATTGTTTACGATTGAAGACTAATATCTAATAGTAATATTTCAAAAGATTGGTTTATACCTGTGAATATAATCATTATGACGCCAAGTATACTATTAAAAATTTTGATCCGAACCAATGAGAGTATGCCCAATATAAAAACATACATCAAGATGTTACAGTGTAGATTAGTAGATTACCGAGACACATTTATGTTCTATCTCCTCCATATAAAGCTCTAACAATAACTTACGGCGACAACCTCAAGCGACATGTAGGTTCGTCATCCAAAAACCGTTTACTAATTACATACATCCCAAATTCACAACACCAAAAATTACTTCGTAATTGTGAATATTTTTACCAAATAAGTGTATGGATATAAATTAGTGTTTCAGGAACGAATTATCTGGACTTGGCATCAACTGAGGTCTTCTGCGTGAAGGGGTGTGTGTACAAGTCTCAAGGCGAGCATTGCTGTATATTCATGCAGCTATCACCACATCGCTGCGTGGATGTAACTGTAGACAATCTCTCGGCCAATCAGATGTATTACATTTAACACGCGGTAAACATGTAAAGATCACCACATCGCTGCGTGGATGTAACTGTAGACAATCTCCCGGCCTATCAGATGTATTACATTTAACACGCGGTAAACATGTAAAGATCACCACATCGCTGCGTGGATGTAACTGTAGACAATCTCCCGGCCTATCAGATGTATTACATTTAACACGCGGTAAACATGTAAAGATCACCACATCGCTGCGTGGATGTAACTGTAGACAATCTCCCGGCCTATCAGATGTATTACATTTAACTCGCGGTAAACATGTAAAGATCACCACATCGCTGCGTGGATGTAACTGTAGACAATCTCCCGGTCTATCAGATGTATTACATTTAACTCGCGGTAAACATGTAAAGATCACCACATCGCTGCGTGGATGTAACTGTAGACAATCTCCCGGCCTATCAGATGTATTACATTTAACACGCGGTAAACATGTAAAGATCACCACATCGCTGCGTGGATGTAACTGTAGACAATCTCCTGGTCTATCAGATGTATTACATTTAACACGCGGTAAACATGTAAAGATCACCACATCGCTGCGTGGATGTAACTGTAGACAATCTCCCGGCCAATCAGATGTATTAATTTAACACGCGGTAAACATGTAAAGATCACCACATCGCTGCGTGGATGTAACTGTAGACAATCTCCCGGCCTATCAGATGTATTACATTTAACACGCGGTAAACATGTAAAGATCACCACATCGCCTTGTGGATGTAACTGTAGACAATCTCCCGGCCTATCAGATGTATTACATTTAACACGCGGTAAACATGTAAAGATCACCACATCGCCTTGTGGATGTAACTGTAGACAATCTCTCGGCCAATCAGATGTATTACATTTAACACGCGGTAAACATGTAAAGATCACCACATCGCTGCGTGGATGTAACTGTAGACAATCTCCTGGTCTATCAGATGTATTACATTTAACACGCGGTAAACATGTAAAGATCACCACATCGCTGCGTGGATGTAACTGTAGACAATCTCCCGGCCTATCAGATGTATTACATTTAACACGCGGTAAACATGTAAAGATCACCACATCGCTGCGTGGATGTAGCTGTAGACAATCTCCCGGCCTATCAGATGTATTACATTTAACACGCGGTAAACATGTAAAGATCACCACATCGCTGCGTGGATGTAACTGTAGACAATCTCCTGGTCTATCAGATGTATTACATTTAACACGCGGTAAACATGTAAAGATCACCACATCGCTGCGTGGATGTAACTGTAGACAATCTCCCGGCCTATCAGATGTATTACATTTAACACGCGGTAAACATGTAAAGATCACCACATCGCCTTGTGGATGTAACTGTAGACAATCTCCCGACCAATAAGATGTATTACATTTAACACGCGGTAAACATGTAAAGATCACCACATCGCTGCGTGGATGTAACTGTAGACAATCTCCCGGCCTATCAGATGTATTACATTTAACACGCGGTAAACATGTAAAGATCACCACATCGCCTTGTGGATGTAACTGTAGACAATCTCCCGGCCTATCAGATGTATTACATTTAACACGCGGTAAACATGTAAAGATCACCACATCGCCTTGTGGATGTAACTGTAGACAATCTCCCGGCCAATCAGATGTATTACATTTAACACGCGGTAAACATGTAAAGATCACCACATCGCCTTGTGGATGTAACTGTAGACAATCTCCCGGCCTATCAGATGTATTACATTTAACACGCGGTAAACATGTAAAGATCACCACATCGCCTTGTGGATGTAACTGTAGACAATCTCCCGGCCAATCAGATGTATTACATTTAACACGCGGTAAATATGTAAAGATCACCACATCGCTGCGTGGATGTAACTGTAGACAATCTCCCGGCCAATCAGATGTATTACATTTAACTCGCGGTAAACATGTAAAGATCACCACATCGCTGCGTGGATGGAACTGTAGACAATCTCTCGGCCAATCAGATGTATTACATTTAACTCGCGGTAAACATGTAAAGATCACCACATCGCTGCGTGGATGTAACTGTAGACAATCTCCCGGCCTATCAGATGTATTAAATTTAACTCGCGGTAAACATGTAAAGATCACCACATCGCTGCGTGGATGTAACTGTAGACAATCTCCCGGCCTATCAGATGTATTACATTTAACTCGCGGTAAACATGTAAAGATCACCACATCGCTGCGTGGATGTAACTGTAGACAATCTCTCGGCCAATCAGATGTATTACATTTACCTCGCGGTAAACATGTAAAGATCACCACATCGCTGCGTGGATGTAACTGTAGACAATCTCCCGGCCTATCAGATGTATTACATTTAACTCGCGGTAAACATGTAAAGATCACCACATCGCTGCGTGGATGTAACTGTAGACAATCTCTCGGCCAATCAGATGTATTACATTTAACACGCGGTAAACATGTAAAGATCACCACATCGCTGCGTGGATGTAACTGTAGACAATTTCCCGGCCTATCAGATGTATTACATTTAACTCGCGGTAAACATGTAAAGATCACCACATCGCTGCGTGGATGTAACTGTAGACAATCTCCCGGCCAATCAGATGTATTACATTTAACTCGCGGTAAACATGTAAAGATCACCACATCGCTGCGTGGATGTAACTGTAGACAATCTCTCGGCCAATCAGATGTATTACATTTAACTCGCGGTAAACATGTAAAGATCACCACATCGCTGCGTGGATGTAACTGTAGACAATCTCCCGGCCTATCAGATGTATTACATTTAACACGCGGTAAACATGTAAAGATCACCACATCGCCTTGTGGATGTAACTGTAGACAATCTCCCGGCCAATCAGATGTATTACATTTAACACGCGGTAAACATGTAAAGATCACCACATCGCTGCGTGGATGTAACTGTAGACAATCTCCCGGCCTATCAGATGTATTACATTTAACACGCGGTAAACATGTAAAGATCACCACATCGCTGCGTGGATGTAGCTGTAGACAATCTCCCGGCCTATCAGATGTATTACATTTAACACGCGGTAAACATGTAAAGATCACCACATCGCTGCGTGGATGTAACTGTAGACAATCTCCTGGTCTATCAGATGTATTACATTTAACACGCGGTAAACATGTAAAGATCACCACATCGCTGCGTGGATGTAACTGTAGACAATCTCCCGGCCAATCAGATGTATTACATTTAACACGCGGTAAACACGTAAAGATCACCACATCGCCTTGTGGATGTAGCTGTAGACAATCTCCCGGCCAATCAGATGTATTACATTTAACACGCGGTAAACATGTAAAGATCACCACATCGCTGCGTGGATGTAACTGTAGACAATCTCCCGGCCTATCAGATGTATTACATTTAACACGCGGTAAACATGTAAAGATCACCACATCGCTGCGTGGATGTAACTGTAGACAATCTCCCGGCCAATCAGATGTATTACATTTAACACGCGGTAAACACGTAAAGATCACCACATCGCTGCGTGGATGTAACTGTAGACAATCTCCCGGCCAATCAGATGTATTACATTTAACACGCGGTAAACATGTAAAGATATACATTCATCCCACTCCTTAGACAAACATATTCAGAGCAGTCTGTCACCCCAGCACGTCACGGCAATAGCTAAAATAGCTTCTCCTCCAGGACATTAAATCTTACAACACTGAATCAACAGAGAAGGGTAATTTCAGAGACTATATTAAAGTCATACAAAGTTAATATTAAACTGTCCCCCGACATAAAATAAAAGTTCGTCTCAAAAGATAGTGTATATTTCTGTTTAAATATGAACAAGATAATATAAAGACCGTGTGAAAATATAAACTACGCCCAAGTCTGCACTCAGCTTCATATAAAATGCAGAGAACAATCAAGCCAGACAAAAAGCTCGAGTTGTTTACAAAACGTAAGTTAAATAGGCTGTAAAGAAAAGCTCGTCTCTAGTAATAAACAGCGTTCTATCATACTCACACATTTACACAACGGTGCTCACATTTCATGCTTACATGCCGTATCATACGATGCTAGTTAAATATTTATGAGGAATTAATGACTTCACAAACCCGAAACAGTTCCAGTCATAATTAATATTTAGCCTAGTCCACAATGTAAACATTACCGTCGATGAAAGAGAGCGCAAGATGACGGGGGGGGGGGGGAGAAGGGGCGGGGGAGGGGGGGCTTTTAATCTTCCTTAGTCATCAGAACAGTGAAACACGACATCTGTACACAGCATTCCAAAAACAGACAACTACAAAGATTAATGTTTTGTTATGAAAGGTCATACGTTAGCGAACTGTTGCATAATTTATGCGCCGAGCTATTGAAATAATTTGCAAGGCACGCCTTGTCACCATTATACACAACTGCAGTGACGTAAGAAATACACACGCGTTTAATAATAAAGTGATAGCTCACAGCCAAAAAAGTTACAAACGCTAAACAAAAACTCGATTAAATTCCCACAGATGCATTCGCTACGATAGTGGCGTGTAGAGTTAGGAGTAGAGTAATTGTAGATACTACATACCATGATAAGCATTGCCAGAAGCAGTTTGTAAACATTGTTCCGTACGAGTGTGTCGAGATGACAATCACACATCACATAGTGGAGCTCGGCAAGTCTACACATAACCTCAAACGAGAGGTGAACAGGGGTGGGCCGACAGTTGCAAACAGAGCCCACCAGGAGCGGCGGTATCGAGCTGCATCCTCGGCCACGGATCGACCACGACTAAGGGTTCCGGGTTTCGGGTCCATGAGGGTGTGGAGGGGGAGGGAGGGGCGGGCGTCGGGGCGAGCGTCGTCGAGGGCGTCCGAATCAGACGTCTACTCCAGTACGACGGTACGGGAAAGTCCCCCCCCCCCCCGATATTGTTTTACGAGGTCAAAGGTCATTTGTATCGCGATGGGTCTACCCTCAGCAAGTGTTGTCGGGCGTTTATGATTATCGGGCGGGATCAAATTGTGCGTCCTTATGAGAGATAGGGGATAATATTACGTTCTGATATCAAGTTCGTGTTTGTTGCTTTAAGGCTACGTGAATACAGTTATGACGAGCGGATGATATATAGCGGGATGAACGGCCATCACCGCAATCCAAACCGTATGAGGACCATAGTTGTCTCATAAAACCGCGCGCAAAATCATAGATTTTTTAACAACGCTACATAATATTCAAAAAGTGTTTGCCAACCATCGCTAATAACTGGATTTACTCAATTTCAAATACTGCAACCATTCTGGTGGTCCTTTTGGAAACCAATTGCAATTATTAATTCTATAACTGTCCTCCAAAGTAACAAACTAAATGTTTGTTAATAGTAACTGCTTTTCGAATTGTGTTTAGTGTTTCAACTTTACATAGTGAGACCTCAATATTGTCTTTTTTGTTAATCAATGGAATGCTGATACATATTGTGACATTCAACTCATAAACTTGATATTATTGAATCAGTCGCTAGGGGTAAATTTATTATGGTCGGTTTTAATCATTTTCGCAGACGTATTTTCGGAATAACTCATGACGAGGGTGTACAATTATAATAATGTGAACAAATGCCTTTCTGCTGACATATCACATTCTTTATGACAGAGGATCGCGGACCCATCCGTGTCGTAGAGCAGTGGTCGCCAACCTGTGGTCCACGAACCGGCGCCGGTCCGTGGCCGTATTCCTGTAGGTCTGTGAACAATTCACTCTGAAGAGCTCCCCAGAAAAAGGATGAATATGACAAATTGTAAAATGTTCAGGAGAAGCCAAAAACTAATATGTTCCTATATTTTCTTAAATGTATGGATTTTTGTAATACATACATGTAATATATTGTTCTTGATCATAGTTTGGAATATTAATAATGAGTATAAAGGCAAACTTCTTTTATTGAGAAATACATTTTTTTGTATGAGCAACAAAGTGTATATCCAGAACATGGATCATATAGTATGTGCATTAACATGCCCAAATATGACTAAAATGTCATTAGTATTAAAAGTGATGCTTTCATATTCATAGGGTAACTAAAAAAGTTAAGTATTTACTCTTTTAAGGCGTCACTAATTAATTATTAATTTAAAGTAAATATAAAGCTAACTATATCAACGGTTTAGTTTTACTTTCCGTCTTAGTAACGCGATTGATAAGCTGAGAAAGAAAATACATTCTTATCTACTGTATTGTTGCTATGATCAATATCAATCGCCAAAACTGTGTACTAGATTTAGTAGTCATTGGCATCATTCCTGCCCACAAGTGTCACCGTATGACGCAGCCATTCTTGATAATGTGCTGCTGGCAATTGTGTTAGTGGTGCGGGTAACACCGCGTATGTAAAAGATTCTTCATTTCATGAGGAGAATTACTTGGCATTCCCACACATGCTTTACTTGTTGCTTACCTTTCTTGATCTCCTTATCCTGCCAATATAAAGATTACTCACATTCCCAATCATTTTCACTTTGTTTATAAATGCATCATTTATAATATAAAAGTAAGGTATGTCGAGTTGATACATGAAATACATAAATACTGTGTATTTATTAATTATAAATACACAGATATAATTATAATTATTCATGATACATTTTGCAGCTAAAGCTTGTATAATCCATCAAGTATAAAATTGCACGTTTACGTCCTTGTCAATTAAAATAGACCTCATCTCATAAACAATCTTATTTCATATATGGCAGTTTTATAAACAACAACGTATTTATTTTTTATTTTTTGCAGTTGGACTCACGATTGGTTTACCAGGTATACAATTACAATCGTCGACGGGATATGTGCTCGCGTGGAGAAAATAAAACTAGATCAAATCAGAAAACAAAAAAATCCAACGGGAATAAACCAGCTGGTGGTATTTATGCTGAAACACGCAATATTTGATGGATGCTGTCAGGAATCATACCAGCCGCGTTCCATGCTGGTGGATTTGCGTAATTATCGACATGTGTGACTCAACTACCCAGCTGGAAATACTGATTTCGTCATTTTTATCATTAGCTATGTATGTCTATTGTTTTTTGTCGCTTTGACTGCACCGATTTTTACCGGCAAACAAAATAGAATAAATTCATAACGTAGATATAGGGAGGGAAAGTTTAGAAATCACTGGAAAATATGTGCAATACTTTTTTTAAATACAAAATGAGATATCAATGAAAAGGTCTTACTAAAAAATTTTTATCCAAAACGCTCAAAACATTTTATTTCTATCGTCATATTGACAATGTTCTTAACTTGACAAATTGGTAAGTATCCACGTGGAAAAATGTGTCTTTATATGGTTATTGAAATAAAAAAAAAAAAAAAAACGTTTTGTAATTTTAATTTGAACTCATTCACGAGTCAGAAAGCTCACGTAAAAGAACATCGCTAAGAATTACGACTATAAAAGCTGTTCCAACACTTAGTTAGAAACAGTGTGTAACCTTGGACTGACTTAATACCTTTCGCACGTTACGGCCAATACAGACATAACTTGTTGTAAATAAGATTTCGATTATTATCGGTCAGTTCAGTTGTATGGATAGGTGGACAAAAACTTGAAAAAAATGTCCCATCACGGGCGTACCGGCCGTTTGATATTCGCATTCCGCCCTAAAGTTACAAAGAAACAATTTATCGGCTTAAATTTGTTTACCAGACTTTAATCATCGTTCCGTTAATCTACTAAAGGAGTATCGTAACTTCCTGCAGTGGTGTAGTGGTGCGTATACGGCCGTATACGCCGTATACACACTGCTCCGGCTAAAAAACTTTCGTATACACACTGGTTTTGGTTATGATACGAGTGATACGCAATGATACGGTCGTAACATCGTAACATGCGGATGCCTCGAATGACGGACACATTATTCACGATTGTCAGCTTTTCTCCGTTGGTAAAATTGTGCTCTCTGGCACTGGCAATTAATTGGCACAAGGCCTCAAATCCTCTAAAACCAGCCCTAGGTCAGGGAGTCCCGATATTCAATTTTAAGTTCCGTTTCCCGCCAATACACTAATTGGGAAACTATTGTCTCACTTGGAAAAAATATTGCTATGTGTCAAATATCAACAGCCAAGTGTCAATAGGTATACATACGGGCCACGGGCGGCGTGTGTGTCGCAAAACCACTTCCCAAGCCCCAAAACGTATTCCTGAACAATTCTCGTCAGTGTTCCAAATTTTTGGCAATTTTCTGGTTTTGCACTACAAAAACTGCAGTATTTCGGATTGCATTCAGTCCGGTATTGGTTTCTAAAACGCTCATAACACACTCTAAAACGCCTGTTTTTTAAAAATCGCCTACGGCGCCATTGTTGGGGGCTCTGCCCCCCAAACCCCCCGTGTTTTTTTGTCTGTAAAGATGTGTCCCTCCAGCTCCCCACTGAAGCGTATACCTACTGGTATATTTGGCACTACACCACTGACTTCCTGTTAATTATTTTATTTTACCAGTTATGATTTTTTTTTAATGTGACCCAAAGTTTGATGTATGTTTCAAGTAGGTACTGATATGGTTAGTATTATACAGAAAATACTCATTCTAAATGTGTTAGCATAATAGTACAGTATTCTTGTGTGTAACTCCGTTCACCAATTTTGATCTGAGTTCATAGTTTGTTAGATGAACTTGGAATAGTAAAGGTCTGCGCGTTGTTCTGCAAACAAATCAGTTCTACTGTTCTTGTAACGAAGCGGGTTAACAAAAAATATAAACGTAGATTCATTTATTTAGCAAATAGGACGTTACGGTTTTAAGTTCAGATGTTGCATAAGTAACTCAAGAGTAGTAGACAACGTTAATTTGCTTCACATTTTACACGTTCGTACAAGTATTTTTACAATATTTGTAGATAACATTAAATATATTAATGAGTAATGATCGGAAAATACAAGTAGGCTTTAATATCCTGCCATTTATACTTTAGAGAGCCATGGCTATATTAAGCTTAACTCCTTTTCACTTGTTTTGAGTCAAGGTCCACTAGATCGCTATAGTAGCGTGCGCGCAGACCCCGCCAGGGGGTTTAGTACACCTTGGTTTTGACTTTTGAGTGGTTTGAGTATTGGAACTGTATGGCACCTTACACATCAGTATCAATACTAAAGAGTGTTATGTAATAGTAAATAAATCCTAAAACTTGTACAGAATGTGCACGGCAATAAGGCTATCGAAAGATTTACGTTGTTGACTATATAAATAATTATTTCGTGCTACACTTTACAAGAACTAGAAGAAATATACTATATTATCATATTATAGTTGTTTATCCATGGTAACCAACAATCGATATAGAATAGCAATACTCAACAGTGCTACTGCCATCTTTGATATGATTCTTGGTATAATAGGCATTGACTCACTGATCGTCATTACTCTGAGAATCGTGATGACAAACAAGCATTTTATTTTAAAACGTTCAAGCTAGAAGAGTAATTACTGTATATCTTGGAACACTGTCGTTGCCCGTGGCACATCAACTACGATGATTGCAGAGGTATGTACGTATAAGTTGCTATTACGGATATTATTAGGTAATAATTGTCGGACACGAAACTTTCGTCTGGTATTTCTTTCACTCAATTATTTATTATACATCCATTCGAAAACACACATAACACCAGAAAAGCCTGGGAAAATCCACTTCTCAACCAGCAGAGCAGTAATTGTAAGAATGTAGTGATGTTTTTAATCACCTGTTTTTAGTCGGCAGTGCTGCGGCTGGTGGTGACGGCGCTGAACTAAAGCCGGCGTCATTGTCGGAGTTGCGTCTACCTTGGGCGCTCTCGTCCTCGCGAGAATAGCTGCAAACAAGATCATTGACAGTCATTGACAGTCGGGGCCCCACTACATACCACAGCGTCGCAGTCATCGCGAGAATAGCTGCAAACAAGATCATTGACAGTCATTGACAGTCGGGACTCCACTACATGCCACAGCGTCGCAGTCATCGCGAGAATAGCTGCAAACAAGATCATTGACAGTCATTGACAGTCGGGGCTCCACTACATGCCACAGCGTCGCAGTCATCGCGAGAATAGCTGAAAACAAGATCATTGACAGTCATTGACAGTCGGGGCTCCACTACATGCCACAGCATCGCAGTCATCGTGAGAATAGCTGCAAACAAGATCATTGACAGTCATTGACAGTCGGGGCTCCACTACATGCCACAGCGTCGCAGTCATCGCGAGAATAGCTGCAAACAAGATCATTGACAGTCAATGACAGTCGGGCCTCCACTACATGCCACAGCATTGCAGTCATTGCGAGAATAGCTGCAAACAAGATCATTGACAGTCATTGACAGTCGGGGCTCCACTACATGCCACAGCATTGCAGTCATCGCGAGAATAGCTGCAAACAAGATCATTGACAGTCATTGACAGTCGGGGCTCCACTACATGCCACAGCATCTCAGTCAGCGCTAATCGACGGCTCGATAATCCGCAATAGAAAGAAATATTTGCGGGGCCGAAGACTCCGGGCTGTTTTATTGCTACATTCGTGGGAAATATCCCACATTCTAAAACTCTGGGTTTTCGACTTGGCGGATACAAGCCAAAAATGTCAAATATTTCCCCCTGCTGCATTTCACTGTAAAGTTGAACAATTATTCTATGTAATACCTGTCTTTTTAATACCGCTATAAATAGCTGCACGATAGCTGCGCTCCAGAAGACATACGAGTTCTCGCCAGCACATCAAAGAGGCTAGAACCCCCAGAATCGAAGAGACGCGACTTACGAGTCTCGTATTGCGCCCAACTGTGTGTGGCAAAGCCTCCTTCACAGAGTACGTTTTTGTGAACGAATACAAGTAGTCAGAATATATTGGATTTGAAAAAGTTTCAACCGTTACCCTTCGAATACACCAAACTCTGCGAGAAAGAATTTTGTCACTTGGGTTTTATTATTCCCCGTTCGCTTTAGAATGTTATCTTATATATCAATATAAGATACAATTTATTTATAAGATATAATATCTTATAGATCAATCAATAAACAAAAAAATTAAAAATGATATAGGCCTACTGGTGTGTCAAGGTTGTGTAGAGATAAAGAAATGCGAATGCTCAACAACTAAATATGTAAATAAATATGTAACCTCTCCTAAATATGTAACCTCCCCTTGCGCAGTGCGTATAATGCGTACTTATGTGATCAGTCACCCTAAAACATCAAGGGTTGTGCGTACACCGCTACTTCCAACATGCAATAAATGTTATCTCCATAAACAACGTGTCGTGTGTACGTTGAATTAAATCCGATTTGGCTCCGACTTTCAAACATTACGACAACGTTGATTTAATTTTAACAAAGTGTCGTTGTATGAAATAATTAATATCGTAAGCATCTACAGGCATTGAGTTTGTTGGGGTACACTAACACTAACAAACTCAATGCTACAGGTAACGAAATTGATGAGACAACCACAAATTAAATTTGGGGTCCCGCTTCAAAACCGACAACGAGATGGCCAAATTAATCCAAGGTTGGTAACAGATTACCCCCCGGTGTTCACGCAGCAGACACACATCGGCTTCGTCACCCAACTCACCAGAAGAGAGGCATGCCAGCAGGTTCTTCAGACCGAACACAAAGAACACCTACAACAACAGTATCCTGCCTGGTGTACGTCACACATGCTCCTAAGACCCTAACACGGTCGCGACTGCGGTGTCGAGTAGTGGAACCACACGCAGGAGGACAGAACAGGTAGACTGATAACAAGCGTGGCGACTTGCACATTATCTACCTTAACTTAGCGTTACCTGGCCAGGCGGCAGGAAGAAAGTGACGGACTGATAAGCTATCAAGGTATAGTCTCATTGAAAGTAAGTAGACTTCGACATTTTGCATAACATATGCGACAAAGCATCCGGTCGAGGAAGTCGTTTCGTATAGTGACCGGTGCCCACAAGGCAGATGGAGTATCTACTTTCTTGTTAACATGAAATCACTTACTTCAGCCCTTTCTTTCCGTCTACCAACATGTGTTTTATAAATAGAGCACCCTGTGTGAAAAACGCTCTCCGCTGATTTGTTCTTCGACAACGACCTAGCAAGAAAACTGTGCATCTCGTAGTTTTAAGCTATAATTATGTATCAAGATAATCTTGGAGATGTAAATGTTGTTAGATATTGATGCGTCCCAAGCCTTTTAGCTTTCACACGCGGTAGAGATATGTGTGGGTTCTACATTGGAACCGCAAAATTTAAACAAAAACTCGAGAATAAGCATATAGTAGATAGTAAACCCCATTCCCTTTGGATCCACAGGGGTTTTCGGGGCCTATCACGTATACCGGTATTCTCTTAGTTCTCTCCACTATCATCACAATATAATATATAAACGTTTAGGAATCCCATATTGGCATTATCACCCAGCCTCGAAGGTAAAATAAGATAAGTATTGCAGCTTAAAACATCGATCAAATACTACAAAACAGTACGTACAGCATGATGCTGTTTTTGTTGTCAATATTTGTAAGTAGTAAAGAAATTAATGTCACTTGAAGAAAACATCTAAATACTTGCAAACAAAGGCTCGAGTCGAGAACGAACTGGGCAAGGTCGGTGTTTAAGTTAACATCCTCCCTCACGTGACATCACTTGGCTTTTATCGTAACATCGTGCGTGTCTGAGCATTGCCCCATTTCAACCACACGATGTCGATGTCACTAGGGCTCAGCGAGTGCGCGGTAGTAAAATCACTAAACACGATTATATTGTAAATGTTCGAAAACTTTCACGTGACTTTGTCGAAAGGAAAACACTCAACGAATTCGTGTAACAAGTTATATTTAAATATTTTTTTTTGTCCGAGTTGGAACAAAATTAAAAGAAATATTTTCTCTAGTCTGTGAGAATATGCTCGACTTATGTCATCAAACTCTGCAATCAGAAGTGTAGAAGAAATACAGTAGTTCCGTGAAAGATCTGAGGGCGTGACGTCTTTCCACATCCTCTTTCTCCGCATTCACATAACTACACGTGGTTTTTACAGTGGTCATTAACATGTAACTGTATTTGTTTATGAATAGATTTATTGCAGAAATAATACTCTAAAGAGAAACACTCTTCGTTAGTAAATGTGAAGACAGACGTTACCCCCTCTTAAATTCTCCCTCCCAGTCACAGGTCACAAAGGGATACATTTTTTTTTTTTTTTTTTTCTATTTTTATTAATCTCTAGCCCTCGGAGAAAAGTTTCTTTCTTAGTTACAATTTCCAATCCAAACCACAAAACGTATTTCTTTAACAATACACACAAGATGAAAACGTTAACTGTACTATCATGCATAGATTCGCATTACACGAAGTGACCACATCCCACTATGCCCAAGGACAGGATAAATCAGGCACGCTTTACCAAAATGCATGTTTTTAGGCTGTTCCACCCACCTGTTCAGCCAAAAACCCATTTGTTCCGCTCTGGTTGCCTGCCGGAGGCGCCTAAGTCAGGCTGTGGTATTGATTCGTCCATGCACCTGCTGCTAATTGGGAAGAGTGCAAGTGGATAGACTAGTGTAACGTTTCACTTGCTAACAAGAGAGAAAGCATGACAGGTTTTAACTATCACTGCAAGCTCCACGATAATAAACAACACGCCTTGACACATGATTGACTGACAACTGACAACAACTCCCCTATTACCGTTATAGTTATCTAGATCTTGAAATCGATTCTCCTTGAGAGCTTGTAATCCAAATACCGTGACAATAAAAATCACGAATTACCTTTCAAAAGTAATCGAAGGTACCAAAATGAATTGCGAATGGAATAACAAAACAAATGTAGGGCACCAATTCGTAAATTTCATCGGCGCCTGATAAGGCCTATCATGACCTATTCACGTAATAGGGCACGTGACACGTGAGAGATAGAAACAGGCTGATACAACTCAGTAGTCCTACATACTTGAAGAAATTAACACCAAGGACTAAAATGAGACTTCCCTTCACACAAGCTTACGTAGTCTTTTCAAGCAAACAAGAGTGGTAAACTTAATACTTTATTATGTTATTACGTCGATAACAACAAAGATTAATTAGAAATGTTTGCAGTTGAAAACAAAATAAATGGCGAGACTCCTAAGTGGGATTCACAACTCCGTTGCTAAAACAAGACGGGCGCTCCGCATAAGATCATGCTAATGCATCTCCCTCCCCCCCCCCCCTCACGAGTGGCGCAGCGGAACTTGAAAGGCTTCCCCGACGTCTCACATTGTCTTCTTTGATACGAGAGCGTCTGACCCTCTAAGACCCGCGCAATAACGCAGACACTTTACCTCAAAGAATGGAACTCTAACTCAAGTTTGAAGCAGTGAAATGGGTTAGCCCTGCTCTACTTCTTGAGCTAGTCGTGCGAATAGCCCATACACGTACGCAGACATATCCATCCATCATCTTTGTCATTCATTCATTCATGCACTCAACTGCTGTATAGATGCCCATCTAGATTCAAGACCCCAAGCACTGAGACTGTTCGCTATGCATCAATTAGGTTATCACTCACAGCACGGTTAATTAAATTTTACTCTCAAAGTTAATTTCGGGATTAATGTATTCCCCTTCGTCTGACAGCACCTGTCTGACGAAGACATAAAAATGTGCCCGCGAAATAGATTGCGTGGACATGTAAGGAGCGTGGTGATGAAATTTAAATCAGTTGTGTACTTTACTAGCTCACTACATTTACATTATTATTTATGTCTTGAGGCGACATAATGATTTTACAGTTCACTCTAATACAAAACTAAATATAAATATAGAAACATCGTTGCTACGAATGTAATGAACAAGATGTAACGTTATGAATGAATGTACAGCACGAGTGTTACGAATTCTATCATAATCAAACCTTTGCTGGCTGATTACTTAGATTGAATAAAATGTGCACTTCCTGATGAATTCCACGCAAAACAGTTTGATCAATAATTAGATTCGAGTATTGAAACACATCAGAAGCAAAAACAGTTTTAATCGTTAATTAATTGTATTGTCCTTATGACGATGTATGTAGCGATCAACGAACGGATAACAAAGGCAGACAGAGTCCTTACAAACCATGTGATTGGCATCTGGTATACCATATACAGTGTACACTAACTTCCATTGGGTAGTATGCAAAAACAAATATATATGAAAATTTAATTTGACTTTATATTTGTGAGGTGGAAACATGAAAAGAAATTCGTAACCCGTTTCTTTCCTTCGTAGGTATATCAACCAACCAATATAGCTATAGTAAGTGACATTCAAAGGAATTAAGGGTTCCTTAGAACCAACGATGACAGCAAAATGTGAATAATTGTCATGCGGCAAGGTTCTAAGTCAAGTTTAACCCTATATCCATCAAAAACGCAGTTTAAAATCTATAAAAAGGAAATATTCGAATCCTTCACGCTAAAGACAACAAATGTTTCTGTGTAGCAATAACGAATCTATTCTGAGCTATCTTGGTCCTACCTCGACGCAGTCTAAAATGAGCATTTACCCAAGGCACTATGCATGGGTGGGGGGGGGGGGGAGCAGATGGTGTTTACAAAACGTATATACAAGAAGGAAGCAATTCCAGTCAAGAAATCTGTACTATCAGTGGCATTGACAAATTACCATATTATACAAGCGTACAAATACGACAAACGTAATTCATGTTTCCTCTGGGAATATATATTTTTTTAAACATGTATTGTAATGTATACGCCATGTTCTATTTGATATGGAAATGTAGAAACAAATGTAGATATGTATAAATGTCGAAATGTAGATATTGAAACAAAAAAAAAGTAGGTCTACCAACCAATTTGATATCAGTCTGTAAACAAAAATCCCCTACGCAAAATCAGTACACCTAAAAAAAACATAGCAACGTATGTGTGTACCTAACTGTAATTATTAAGTGATTTCATAGAACAGGCCCATCCTTGGTATCTAGGTTATAATTTTACGTGTGAGTAAACACGACTCTATGGAGAAAGAATTCAATGGCATGTATTCAATAACTAGTGTCACAAAATGTGGTTGCGATAAGTTCAGATCAAATCAAGCGTAAATAAAGACTAATAAAAGAACCGTTCTTTTTCTATCGAAACGCGAGAAAATTTTACATTCTTAGACATCAGTATTTGACGTTTATTTCTAAATTATTTTATTATCCGTGTGCTAGTTTTGCGTATAATTAGTGCAAACCTATAATGCCGATACATACAGACAGCAGTTTGATCGACTTTACAAGACAATAGAATTACCCATACACCACGCTTGAATTCACCTGCAAAATGTCATAGAACCAGTCTATGCGACGGTCTATTAGTCCGTCACACAGGACCGAAGAGAAGAGGTGGCCTAGATCCAGATTGTGGACAGTCTCCTTCCCTCCAACTATGACGTAGTGAATGCACATATTGCTGCACTTTGCAGATGACGGACACGAGCTCACAAGTCTCGCTACTCTCATCAAAGATAAAACTCCATACAGTCAGTTTTATACATATTTATTTAGTACCAGTCGCGTAGGCAACATTCTTTGCATTCTGGATAATGTGCTACCAGTAAAGGCATTAGTTAGCGACTATACAATAATATTTTTTCTACACTGCTATTTTAAATAATCGACCAGTTGTAGGCTACACAGTCAAATTGAATATAGTAGGTAGATGGCTTATCTTCTGAAGCCCTGGAAATGGAATGGACTGTCTTAAAACAACTGCCATGTGCCTTCATCATATATTCCTGATAATAAAAGCTATCGTATAATTGTAAACAATAATCCCTGTGGTAATATCCGAGGTAATATTTATATTCTGTGTAAGTGTAGAGTTGAGGGGAACATAAATACTCAAAGACAACGGGAATTTAGAGAAAACAGCGTAAGAAGGGGAAATATTCCATCTTCACGCGTCTATATCTTGGAAACGAGCCTCCTCACAACGTGCCGTAGTTCGACCTGTCTGTGTTGAACTGTTCCAACAGACCATCGTGTCTGAAGCGTCGAAGATGCCGAGTCATCGACACAGCCAGCTCCTTTACATCGCTTCCTTTCGATCAGAGCTGCAAGTAATTAATCGTGGTTGTAATTACGTATCCATGCATTGAAAGTGAATGAATCGCTCGTTGTATTGAACATAACCAGAATCATGTTACCTAATCTTATAGTAGCTCGCCTTATAAACTTTCCGAGAATCAATTGACGGTGAAAGTTTTTATTTGAATCACGATTCGATCATGTGTTGTAGTTGTCGACAGTCGCGAGCTCAAGATTACGGATGTGTTGTGTTGGTTTACGGTAGCGATCAAAGCCGTCACGAGGTCTACTCACGACGACGGCCAACTTGGGGCTGTTTCACTTAGGGCCGGTTGCACCAAACTTTTAACCGCCGATTAGCCGGTGATCGGAGATTTGCTACGAGCAAACATGGCGACTGCCGTGCACATTGACGAATTTACTAACTTTACTTTACTTTATTGTAAATTGTAATTAAGGCCAGTGTCGGGCACAATGCCCTCTTTAGCCTGATGAGTGATGATTGGTGAATGATAATGAGGAAGGGACGAGGGGAAGCCTAGTACAGGCATGTAGCCTACTCCTGTCGAAAAGTAACAAGAGGACCATCGGCTTAACGTCCCATCCGAAAGGACGGTGTTACTTTGACCAGTCATAGAGGTTCCTCCACTAACCTGGACTGCCGAGCAGTTGACTAAAAGAACGAAGCTGTTACACAACCTTTCAAACCCTCCAATATGCTTTAACCAACGGTAACTAGTGTTTCAGAGGAGATTGGTCACCCGTCCTCCACCTCCAGACCTAGCTAGCCGAGGTTGCTTAACTTCTGTGTTCGTATGGGAACCGGCTAAGCGACCGCGGCTATAAACCGTTGGCTATTGAAGAATTGCGACCTTAGTGCATTCGAACTTTTAGCTGTGGTAGTATTTAAATACATAGTCGCGTAGTTTTACTCTTGTTTTCAGTTTCTATTCGGGTAGGCTGGGTGAAGGTTAGCATAGGCCTATACAAGTAAACGGTGACTTTGGGAGTCGTGGCAGCAGCGATACACATCATAAGTGGTACAAGGCACTCTATTGAAATTATTGTAGCCAAGTGGGTACAAACAAAATACATGTTTTTGTATTTGAATTGTTTATTTTTCATTCTATATCCTCTTTGGTTTAATAATATTAATGGTCATCAGTGAATTGAAGACTGAACCATTGGAAGCAGAAATATAAAACCACTATAAACCAACCACCAACCACGGCAATGAGCCACACACATACAGGGTAGAGGAGGGGAGATCCATGTTAGGTGGCTGTATTACTTATAATGGGACGTGAGTACAGCACAAGTACAAGCGAGATTGTTCTGACGGATGGCGAGTTGAGCGAGTGCAAACGTGTGGACAAGTACGGGCGAGATTGTTCTGACGGATGGCGAGTTGAGCGAGTGCAAACGTGTGGACAAGTACGAGCGAGATTGTTCTGACGGATGGCGAGTTGAGCGAGTACAAACGTGTGGACAAGTACGAGCGAGATTGTTCTGACGGATGGCGAGTTAAGCGAGTGCAAACGTGTGGACAAGTACGAGCGAGATTGTTCTGACGGATGGCGAGTTGAGCGAGTACAAACGTGTGGACAAGTACGAGCGAGAATTCTGACGGATGGCGAGTTGAGCGAGTGCAAACGTGTGCGTGCGAATAAAATGGGCGTTGGTGAATATAACCATCGCCTGCTATTCATAGGCGAGAGGAAGACAATGTGGTTATCAAGGAATGTCACTGCTCCAGGCGGTTCTCGAATAAACTGTTCGGTTTCAAACAGAAATCCGCTAACGAGAAAGGTCAAGCCTATAGCATGAAGATAACAGGCCGACGAACGTAACATGTACTCAAAAGTCAAAACTCAAACACTCTCGAATTAATCTAATACCGCACTTGATTTTATAATTGATAATTCCAATTCTTCAAAGACCCTCCAAAGAAAAACGTTATTTTCTTTACTGAAAATACTCCTAGGCCTACGTCAACCATCCATAAATCAAATCATCCTTGCTATTGTAGGTACTAGAAAATACTTCTGGGCTATGTCATAAAATAAAAATAAAATTTATCACGTTTTTGCTACTTCTCTACTTTCCCTACACGAACAGTCATAACGTTTGTACTAATAACTATTTATCCGTCGACCCCAAGAAAACAAAAACACCCACATTTTACTCACCATAGCCCTCCATCAACCCTCAAAACAAACAAACCTGTTACTGTTCCACCTCAACCAGCCCTCGAACAATCTATCAAACGTCGTTATCTATAAGCTCAAATAAAGAAACTGAAACTGCTACCATTCATCCGCACAAAATAATGTCATCAATTCGTACTCAAAAATGAAGTCACAAGCACTCATTCATGCGAACATTGCTTCAAGCAAACACCATCAACGAATCGAGAAAGCCTTTATTAAATATTATAAATAAGTATTTTTGTAAAGGGTAGGTTTAGGTTTGTAAATAACTACAAGTCACATTATTACACATACCGTACTGGAAACCAATTTCAATTTCCCATTCTATGAATGCAATGCGCATTTTAAAGTTAGTAATGTTTGCACGTGAGTCACAACTCACAGTGAATGTATTCCGTTTGTAAAGAAATGAGATTATTTTACTCGACAATACATGAATTTATTTTCACAACATATAGATATCACTTTATACGCCACGATAAGAAGTGTAATCACACATAATATATTAACACACCGTGTGGGCGTAGTTCTTCGTAGTCATGATATCTTAGGTGGGTACATTTTATCTTCCTTCGGTTGAGAAAGAGTTATACACGTTACTACAGAATAACAAACCAAAATACCCTACCCCACCCTGATAACAAACCACTGTATATTTTCTTTAGATGACACAAATATAAGGACGAGGAAAAAAATTACTGATACCTTTATTGCTCAACGGATTTCATTACATTTTAAGTTATATAATTATATGTTGCGTATGAGCGAAACAAAACGTTGATAACATCAGTAAATAAAAACCACAACTATAGCAGTCAAAACTATGACTTGGGTAGCACGCATATAATAACAAACACATACAAAAAGTATCTTTGTCGACGTCAGAAAATTTCCAGTGTCACGATTTGAAATTGATTCATTTCCTTCGATGTCGAAGTCGAGATTTTACATCGATTACCATCCTTACGACTAATTGCATAAAACATAATAGAGCAAAAAGTGTAAATCTCGGTGTTAACACCTTCCAAGCTATTGTAAACAAAGTGAAGTAAGCTCACGTGTTGCTAAACATGGACCACAGCCATCCACCCACTAGAGCAGCAAGTGTTTAGATTCTCGGTGTTCACACCTTCCAATCCATTGTAAACAAAGTGAAGTAAGCTCACGTGTTGCTAAACATGGACCACAGCCATCCACCCACTAGAACAGCAAGTGTTTAGATTCTCGGTGTTCACACCTTCCAATCCATTGTAAACAAAGTGAAGTAAGCTCACGTGTTGCTAAACATGGACCACAGCCATCCACCCACTAGAGCAGCAAGTGTTTAGATTCTCGGTGTTCACACCTTCCAATCCATTGTAAACAAAGTGAAGTAAGCTCACGTGTTGCTAAACATGGACCACAGCCATCCACCCACTAGAGCAGCAAGTGTTTAGATTCTCGGTGTTCACACCTTCCAAGCCATTGTAAACAAAGTGAAGTAAGCTCTCGTCTTGCTAAACATGGACCACAGGTTATCCACCCACTAGAGCAGCAAGTGTTTAGATTCTCGGTGTTCACACCTTCCAAGCCATTGTAAACAAAGTGAAGTAAGCTCACGTGTTGCTAAACATGGACCACAGGTCATCCACCCACTAGAGCAGCAAGTGTTTAGATTCTCGGTGTGCAACACGCACGGCGACCAATTCATTACATCACGCCTCCTAATTTCATTTCTGAGCGTAAAATCCGTGGGTGGTGCATGGATCCTGATTAGAACCACTTAAGTACCGTTATCCGTAGTCACTTAAGTACCGCAGCTATTTACCGCTTGAAGTTCGGACGTGAGAGAACTCGTTTGGTTTCGCTTAGTTTGAGTTGGGTTGACGGGATCGGTTGGACAAATTATCACAATCTAAGTAAGAAGACAACAGAACGTAAACTGTACGGTCCGAGAATTCACTTGTCCAAATTGCTCCGGGCAATGAACGCAGGCAACCATAATTTCAAGTCGAGACACAACTTTTCCAAAGAATGTCAACTAAGACTAGAACCACGATCACTTACTGCAATCCAACAATTCCTTGAACAATCAATACAGGAACTTACAGGGATTCAACTAAGGAGGGCGAGCCATTATGATAATTGTCAGGCCATATAACTGTTGAACATAAACGCTTTCATGCATGCGAAATGTTACCGTACGATGCGCACTACATACATGATAAAATATGTCCCTCGCCAGATCATAATTAATTTTGTACGAGAAGGATATATGTAAAGCTGGGAATATAACCACCCAAGGTCTGTGTAAAAACAAACTCGTCGTAAGAATCGGAACGCATTATAATTGAGAAGTACCCTTATGGAGAAAATACTAATCCAGTGAGGATCTTCTTGCTAACACAAACTTCTGTCGATGGGCATTGATACTTTTAAGGGTTTATCACACAAATAACCAACAGATTGTGTTTGTCATCAGGCATAAACAAATCAGTGTAAACCAAATGTGCGCACACAAAAGTGCATTTGTGTGTCCGTTATGAATGCAGGTTTGATATAGCAAAACCATATTTCCGCAATGAACCCGCATCGCTCTCATTCATTCAATAACACCAACAATACAATTGCTGGGGCATTTCCACCAAAACATTCACGCCTATTCTAGTGTACAGTTCACACACCGAACTCTGGCATTACCATGATTAATAATGCTATGGTAATTTAATGTGTTACCCTAGAGTAATCATGTACAATTATTAGCTTATCTGCCAAGGGATCGCCCTTGAAGAAAAAAGGTTAAGTACATCGTATACACAAATTATATACTCTAGACCCACAAAAGAAAGTTGGCAAGATTATACAATAACAAGTAACAGTTCTCACAGGTGATTTTGTTTACGTGTAACACGCGTGCCGAAACATGTGGTCGTCACTGTACATAATTGAGTAACACGTGTCGCCACTTTGGAACCTAATAGTGTGGGCGGGCGGTGAGTCCCGGATTGTTCCAGACTGTCGTTTTGCAACCCCTAGAGACTCGAGGTCACGTATTGTCAAGTTGACGTCTTGAAGAGTTTTATATTTCATCGTACTCTGGGCGCCCATCATTCGCGTATTTGAAATGAAAACTTTAAGAAATTATTCCGATTTGTTTTAGGAATGGTAGGTGAAATGAAGATAAAAGCTAAACCCTATAATACTCCGTACATACAGTGATGCTGAATAACGAGTCCATGGGTCGCACGTACCTGCAATGTTCCCTTCTTTTCTATGTATAGTATGTAAGTAATGTCCGACGACTGTCTAATAGACTCAATCGGAAAACTTGCTTTTCAATATAAAATACTCGGAAAAACACCTCAGTCAGGATTATCAGTGGTTGGAATCTACCCGGCGAACACCCGAAATAGTCTCGCAAGCTACCGCAAGCAATGATCCACGCCTATATATATGCCAATATTCTAGGTTGTGTCTACACATCACCCTTTCAGAGGAAACTTGAATATATATTCGTAACTCAATATTCATCACAGCATTAATTAAATAAAGGACCATTTCATTTCACTCCTATAATGTAAAAATACAAAAAATGTACCTTTTTATAGTGAGAACGATAGGGGTGGTTTACGTCAACGTGTAAGAGAATATGTACATTTCACAGCTGAATTTACATACATAACTACACATGTTTTATTAAGCATGCATGTGCCACTACTGCACTACCGTTGACCGTGTGTTTCATCTGTGCATTATAATTACGTTGACTGGGTTGGGGTCCAAGTCTACGCAACGAAGGATTTCTTATAAACGCTTTCTTATAAAGACTTACTTACTTACTTAACTACGTACTTACTTACTTAGAATAGAATATAATATTTATTGAATAATTAAGATACATTACACACAGCTTATTTTGGCCACAGTATAGGAAAACAATCTCCTGAGGTGAGCAAATAACTTACATACTCACTTACTTAGGCCTACTTACTTACTTACTTACTTACTCATTTACTCATATAGACTTACTTATGAAAGCTTATTCATGAATGAGATACAAATGAAAATAAGATAACGGAACGTAGTCTCCTGCGGTTGAATTAGCATAATATCCCATCGGAAGGTAGATTCCCCGACTCTGTTAACTCAACAGTTAATTATTATTAACTATTAACAAGAAATACGGAATTGGATAAGTATGCGAACCTGCTACAATTTACATATTAAAGTGCCCGTTCACCTCTTTAGCAAGTTGTTCTCTATATAAAGTTTAACCCTAAACACCAATGTTTGGGTGTATATCACGCGGCCTATACCATTGTTTATTCGTGCAACTTGCTGTTCGAGGTGGTTTGCCTACGTCATGTAACCCATGTTGCCAACTCTGCGCTGCGTCTCCAGCCGGCATTGGAAGGAGGGGTGGTACTGAAGATGCGTGGTTGGCTGAAGACAACAAGAGAGGGAGCGCTCGTTGTCTGGTGAGATACTTTGTTCAAATGAAAGTGGCGCAGAAGGCGCGCGGTCATGCGGGTAGATACAAGATTTGTAACAACTCACTGGAAATGTGTTTATATTTCTCTTCGATTTGTGAAATGATAATAATATTTGTCAAGAAGGAATATAATTATAATAGTATTTGTCACCATAAGGAATACAGTTACAATTGCGTCGAACAGGTTTTGACGGAGACCTCAAATTAAATCTCACAAACATACGGCTGTTGGTTTTTCTATCCAGCATTCTGAAACAATGCATCGATATGTTTACATGTCATATGTTAATCATACATAACATTGGCTGAAGAAGAAATCACAAGTCTTGTGTCTTGTGTATGGTCGGTCTTTCTCCTGCCATTTAGTTCAGTTCAGTTCGTTTGTGTGTATATTAATTGACTGTTAGTGTTATGTAAAACAATCACTCATTGTTGAGTTGAGTTAGACTAACTAGGCCCTATAACTCAACAATATAATGCAAAATTTAATAATAACAAAATATATAACAGCAACAAAATAACATAACAACTAAAAGAGGTTCATAGCTTGTTTATTTGTTAACAATAATAAATTAAATTTGATGTCTAGTGAAATTCGATATAGTGTCGTACAATGTAACAGAAATTATAATTGCAAGACGGTTCAATGAATAGAACAGGTTGATTTAACTCAGTAAACAGTATTATTTCCAGTAAAAAATTGTGTTACGTTTCAAATAAAGAGACAACTAATAGTGTAGCATATTGCTACCATAACCAGTGACACTTGTTTTCAGTAACATAAGCTAGGAACTATATCTCATAAGTCGTAATATTCATCCCGAAACTGAAATAAGTAGTATATATTATAATCGACATAAAAACGACGAATTTTCTTATTTTGCATTAGGAAACGAGTATACACATGCGCTTGGCCGGCTACTTTTCGCCCATCCCTCCAAATGCGTGAAGCAAGCTCAAACAAAACTCGGGGGTACAGTGTTGCCAAACGTAGAACGTTCAACGGGCTGAATAAAACATTTAACCACTAATTGACCAGTTTCCTTAACAGCGCTGCGGCGAGTTTTGGAAGCTCGCATATGACATAGTTAACATTGAAGACATAGGCGAAAAACCACTTATCTCGCTCTAGCTACGAAAATAATTTTTTTAGCGGGAGACTTATTTGAAAGCGTTTATGGGAATTACAATTCTACGTATTTTGAAAGTATTACGAAAAACCTACATGCAGCAACGAGGGAGTAATTGATCGTAAATGATCTTCTTGCGTGTGGCTGCTGCGCGAATCTCGCCTCTAAGGCGTGACCTTCTGTCGTATACGCAGGCTGAGCCGTCGCTGGTGTGCGTAAGGTCTACTAGCGAGATTTGAGTGAGATGCACATTTCAAACGAACAAGCCGCGCCAAGAAACCGTTGTACAACTAGCAAATATGAAAATAGAACCACACTCATTGGATCTGACAGATCGGCGCGTCAAGTTGACTTAAATGTGCAATATTAGGTTCGGGATTTGTAAATCATATACAAAGGAAGTGTAATTATTTATTATTTTTAAACTTCTCACAAACGTCTGGTAGGCTATGTATACAGCATTTGTTAAAAAATGAATTTTACAAATAAGTGATAAACATATCGAGGCGGAATGTTAAATTCAGTGCTATATTACCAGTTTGTCATATTAAGAAATCAACCGTAAGAAAAAAATACACTTGCTTGGTGATGTACACTATTCGCCGATCTATCAGATCCAATGAGCGTGTTGATAGGTTCTATTTTCATATTTGCTAGTTGTACAACGGTTTCTTGGCGCGGCTTGTTCGTTTGAAATGTGCATCTCACTCAAATCTCGCTAGTAGACCTTACGCACACCAGCGACGGCTCAGCCTGCGTATACGACCGAAGGTCACGCCTTAGAGGCGAGATTCGCGCAGCAGCCACACGCAAGAAGATCATTTACGATCAATAACTCCCTCATTGCTGCATGTAGATTTTTCGTAATACTTTCAAAATACGTAGAATTGTAGTTCCTATAAACGCCTTCAAATAAGTCTCCCGCTAAAAAAATTATTTCCGTAGCTAGAGCGAGATAAGTGGGTTTTCGCCTATGCCTTCAATGTTATCTATGTCATATGCGAGCTTCCAAAACTCGCCGCAGCGCTGTTGATGAAACTGGTCAATTACGTGGAACTCGAATCATTTTCGGTGAAACTGTTGTTCAATATGTGTTCTACATACCAACATGTGTGTATAGGTACACATTGCAGCAAGAGGTGAACGAACACTTTAAAATCAACTGTATATATTATTATGTATTATGTTACGACGGAGGTTCATTCCATAATTTGTTTGTCCAAATCCAATGTCACTATATCAACACCAACAACACATATACGGTACGACGACAACATTACTGATAACACGATAGTGTCATACCGAGTGTAAGGATAAAATCCAAAAAAGCATTTTGCCGGTCAATCTTGGAAATATCCAAGTTTATAACTACCATGTTCACAAGAATGTAACATCGCCGCCCCGCCCCTCTCGCAAACTATATCTACGCGTCATACAAGACAAGTGCACGAGCACTGCACAATATGTCAGTTTGTTTACACTGTACATACATTTTTAGCGTTACAACGTACAGCAAGAAGCTCTATAGTCCGCAAAAACGTTATGTTTAGTCTTCAGAACCGACTGAGGAAAGTAGAAAATAATTACATTTGAAGCTGTATCTTTCCCATAGGCAAAATTATAAAGTTTATATTGCACCTCAAAGTTTAACTACCTAATAATCATATTCAAAAACCATGCAGTTACATAAACCGCAGTTGCGTAGTCAACATGCATGAAAGAAGACCCTCTCCACCCCACCCCACCGGGCCACGGGCCATTCGCTCGTCCTCCCATCCGTCGACAGCAAAATTATCCGCTAAGCCAAATTAAAACCATGAATTACAGATGATGTATACTTCGTGAAAAACCCGCGTAGATGTTAACATTGATAAAACGTTGACGTCAACACCCACGCATATAGTCCGGTTTTCCTGATAGCTTAGTGTTTCCTTTTCTAGACGAACATTCAGGAAATCATGTGCATCCTTTTTTTTCGTGTACTTTTTTAGTAAAGTACCCATTTACTTTAATGTACAAACAAAAAGAACTACAAATGCACATGAGCTTGATGCGGCAGACCAAAAATGTACATACAGCCCATTCTAAATGCTGATTACGAGGAAGGACCACGATAATAGTCATTACACGAAGACTAATGTTACTCACTTTGTATTTACTTTTTACTTTCTTTCGATTCACTATATATATACGACAGTGACGGAAACCTCCAGTTCCTATTTCCATTCTCACTTGCATTCCTCGCGACAGATCGTTGACTTGTTAGCACACACTACACGACTTTCTCAACCCTCTAAAACGCCACCGCTCCGCCACTGCCGGGGTTTATTTGTGGCCGCAGACAATCTATTTCGAAGCGACACGTGCAACGTTTTTGTTGTACGAGTGGGGGTATTAATTAAACGGGGCCGATCAACTGTTCCGATAGAAAAATGTAGCGACTGCTACCGGTATTTAAAACAGTGATTCCAATCCCGAGCGACATTCCTGACGTTTCGAATGGTTTTATTAAGAGGCAACAGCTACCAATTTCAGATACGTCTCCGGGCGGTTTTCGCTACGTCTATAATTATTCGTCATGTATTTTACAAGTTCGCATCATAGTATTGACAGAATCGAAAAGCACAGTAGTTCATTCTGTAGTTGAATGAACTTCTCAGTTTCGCACATAACTAATGAAGCGTGAAACAGCCTCTCACGACCAAACAAGTGCATCAGTGCCCAGTGGAAGATGCAGGTATAATGTAATGTAATGTTTCTTTATTTAAGGTTTGAGTTTTTACTCTTTATAACCTAAATTTACATGTTACATTTTGAAATTCACTTGGTTTCTTAATTATTCTAGTACTAATCTAATGCATATTAACTAACTGTGTGCATGGAGATCCATCCAGAGTGTTTATCACACGCAGTGGAGCAATGTGAAAGGGGTTTTTCTCTATTACTTTATTTAGATCAATAAATAAAAACGCGACACAAAAACAACTTGAAAATAAAACCACTTGTTCGGTCACATGGCCAGTAGTTGCCACAAGGAGAAACAGAATGGCATGCAAATTGATGACATATAATATGATGCCAGTTCCCCCTCCCCCCTCCTTTCCCCCTCAAAAGAAAACAAAACGGCTCAACACAATTTGTATTCATCTACTGACAGACAAATTCTAATTTTATATTTCGGGCTGGCAGTGAGAACTTCAAATGGGGAATTCTCTCGCTTTTCAAACTAACTTTAAATTGGTAACATCTACCTAAAAATAAATCGCGCATGTTTTCTTTGCAAACATGATAGCCTACTCTCGTGCATGTTCATCAAGTGGTCATCAAGTTGGAGGAAATAATGAGGTTATACAGTCAGTTCAAAGGTATAAGTATATTATGTAAACGATACGATGACTCTGGATCTTGAGTCATCAAATCAGCGAAGTACATAATAAAATGGTCTAACATCTCCAACTAAAAGTTTTATTTCGTAAATGAGTGAAACGACAATAAATACAGTATATACAATATGTATTCGGAAGGCCCCGGGTTCGATACCACCACTGGTAACCCTCACACAAGATTGAGCGTGAACACGGGGCCACGTGAATGGCGACGCTAGTGAAGGCTGACACTGCAGAAGCCGTGGTAATACAATACCGGGCTCCTTCAAGGAGATGGAACCAGTCATACACTGAACAGAATAATAGAAAGTACATCAAGGCTGTTTGCAAGAGTCGAGTGCCTCTACAACAGAACACTGGATGTGAGTGGTATAGGGATGGTAACCGACCTACTTCTACTTGCATTCATTCATTGACGTAGAGGGCTAGTTAGCTACCAGACAGATAATACTCGAGTGGCCGTCCGGTCGAGGATGGTCCCTCCCCGTGGTGACCAGTGCCCGCAAAACAGGGCTCTCATGCCATTCTTTATTCATCTCACATGACTTCTTCATATTTCCTCTTCCTACAGACATGGTACTTGCTCACTTCTTCTTATCGTACGCCCTCTTAATTTAATGACGACCCCGGCGATCTGCAATGGATCTGATTCGACCGACGTCGTAAAACACGAAGTAGGCCTACTAGCTCGATTGGCGGTGTAAAGTAAGGGCAACAGTCTCTAGTCCCTTTTCAACTCGGGCCAACAGAGCTTGCAATTCGTGTAGGGATGGTTACTAACCCACTTTTACTTTCGTTGATTGACTGACTGAGGAGGGCGGGTGGTGTTGGTACAAACAGCAACACTAGCCTCGAGTGCCCGTGGAAGTGGAAAGTATTATAACGGCGGGGCCGCGGACCGCGAGAGAGAGATGTCATAATCGGAGCTCTCGAAGGAGCAATGTCCCTCTCTGACCCTCTCCAGCCGTCCTTTCACCGCGCCCGCAGCGTCGCCGCGGATGCCTGAGATTCCTCGGCACACTGCGTGTCTCACCAGGGTGCCGCCCTGGTGAACCACCTCACCATGCTGCGCGTCTCACCAGGGTGCCGTGCCCTGGTGAACCACCTCACCATGTTGTGTGTCTCACCAGGGTGCCGTGCCCTGGTGAACCACCTCACCATGTTGTGCGTCTCACCAGGGTGCCGTGCCCTGGTGAACCGCCTCACCATGCTGTGTTCCACCAGGGTGGCACGCGGGTGAAACGGAGTAGGGATTCATTACTACGCTGCGTGTCCAGCCAGGGTGGCACCCGGGTGAAACGGAGTAGGGATTCATTACTACGCTGCTTGTCCAGCCAGGCAGGATGCCGCGCCCTGGTGAACCGCCTCACCATGTTGTGTTCCACCAGGGTGGTACCCGGGTGAAACGGAGTAGGGATTCCTTATTACGCTGCGTGTGTAGCCAGGGTGCCGCCCGAGGGAAATAGTGCTGAGATTCCTCTATCAAGTTGCGTGTCTTCTAAAGTGAAAATCGAGCCCGGGTTTCTCCCGGGTATCGAGGGGCAGTCCAGCCGGAGTGACTTATGTAAAGAAGGAATCCGATTGAGGTTTGCGTTGGTTACAAGTTGACTTGACCGCTTCACCAGGTCTCATGGGAGTATCTTATTTATAGCAACACGTTTTACTTATACATCAATCAAAACTTGGACCAACTGAAATAATACAGAGAACATGATGACAGATGGATCACAGATCTATGATCAACAACTACTATATCGTATATATCGCTCATTTTCTTCGTTTTCACAAACTTGTAAGCGGTTTACACACATTTACATCTAATAGACACAGTTACTCCCCATGCAGTCACTTTGCCAATACAAGACGTTGACACCGGAGGAATCAAACATAGAAGCCCCATTGACGCCGTGACAAAGTCACACCGACTGTGTCACACCGACGCGTTCACACCGACACAGTCACACCGAGTCTGTCACACCGACTGTGTCACACCGACGCAGTCATACCGACGTGTTCACACCAACACAGTCACACCGACGCTATCACACCGACGCAGTCACACCGACAGTCACACCGACGCTGTCACACCGACGCTGTCACACTGACTATCACACCGACGCAGTTACACCGACGCAGTCACACAGACGCAGTCACACCGACATTGTCACACCGACGCTGTCACACCGACGCTGCCCATGAAACAGTTGTGTCCATGCAATAGTACCAACTTAGTTTTCTACTTCTGTACTAGTGCATACTAACTACTAACTACTGGAAACAGGTCCATTAGTGAATAATTTATGATCGTATATTGGATATCTGAAAATTCCAAAAAGCAAACTGTGTGAATTATGAAGCTTGTGCATTCTACAAAGCGGAAGTCCGCCTTTACGAATGTGAAAGGACGAAAGTAATATGTTAATTTTCGTTGAAACAACGTGCATGAAAGAGGCAGTGATAAGGATACGACTAAAAATAGGTTACGTTGGGACTACTAGTAACGGCCAATCGCCTCCGCGTATCAAGTGGAGCCCTTAAAATACTGTGTCTTGAATTGTACTCGTGTCTTGTCCGTTTAACTACTAAACGGCGGTTTAGTTGTAATTTGTAATAAGCTTTTAGCCGCGTTGCAATGAGCTTAGCACATCTTGTTTCAGTGGCGGATCTGAAGGACGATTATAGATAAATAACTTTAAACCCCTTTCTACTTCTAATTTGGCACCATACATCCACCAACGAAAACTAAATAATGGATAGCGGAAAATTTGGTCGAGACAACAATGATTTGGATGACTACAACTACTAAAAGTCTACTAACTAAGTAGTAGACTAGTAACAAAGTCAGGTCGATCAAAACAATCTAATCTCCCAATATAATCAAACCATCTAATCTAGCCTCGATATTTATCCGCAAATCGAACACAACATCTTAAGCGTTTGTACAAAATTCAAGTGCCGTTGGACTCGGAAGCAATCATAATAATAATAATACATATTTAGTTTTCGGCGAAGAAAAAATTATTTCGTTTTTGTTTTTTACACGACTAGGTGAAAGGAGTTAATACTTTACTAATAAACACTTTGTACAACAATTGGCCCAAGCGTAGAGAGAAAACTTCGCAGGGAGAGATTTAACACGTGACCCACTGTGTAGTAGCGAATGCCAAAATACGCCTCGTGCGTACGTCCTGAAAAGTATTTCCGATTCATTTAGAAAAGAATTGACCTACATTGTAGGTAGATTATAACTGTGACCAGAGCAATACCTAATAAATAAGTAATAACCATTTCTATATTGCAAGATTCGTTCGAGGAACTTCTTGCTACCCGCACACAACAAAAATTTTCTATGGGTAGTGGCTTCGATAAAAGAACCAGTTAAAAGTGTCAATAGATGGATATACCTCTAAACACAATGATCATATTGAAATAAATTGTTTGTTTTTTTAAACGAGTAGGGCCTATGCACTTTTAAAACATACGGAGCCCTACCATACATAATATTACAAGGCTTAATATATTTCTTATTATTATATATTATTATTATTTATTTACTTATTATAATATATTATTTTATTTATATAATATTGTGAAATATTGTGGTATTAAAAAACATTAAAGTTGTCAATCCCGTAATCGCAAGCACCTAAACCGTTCATAGCACGTGGGGTCACACGGCCGCATTCCCCCTCCCCCCCCCCCCTTCCACGTTCCTTCGTCTTCGTCCCGCGTGGTTTACATTGCAGAACTAGAACTTGCAGACCATCAATCCAAGTCGGGATTACAGGACTTAGGGCGTTGAATATGCTATAATTTGTTAAGTGCACACTCTGATATTTACCCTCTGTTACACGACCCTTGGAAAGCCACAGCACCCCAGCGAATACCCGGTATAAATCAGGTTAATTGCACGTATATTCTTGCATCCCCTCCCCCACATACCCTCTATTTCTAGTCCGCTAACTAAGAACTAAGACGCTACCAACAAAAACCATTAATTCTTGCTTGCTTGCTTGCTTGCTTGCTTGCTTGCTTGCTTGCTTGCTTGCTTGCTTGCTTGGAAGTAGGAAAATGACATAACGGGATGCATCATGCATACACTGTTCTCTCATGAGATGTCTTATACTGTAACGTACAATAATCTGGAGTTACTTCATAGTCTTAGTATTTTATTTATATTATCCTGTCTCAGTTTTTAAATAATGTATTAAGTACGAAGAAGCCATTAGGCTATGCTTGAAAAGATTGAACGTCAGACCAAGTACAGGAAGATGAGATTAACCCTTACTTTAGTAAATATCCCCAACCACAGGTGATCCTGCAAATCTGAAACCCTTATTGTTTTGTGCAAAAGAAACGTGGGGGAATATTTTAATACCCAAAAAAAGCTTTATAAACTGTAGCTCGTTATGCAAAGCGCAAGTAAAGATCAAGCAGATAAAAAAAAAAAAAAAACTGCAAGTCGACCTGTTTTCTAAACTTGTCCTACATGAATGGAGTCAAATCAACTGGATGCAGCATCCAACCAGTTTCACTTTATATGATAACAACGAGCACTCCTTTCTTCTATAGTACCGAAGTTTCGTACGGATTAGAGGAGTTGGTTATTCAAACTTTTCCAATATGATGATTGAATTATTCGTGTTTTCCAATGACTCGTAAAAATAATTTTATAATAAAAAACCGAATTCACGTTTTAAAAGTAAGAAAAATTAGAAGAGAACGTGTTTATTAAACACGACATTGCTATCTACATTTTGACAGGGTTGCTCATAAATAAAACCACTTTTGGTTTTGGAAATATTCATAATATTTACCAAGAAATGGGTTAGTTTATGATCGCGATTTTTCCTCTAGTTTCTATAAGCATGGTTTACCCAATTTTGCAGACAATTTTTAAATACCTATGACTATATAAACTAACAGGCACCTCAGCAAACGGTATGAAAAGCCCAACCATCGGAAAACCTTCCACAAACGACATGATTTTCTGTTATGCCATACGTAAATTGGCCCAAAAAAACCTTAGCTTCCGGATCATCAATCAGTAACAAATTATGGCATACGCATTCATTGTTTCACTAATCATTTGAAAACGTTGACAAAGAATTATTCAATTGAGATCAACGTGTTCACTAAAAATATTTCTCAATAAGGAAACCACAAAAAAACAATATTAGTTAATAAACGAGACGAATCCCTTCTTTTATGTAGCATGAATGACCAAGTTTGGTCCCCTGTGCACGATTCGTTATTACAAGTATATGCTACACAACAAAACGATATTCATTTTTGGCTGCATAATGTGCAAGAGTAAAAAATAATGTTAATACAGTTGGTGAACAATATAATATCAAGTTCCCAAACAAGATCTTGATTATTCTACAAACGTAAGTCAAAATGGAGCGATAGTGCTATAGTTGCACCGTTTGCAAGTGTCTCGTCCGAACGGGTGGGTGTTCGAATCCCCCATAAGACGCGATATTTGTAACTGGCCTTCATCACAATGTATCACCTCTCATTATCTCGAATAGCATGATTGCATTGATAAAGACGTAAAGCAACAAGAATTGAAATTTAAAATTTCAATTCATAAGTCCCCCATGTTGGACCACCGAGGTAAGGAATACAGATAAATCCGCCTCAACGTTGGCTGCAGCAGTGGCTAGACTCGCTACACTACTGCACACAGACCTACTTCAATAGTTGAGCAATACAATGATATACATTCACCGCACGTTCGAAAAGCAATTGTTCACTATATTTACCTCGTTGGTAACGTCGATCGTGGCTGATCGATGACGTAATCGACAGAGTTCTCTCTGCGTAACGGATGTGTTACCACTGGTTCACGATTATGTTGATGGTCATTCGTGTACCTAATGCCCCTCGCTGCCATTGTCACGCTGGTCGCCGGTACACGTGCACTGGCCTAGCTAGGAGACACATTGTCGCGCATACCTACTGAAGAATTCTTCTCTAACCGGTAGCGCGCACTGTAGTGGTTCCGCAAGGAAAATGCAAACATCAAACACCGTATTTGCACGATAGTATTATTATTATTATGCTTCGTATGCGTTATATAATTATACACAACAATACGTAGTAGAACAAGAAAACACACTAATTATGAACATTCACAGACGGGAAAACACAGACACAGACACTAACCGTCTAACATTAACACGGTCGGAGCTAGTTCCGCTCGCCGAGCAGACAAATCGTATAAACTGCGATAATTGGTCGCCGCACCGCACACAAAGACCTTAAATCTTTTCGCATTAAACCGTTAAAAAATATCTTCCTCGTGACACAATTTCACAGCCTTCACGTTTCGTCTCACAGAACGCACACAACACACGTATACGTAGGCACTGACTAATCTCTTCTTTCCACTCCACATCAACGCCAAACGTCAAACGGTAACCAAGCCGACGACATCCTCAACACATTGTGCGAGGTAAACCGAGAAGAAGAAGAAACAAGTCAAGAACGGAGCAGTGGTTTGTCGACGACGCGTCCTCAGAAGACTCGCACTGAACTGAAGTCATGTGGTTGGTGTGTTGGCCACACTCACTCACCTCTGTGCAACTGGACCTACCTTCAGGCGGGCGGGGGGGCCCCCCTCCCCCCACTCCACACCTCAACGACGCTGCTACAGCACACAGCATCAGCATTGTACTACCTCTACGCATGACATTGGCCCTCGCCGTGGCGTGATTCACACCATCATGTTGGTTGGCGCTAGACAAGCTAAAGATTCACTTATTTTGGGGCTAATTAAACCTTCGATAGTTTAATACTCTTTGTTTCATTGACTTACAATTAAAATAATGTACACGGACAGGTTGATGCGTATAGTATAGTATATCTATTTCCATATCAAGAAGAGAAGCACTCGTGTGGCAGCATTATAATATTGACCCTATATTTTTCGTCCCATGGGCCGTGCCATCTATTGTAATATTGGCATACTAAACTCATAACCCTACACTGGCCATCCTGTCCTTTCATGGGACAGGAAAACAACAATAAAATTATTATTTATTATACGTAAACCAATACATGATCAAGATCGAACATAAAAATTGCTATAAATTACAGTCTCGCTTATTAAAGTATATTGGCATTAGATAACAATATACGTTCTGCTGTGTAGATCCTTTATGATATACAAACAACATAAAATAACAGTGCGTGAATCAACAGTGTTGGTCATTACTTATTTCAAAGAAAAGTATAGTGTAAACGCTACACGTAATCCTTACACCGAAGACTAACGATCTACTCTACACGTCACATTCCTTCACAGGTTATGTTTTCATTCTAGTTGTCTGGTATCCCCAAATGGGAAAGAAATAAGGCAGAGTTTTGAACGTAATTCAAGATGAGGTGGTTGGAAGCGGGTGAAAGAAAATGCTTTCTATTTAATTTCACCTTCGTCTTTTCGCCTTCATAATACCTCACACTGTATTTCTTAACACTTTGCTACACCATTCTCTCTCCTATCCCTTCCGTCTTTCGGGGGATTTTCTTGCTTGTTAGTTACAATATTCATCATTTCTGTTTTAAGAATTTAACATTTCTAAGAACGTTTCGTTGTCAGTTGAAAAAGTTTGGGCACGTTGGTTACGCCATTTATGAAAAAATAATTAACACCCGGTAATGCAAATTGTTTGTGTAGGGGACTACGGGGTGTGAAATGTCACACCGACCTACAACATTATATAATTCACAATCGAACTATAGAGAACTTCTGTGGGGTGTTCTAGCTTGCCACAAGTGACAATAATTGACATTCGGACTGAAGGGTTGGTTGTTTATACCTCCTCTATCCATCAAAGTAAAGTAATTATGTAAATTGCAGCAACGTTCACCAACAAAGCGACCTCGCAGACAGCAAAGACATCTCATGTACAGTGCTGTGCACAATATATGCAGCACGGAGACAGACGAGCGACATTACAGCGAGAGGGAGATGCTGGGTTCCAATGGCAGACAGGTATGATAAATTTGCCACGCCAAACAGAACGATTGCACGCATTTGTGCACAGGTACAGTTTTAGAATAATACATATACAACTCGGAAGGAAGAAGGACGGAGAAATTGTTTTTCTCCAACCCAGAAGGGCAATATGACAGAAGTACAGTCAGATAATGCAAATAGGTTATGAAAAAAAACTTTACACATTTCTGTTCCTAACTAGAGTTGACGTAAATTACTTCCTCCAGGGTAGAGCATAATGTTACATGGAGGCGGCGTTATAGGGTAAACTGTAAACTGACAGATAAGGAAAATAGATTTCATGACGATTCTCGTTCCCTTACATCTCATTGAAAATATGCTATGAGGGATGAAACATAAAGACCCATGCTATAGGTGCCTTATGCGGGGTTCGAACCAACGTTCATGGTACACGCTTAGGACCTGCAACCCAACCGCATAAACCACCAGATGTGCCATACGGCTATATACAAAATATACGAGTTGTTGCCTCACATCTCTATGACTGCAATCATGCTATTCGAGACGATGAGAGGTGATAGAAATGAGAGACAATTACAAAAATAATAGTAAGGTGGTGACGGTGTATGCTTTGGGACTGCGCCCCAAACGCATGAGCCACTGCGCAGACGGTTACTAAAAAATATTTCGCTTACAGTGTTCAGATATTCAACGATATTACCACACGAAGTGTTCTAACTTGTAATATATTATTATCTGTGGCTGTGGCATTGCCAACGAGTTGCGTGAGAGAGTCGAGCATAGTTGCGCACGACTATAGCAGTGCCACCCCTAAGATCCAAGTGAAGCCACCCAAGATGACTGACCCACTCACGGGGCACTCTCACTGACTGACTGTGACTGGCTGGCTGGCTGGCTCTGCATTATTAAACACACCCCTATCTCAAAGTGATTTCCGAACCGTGGGTACTACCTTAGGGTCTGCGTTCACGGATCACGTACAGTACACACTCAACTGCATCACTATACCCCTACTCTGGCAGAGTATGTGACATTCGGTGTTCTTTTCTATACACGTACACACTCAACTGCATTACTATACCCCTACTCTGGCAGAGTATGTCACATTTCGGTGTTCTTTTCTATACACGTACACACTCAACTGCATTACTATCTATTCTATACCCCTACTCTGGCAGAGTATGTCATACGTTTCGGTGTGTTTTCCTATACACGTATTCAGTGATTTCGTTCGAAAGGAATGGGAACAAACCAAGTGTGAATTTTCTGGCACACGAACATAATACTGTATGCGTGTATTGAATTACAATCTATAGACCAGTTCCTATTAAGGTCCAGAAATAATCAAAGAAAATATAAACATTTTTACAATTATAAACATACTATACAATGTATATTTTTTCTGTTCTTCACATTTGAAAACAAAAACAACGACCATCAACCGTCACCCCATCGTCTATTACTTCAAATGGAAAAACAAAAGTTCGACAGAGAACTGAAAAACTCGCCATCTTCACATTTGAAAGTAAACGCAACAGTTTAAATCATGCAATCAATCTTGTATCAATCACCATCACATCATCTTCAACAATAAGGTGACATTCGAAAATAATTGTTCCTTACAAAATGCAGGTCAACACATTACTTGGCGCATACAAATCACGTTAACATTTGTATCGCTTTTTCGTATGTGTACCAGAAACCAACATGATTATTTAAAAAACGCCAACATTCAAACTGTCGTATAGGGAAATCTAGACATGTATAAGAAATATGTTGTAATGTTTTATTCTTGTATTCATTTAATTCATTCAATGGTAATGATTTTTTGGAACACAGGTACTTAAGTTCTTTGACAAAATACTTCATATATTTACCTGTTAAGTGAAAGACAAATGCCGTACCCAAAATACCACACAGATTATTTGCAGTTTAGTTTGTTACGATGATCTACAAACTGAATATTCTAACTAGATAGATTTCCATTTACGCACATGCACTGCAATAACAAAAAAACCCGTCCTCCCTCCCACATATTCAACGAAGCTAGAAAACCCCTGGTTTCAACTCATCTGACTCGTGACTGAGCGGGAGCGCCCCGACTTTTGGGTCACTCGAATATGGATGGAGGAGAGGAACCAACTTTGAAAACGTGTTCTCATGTTCATTCATCTAAGTAACTTTTATTTTTACCATCGCTTGAATCGCCGTAGCCAGCGATAGTCAGCGTCGAGAGGACTTCTGCGATGTGTCGGCCGGCTAGGCGTGACGTCACGAGGAGGTTGAGTGACGTCACAAGGGACAGTCTGCGTATCAGAGCGAGAAGAACAGTATCGGTCGCCATTCGAGACGCTTCATTGGAACTCCGTGCGACCGCCATTCAACAACATTGCGCAGGTGATTGTGCACTTGCTAGCAAGATTGTGCAGGTGCATGTGCACTTGCAAGCAATATTGTGCAGGTGCACGTGCACTTGCTAGCAAGATTGCGCAGGTGCATGTGCACTTGCAAGCACGGCCAGTGGTGCAGTGAGGCAGAAATGCCGTCCCACAATAACTCTTGTATTTTAATCTTTCAGGAATTTAAAAAGAATTTAATTTTTTTAAACGTAAACATGAAAAATATTGAATTGAACGCATGAACTAATATTCTCGGGGATAAAATCATTTTCCTAGTACCGCGTAATGCTTAAGAATGGTGTTACTATAAAAAATTATCTTATGAAACGGGTCAGCGCCAGGGTATAGGGTATATACCTCGTATGAGTCTTTCTTTGGTTCTGAGCGCCAGGGTATATATTATTCCTGAGCATTCTTCTATCTGTGACGAGTCATGATTTTATTTTATTACTAAGCCACGCCACACCACTCCACACCACGCCACACCATGCCACGCCACACCATGCCACGCAACACCACGCACTGACTGCACTACCACGGTGGCAATGCAGTGTTGGTGCAGTGGCTATGATGAAAACAGAGCAAATAGTGGTATATTTTTCAAAAATGTACACAATATCATGGTGTGGTGGTGAAAAACAAGCACGATCACTACGGTCCGAATTCACCAAACTTTTCAATCGGCCGATCTACTAATCTCGAATTGGTTGCCATGATTTCAACAAAATGCATGGTGGCTTCTACCAGGCGCCATTTTTGATCTCCGATTAACAGAAAACCGCCGGATTAAAGTTTGGTGAAACCGGCCCTAAGATTATGATGTCAAAGTCGTTTAGTCTACTTCCCCCTACACACTTTGGTTGCGGCTACACAGACACGTGGTACCCACCTCTCGTATCTGTCATAGAAATCTCAGCAGGTCTCATTTCCTCGACATCAACGAGGTCTATTCAGTCGCACACAACAAAACAAACTCCGCCAATTCAAAAGGACGAATAAAGCGTTCAACATTTATCATTCAGCGTTTGGAGATTACCCTGTCCAATATTAGGCCTGCTTCATAAATGAGAAACAACTCAAAACTAATGCATGCTGGGTAAAAACGACCGATTCTCTATAGTCCTCCCAGTCGTAGCTATCCCGTCTGTCACTTCTGCACCAAATCTGTTTTGAGTTTGATTGATAGCAACTGGGAGAAGCGCATTCTGGGAACGCTGGCTGAGCGCGGTCTCAATAGTGTGGTTTTTCGTCGTCATTGTCGGTAGTCCTGGCGCTAGAGTCCACCTACCCCGCGCGAAACACAACATCATAATAATATTTATTCTTTAAAATCAATTTAAAGCACTAAAATATATAAAAAAGTAATAATAAAAAATAAAGCAAACAAAAGGGGGTTGGGGTAGTAATAATAATTAAAAATACGATTATTTCTAAGCGTTAGAAATCAATATTGTGGCAATTACAATAATTATTGTCGGAAAGAAGAAAAAATATCAACCCCGAGTGAAATTAGTACACAGTTCTTTCTTCTGATGTCGTTCATGTGTTTCAATAATATTTTTATTTAGTAAATTGCTATTTTAAAATTTGTTAATATGTTTGTGCAACAAATACACTTCAACAATTAAATGTGGCATTTGAAATTTACTCGGATATGTTACATACTTTTCCTTTGTTTAACATTTTAGTATATTTTCGAAGAGTAAGTGGCCATTCAGTCTTAGGATTCTGCGTTCCTTTCAGTCTCTGGACTTCAGATACATATTAGATTATAGTATTCTGTATTAGTATTATAACAGAATGTGACTAAGCGTTTTGGCATGCGGGACTGCGGTGGAGGCGGTCACGGTTACGAATACCACCACAGACAATCCAGTCCAGCCAGACTATACTCAGTCATAAGGGGAGGGCTTTACAAACAGAACGCCCTTGGTTGGGCATTCCCTCTGAACTAACAGTATAACTTAACATCATAGTTAACCTACAACAATGTCACAATTATGGTGATCCATAATTATAGATATAACGGATCCTACAGCAAATATGATTATTATTAAATTTTAATTTCAATTTCAATACTTTTTATAACAAACAATAATAATATTATCATTAATTTATTGGTAAATGGGATGTTTTTCGTGTGTAAATTCTGTATATTTTGTTTTGACTGTATTACGATGCTATAATGGAGTACGTTTGTAACACCTAACACAGCTTAACATAGCCTGGTTGGCTAACACTTTTAGTGTTACGTAATTAATTTTTTAAGTACTGGTAATTGTTTGCAACGTATATTTAACTTGTATTGTAGTAAGCACTGAGTGTTATACCTATAGGCCTGCCTGATAGGCAGTGTTGTAGATACTGAACTCTGGCAACAATGCTCGTATAGGCTACATGATGTAGTATGACGACAGTTTTTCAAGCTAGCAATTTACTACTGGTTTAGGCCTTAAGTAATTAATTGAAGAGTACAGCCCGTAACAGGTAATCAAAATCCAGTTCTCATAAGGTAAGTCTATGTTTTTGAAAAAGTCCTTCATTTCGATATAGCCGTACTCGTGTTCTTAGAACTTGGACCACAGGGAAACAAGGATACGGAATAATTATACTGATTCATCTTATGTATCGGAATATCCATGACATCATTAGTAAATAATTTAGGTGTCAGTATTGGTTATAGGGAAATTGTCTTGAGAGGGATTCGTGCAGTATCAATCTCAATTCTTCTCAAACAGCAAAATATTGTATAAAGTAAGAGAAAGAAGATGATGGTAGCTGCTGCATGTGTGTCTGTTATTACATGAAGGTTAATGGTTTTTAACAAGCGATAAGAAAGAAAATCGTAGACAGTTTATAAAAATAGAGAGAAAAACACGGTGAAACCCATTAAGAATTTAAGCACAATAACGGTCGTACTACATTATTTTCAGTTTGATGTTTAAAGAAAATAAAACAGGACATTGTTGCAGTAGGTAGCCTAAAAAGCAGATGAAATATCGCACCAGAAACAGGCCAGATGAAAATGCACTTACTGAGCTAGCGTCACCTACATAAATGTTTATAAATCACACTTGTGTTTGTGTAAAACTCAAAACGCTTCTTTTGGGATAAGAGAAAAAAGAAAGTCGTAGCGAGGTTGGATAAGATGGAATTGAAATTAGGAGAAATGAGAGGAATACATTTTGATATTTTTCCTACCACACCTACGATGTTTTAACTATCCATGAATGATTGGCTCAGCGACAACAAGCGACACTCTAATTTGGAAGTTCGGGGTTTCTACTTCTGCCACTGTCAACCCTGACCGCAGATTTCTCCTATATTATAGGCCTATAGTCCGACATGATAAGGCAAGTCTGGAGATAAGTTCTACAAACATCCGTCAGTCATTTTGTCATAACTCACCTGTACCAATTTAAGACGCGAATTAACTCGGGAGGTCGCCGGTTCGATCCCAGTTCCGGCAATTCTAACAAAAAGTGTTTTTCAAGGTTTTCCTCAAGTGACGAGGTGATTTTTGGATTGTGTCCCACTAATAGTATTCCCAACCCTATCCAAACATACTAGTATACCTACTATGGTACAGTCATAGTGCGAAACCACAGGCGAAACTATTACTAAGAAAACGCTCCGCGTTCCCAGATGAGCGATTTTTTTCAATGTAGCAAATAAATAAATTGCATATCATATTACTCTTAGGAAAAAAAATACCTTGATAATAAACATGTAGTTTTCAACAAGATGGCGGCGTAAGTTACAACCTCAGAGCTTGAGTACATTAATTTTCTCGATATGTTGCTAATAATTGTACGAAATATTATTTAAATCCGTAAAGAAATTTTTTACCATTCTCTACTCAATTAGAAGGTTGCGTATTGTAGATACAGTTTAGATCTAAAATGTCGGCCGTAAAAGTCATCAAACATAACAATTAAGCTATTGTTGCCATACTATTACAGCTATCGAAATTCCAAATGTGCAGCGAGAAAGGTCTGTATGCGTACGCCAGTCTTACTGATACTATGTGGACCTAAACTTCAATGGTCCTCAAATGCGAATCATATTAGTGGAACACTAAAAAATACAATATAAATTCCCGTAAATAGAAACTAAATATGTTTTTACAAAATGGCGGTTATGATACAATTTCACACTTTTACTTATACGAAGTGTTGACATTGTTGGTGTGGACATAAATATACACAATTATTTCAATACGTTTTAATTAAAACTGGATTGTTTCACTAATTCATTTTTTGTAGGTTGTAGGTTGGTTGGATTTTGCTGATTATGTTAACAGCATCTAGTTTATAGAAGCTACGAGTGTTGACTAAAAATTTCAGCCAACGGTCGCGCAACGAACACAACTTTGTACACGAACACTGCACAGACAAAACGCCGATCGAGTTGAATGGACAGATCCACTCCGCTACGCTACGCTCATCTAACAAGTGGGCCGAAAAATGCAACATTCTCAGAAGTAGCCTCCTCTGTCCGTACTGGATATAACAATGAAGCCAAAACAATAAATGTGTTAAGAGTCTGCGGCAGCGGAGCGTGACAAGGTTTTCTGGTTTAAAATCGAAATTGTGGCAAGAATAAGATACACTAAAGAGATAATACCAGGGCCGACAGACGAAAATATAATGTGCAACATTCATTACGTTTGGACTAAATGCTCTAAAAAATATTCGTATGTATCTTCTCATAATTTCGATTTTAAAAGTTGTCGCAGTCTCCAGCTACATGGATGGCCCATTTGTGTATCTAATCTAAAACAACACACGGAACTACACGTCCCCCCCCCCCCCCCCCCTCCCGACATGTGCACTCGAAGCGTCATGAGCCTGTTATTCTGCAGTACACAAAAACCATAAACAGTCATAGTGTTTAAAACGAGACAAGTTTTAAGGTCACTACAGCTTTTTCCCTCTTTTTTTTATGGAAAAAACCAAATGCGCCGCCGCCGCCGCGCTAAAAAGACAATAAGTTCTGAAAATAGCTTTCCGTATTCGGTAAAAACAAACGCATCCGGTTCCCACGTGGCACAGTCGGCGTGACGCGACATGTGCAGTCGGCCGGCTACGCACACTTACGACAGATGTCGGGGACGCAATGCCACGCAACGCAGCCATTTCCTGTACTGTTGTTGAGTTGACATTGAAGATGTTATCGGCAAAGTCGCGTTACCGACGTCAGGTGTCTTCATGCGGCTATGCAACGTGCTTCACAATTCAACCCTTCAAAGCAGCGAAAAGCACAAAGCGACCACCCCTCCTCCCTCAACCCTTTTACTTAACATTCACCACCACCTTCATCATAACAGGATTTACTGTTAGCCGACGCGTCTGAGGCGTAAATTGACTAATTGTTCATTAATTTACTTTGACGTTCACTAAAATCCATCAAACGGTAATTTCCGTGGCGATTGACGGTTTCAGAAGAGCTTTGGGCTCTGCTTTCGTGCAAATAATGGGGTTTCATTCATTACCACAATCTGTGCACGACGTAAAAGCCAAAGATGTTATCGTTCTCAAAAGTTTTCTACAAACTTGTTAAAGTTACGTAGAAAGATAGGAACAATTAATAATTGAGCTTGTGAACAAGAAATACACACGTAGAACACATGTTATAGAATTTATTCAAGAACTAGAAAGATAAAGTACTAACCCATGGTGGAATAGCGTTCTTTCTTGCACCGTGGTGACCGATACTCGACAGAGCGAAAAACATTTATCAATTTCGCACAACCTTCCCTGTTGCCTGCCCCCCCCCCCCCCCCCCTCTCCCCCCCAAATCTTACATATGAAATGGTACCGGATTCTCAGGCCACTTATTTCGAGTCGCCTGTGTCTATGCTTAGTCAGCATAGGCCTGTGACACGTACCCGTCTTGGCTCGCCCCCCCCCCCTCCCCTACCACCACCACCACCACCACCACCAACCCTTTTCGATTATCGACCCTTGCAAAAGAACGCAGATCAATCAACCAATCGAAATATAATAATCTAAATCAGTAATGTCACCATACAATGGCATCTATATTATATTACACATAATAAAAAGTTACTACCAAAACACGTATACAGTGGATAACATCGTAATGTAAAATTTTAATACTGTGGCGTTTGATATTTGTGAACAGCACAAAAAAAACGTCGTTGAGAACCAGTTTCACACTGCCCTAATCTCAATATGTCGTAGATAAAAACACAGGATGTTGGCTAGTAAGCCTACAATCGTATGGATGACAGTTTTCTTGTATTGTGTCATATTTCATTTTGCACGGTGCGTGTGAAGGCCACGACCCTGTCAAGCATAGAAAGACTAAACGTGCGTAGATACCACTAAATAAAAGCTTCGGTTATCCTGAGAACTTACCTCCCACTTCCGCTCAAGTGAATCCACGCACATTCGTTACGTTGCGTAACTTAGTATCAGCCCATTCAGACATAATCCACCCTAGTCAATTACAACCCTCACTTCCCCTCCCTATAATTACACTTTGGGCAATGTTCTGCTCAAGCCGGACGAAGTGGAGGAGCTATAGAGTACTAGACCATAACGGGTTCCGATGGAAGCCCGACAAGGTGTAAGGATTGTGGGGGGCCTGGCGGGGGGTGGGGGGGGGGGGGGGGGTTACCCCTGTTTGTACGGCTGCAATGTTGTTGATCATGGTTACCACTTATATTCTGGGCAGTTAGCAAACTATTGAAACTACTATTTCAAAAGTGCATCTTCTATTACAAGATGATTACAGTGTTTTTCTTAATTTATACCTTTCAATACCACTAGTCTACATGACTAATAGTAAGTTCTACGTTCCTGTAATTTGTATTGCTGAAAATGACATCTCTAATTTGAGCTTCATAAAGTTGGCAATCCATTTTTGTGACTATCCCGACGACATCTAAGATGTTCGTTAGTGCTGGTTAGTGGTGACTGGTGATTATTTGGGCGTTAGTGTTTTCATTCGTAGCAACTTATTTGGCATTTCACTGACCTTAGTTGTAAACACTGTGTTTCCCTTGTCAATTGTTGCCAGTAATTTTTGTATTTTTTTTCCATCAAGTGGTACCTTTTTTTTGAGTTATTATTTATGTGCGGTATTATGCCGACCTTTTATTTTTAGTCGCCTCTTACGACAGGCAGATCTACCCTGGACCCCGCGAGTTGTTGACACTTGATAGTGTTACAGACTGAAAGAGAGAGCACCCTTACCTGTTGGAAACAGCTGGGCGTACGGCGTCGAACCTAAGCCCAAACGACGCCTTAGTCTCGCCTAATGGATCGTAAAGATGGCTCACGTCTTGCCGAAGATTTGACTTGCACCAACTCACATCGAAACAACCCCAAAGTCTTTGCGTTTCACTGACCACGGGGTTCCGCGTCAACAGAGGGCGAGATTTCGCCTCTCGCTTCCGCCACAACATCTTCACCTACTCCTGTGTGCCTGATCCAACGCGATCCTTCCTCTACGGATAACACTGCCTGTCTGTCTGTCGACATTACACCAACTAAATACGTCGCTCTGTCTGTGCTCCCTCCCTCCCTCCCTCCCAACCTCCAGGTCTCGGCGACCAAACATTCACACATGTGTATTGGTTGGTACCTTCGGGGCGAAAATTATAGACTCGACGCTCTACCTTTTCCGTCATGAGTATATTGAAAATGAAAGTGATGATGATAAACAAGTTATTTAATTTATAAACAAAACAACATTGTATACAGTTTATATAAAATTACATTAGTTGTTAGCTATAATCCCCTACTGAAGAATATTGACAAAATAAAAAATGCACGCACAGTATTTATTCAAAGTTTTCAAAATACTACAAAGTTATTATTGGGGAAAAGGTTAAGCGTCGATGCATAGTATGCGTGTTAAATAAAATACTAAATACGCTTCCGGAAAACTACTTTTTTGTAATCTCGAAAAAATGAGCAACACTTTTTTTTTTTTTTAATACCGTACATAAAAAAAACATTCTGACACTTCAAATTGTAAAGTAAGCTTAGCATTGCCAATTCCCACCTCCTAAGGAACTGCAGCTGGCCCCCACTTCGGAAACGATATTTTAAAAATATTTTCTAATCTGTTTTCATTATAAAGACTATCTATATAATCTGTAAAATTTGTTATTTCTATTCAAAGTTACATATTATGAAAATGCAATTTCCAATATCAAATTACTAATTTATAGGTGGATTGTCCTAGCCACGCTCACAGCATCCAACAAACTCCGAGTGTACAATACGGCACGCACGCACACACACACACGCACACACACGCACACGCACACGCGTGCACACAGCACCTGTCCACGCATGAGGACAATACCCATCATGTTACCACGCGTGATGCATCGAAAGTTGTCGTCATCCTTTCTTGTGACTCGTGAATACCAATTGGTTAACTTTACGAAGAAACAACTGTTGTAAAAGTCTTCACAGGTACTCTTATTTTACGGTTAAAATTAATATGCCTATAACAATTAAAATAGTAAATACAGAAATGCTATAGGTAACATTCGATTAATGGTTATTATTTCTAGTGGGCCTTGGGCTGCATCAAAGGTGTTTACTGCAATAAATATATTGGAGATACATTTTTCTTTTAAAACAGTTTGTGTAAAACCATTCCCCTCTACCTTGTTTTCATTTATTTATCCATATCTAAGAAACATATTTTCGAGTTACCAAAAATTTACCTGTGGTGACTTTTAAATGCATCAAATGTATGTAGGCCTACATTGAAGAAAATTAAAAAAAACCCCGTAATGGCAGACAGGACGCGTCCTATATATATACTGTACATGGACGTCACTTACTATCAGCATCGTCGCGCTGAGCCTCGCTGTGTACTAACAACAATATTACCCACCGATCTTGAGGTCTATTTTCACTTGTAAGATTGTCGCACCTTGCTAGTGTTATAGGCTTAGTATGCGTGAGACACTGAGGACAATCTTTGAAATATAATACACTTACGAATCAAGTTTCTATTCGTATTCAAAGCAGACCACACGTAGTCGCCCTTGCCTACTCACCCTGGCCATTCGCTGTCGAAAAGACGACGGAGCCTGTTTGCCATTGATATAGTGTATGACGCACGAGATTGTTTCCGAATTTCCGAATTTTACAGTATTATATGTTTGCCATCTATGAACTCCGGCCGCCGTTGCAACCATACTTGAATACACAGCCTTCTCGAATATAATTCGTATTTCAACCATTTAGAAGGGTTACATTGAGGCACATCCATCTTAAACGTCTGTTCAATCCGAGCATGGATTTATCAGAGATTCTGTCGTGGATTGACCCGTCGAAAAGGCTGTGCATTGAAGAATTTGTATGGCCGTATAATGGCGGACGCCCAAGATGTCAGCGCCCACTAAAAGGCGCGTAAAATAGCCTATACATAAGTTGCTCGTATTGCTTTGTTTTTAACCAAAATTACATAAAAGAAAAAAATCATAAACAATTTGTTTTTATTATTACTGTGAAATTGAAGGTAAAAACAAATGACATTCAATATCACGAGAGCAACACCAAAAGACAACAATGAAACAAATGATTGAATCGATGGACAACCAACAGCTGTCAAAAAATGATTCCGTCTGATTTTGGAAAACAAAACAAAAAAACAAACAAATACACATACAAAACTTTCACTTAGTCGTTGTCCATCATTAAAAGTTTTAAATGGCAAGCAGTTAGTATTGCTACACTTGTTTTTCTTCTATAGTTTCAATTTTATTATTTTGACAGCTGATGATTTGTCCATCAATTCAATTCATTTGTTCCATTGTAGTCTTTCGGTGTTGCTAGTGCCCTATTTTCCCACCGCCTGCCATTATGGATTGTTGGTTGATATTCTTCGAATTATGCGATTTCTATTTTGCTTCATCATCATCATCAACAATAATGAAGAAAATTGTTACGAAACCGTTGCTAATTCTCCATACACGCCATTGTTTAACAACGCTGTTGGCAGCCGTTAGTGTGTTTACGTCATTCGAACAAAGGGGAATTGAATTCAGGGTTTTCTGTAAATGGTTCAGTGATAATTTGTCGCAACACCGAAGATTTTGTTTGTCTGTATTCAGTGCAGCGTGAATTTCCTTTTCCTGCAATTGCTGCTGTGGCTCTCGCGAGAGTCTATATAATATTAATATTACACCTTTCATGAGCATATTTCATATAGCAACGAACAAATGATTTTATCCAGTATCCACTATATCCAATAACTAACATAATAGGCAATACAAATTCAATACGCGTAGCGAAGCGGAGTGAATCTCTCCATCAACTCATCGGTGCTTTGTCTGTCGTCTACGTCTGCGTGTGCGTGTGCTTGATTGTGCGCAAAATATTGTTAGTCCCGCACAGATCAAACGGCTTCACGGATTTGATGGCATTTTTAGTGAATTTTCTTGTGACCACTAAGATATGCTGTTAACACAATCACCAAAATCCGTCAAGATGCCATCTACAAAAAATGAATTACTTAAAAAATACAATGTTTTATTATTTTTTTAAATTAAAACAACGCCAGATTGAAATGACTTTTCATATGTAAGGCCACATTAACGGTACCGATTGTTGACAAAAAGTTAACCACCATGTTGTAACACAATGTTGTTGTTTTATGGCAATTGATTTTTCATCAGTGTTCGCATTTGCGGACCATTGAAGCGAGATGCACTTATAGTAACTTATGCGTGGAGAAAGGCGTACTGAGTAGACCTCTCTAAATGGGCAACAATGGCGTGTTTTGTTTGATGACTTTTACGACAAACATGCAAAAGTAAATTTATTGTATTGTATTGTATTATATTGCACTTGTGGGGCAGTAGCCCCGTTGCTAATAAAGAATACTTCTTCTACTACTACTACTACTACTACTACTACTACTACAATTTTTGCAGACAATTTAAAATGCTTTTATTATGGTTTAAATAAGCATATTATATAATATAACAATATCCGTTTTAGATCTAGCCTGTATCTACATTATGCAACTTTCTATAAACAGATAAGTTCAATAGTTAATGAATTAGTGCCTATTGAGTACAGTTTAATGAAATTGTGCGGAAATCCATTGAAATTCAGAAGGTTTTAGTTTATTTAAAGAAAACTTCTTAATGGATTGAAATAATATTTCGTGCAATTATTAGTAACATAAGATATTAAGAAATAATGTACACAAGTTCTAAAGTTGGAACTTACGCCGCCATCTTGTAAAAAAAAGATATATTTAGTATCAAGTTTTTTTTTCTTGTAAGAGTAATATGATATGCAAATCATAATTGTTCGATACATTGAAAAAATCGCTCATCTGGCAACGCGGAGCGTTTTTCTATTGTAAATGATTTGTCGAGCACGTCATTAAACACCAAGTAATCAAATTACGCTCGAATTGTCATAATAGTTTGCCCTGAATTGTCCATCTTACAAATTATAATACTAAAAAATCCGACCACATTAAAAAACATAATAATATCATCTCAAATATAACTAGCACCAGATTACTTACAAATTTTACAATTATGAACCACATTTTAAATAATTCTTGAAATGTTTTCTAATAAAATATGTAAAAATATCCCTTATACTTCCAGACTTTTATAATGTTATATTTCTCTGTATGATCACGATCCAGGTACTTTTTAACTAGTACCAAACTAGTACCTCAGCTTACATATTATATGTGTGTAATTCTTACAGGAGCACAGAACCGCCTTCAGTTATTACATGCGACTTCTTGCGGCTGCCTATAGGGTGAACAAAAAGCAAGAGACCTCAGCTGACGACTAAATTAAAAGGTCTGTATAGTTATAGGATCGCGGTTCCATCCCTCGTAATCCCCAAAATGCTACCCTCGCTAATTATTTACGAGTGCGCCAATGCAAGTCCCCCCCCCCCCCCCTCTACCGGCCACAACATAAGCCCCACAACCCACCTTACTACTACAGTACGCACCGACTCCCACAGGAATGAATCCTTCCAATAAACACTGTACTTATTTCTCTTTGTCTTAATTAAAGTAGACGTAAAGGCTTCGTCGCAGAAGGTCACACTGAAGAATAAGCATAGCATTAAGCTTTAGTATTGAGTACATTGTAGGTTATAGCTTTTAATTTGAGTACCATAATTTTTAAAATAGTAGCTATTTGCCCACCCTACTATGGATTCAAGGTCCACTAGATCGCAATTGTAGCGCGCGCGCAATTACTCCGCTAGGAGTATATCCAGTAGACCTTGCTATGGATTGACAGAAAAGTAGATTTCATAAGCCATGTAAACCCATATTTGTCTACACATCGTATACTTGGAGAATATTTACCAGGGTATCTACTATCTACCCCGGTTACCGATTACCGATGCCTGGTTACGCCGGTGTACCTATATGGTATATCCCACAGTAATCGCGTTTAAATCCAAAGTGGCTGAACTCTGGCGGACAAATCGAGAACCAGTACAGCCGGGATAGGTTACGGAATGATGGCCGGTGTTCGCTGTGTGTTATATAGACGGCGATAGAGAGTATGAGTGAATTACATGATCAACATTATTGTCGGGCAGTAAACATGTTAAAATTGACAATCAATACCTTGTTGATCTATGCCACAATGTAGCAACCGGCGAGCGAAACAAATATTCTCTCAATACGAAGTGTTTTAAAATCCGAATGAGTTCGGCGCTAACGCAGTTGCGTAGGTGTCAAAAGGCATGCTGGTATGGTATTCAGTCTAAAAAAAATACACAATGTTTTCTATTTTGTGCCGTTATATAAATCATGTTTTAAAATATATTTCGTAGATGCTGTGTAAAAAAAAGTGCATAGGTAGTCCTAACATAAATTGACATTTAGGCCTACTCACATATTGGAGTTTTTTTTTTTTTATTTATATATTTCATAAAAAATACTAAATATGCGTACGGTAGATTATGTTTACTTGATGGTTCAACAGAGTTGTGACAATCCTCAAAGTGTAGATTGCGTGGGTGTGGGGATGTGGGTGTAAGGGGGTGGGAGACATAAAACACCTCAATTACCGTTATCAATAATCATAATAGGCTATACTGATACAAAATGATCAACTTAAAACCTATTTTTAGAATCCAACATTTAGCATGCGCCTACGCATATGCCTATCAGATTCAGCTGCGTTGCAATTACCTTTAGCTTTAGCAAGTATAGGCCTATGTCGTAGAGAACCAGTGGCGTATCGAAGCGGGGGTTATGGGGTTCAAACCCCCCCCCCCCATGCCCAAAAAAAATAATATGCGGAGAGAAGGAAGGAAAGGAGGAGGGAAGAGGAAACTACTATTTTGATTATTGTTTAATAACATACTCAACCGTTAAATCATACGACTTTGGGCTCTTGGTCGTCAGGAAGAGCTGCCTTTAGGACATATTGACTTCCGGGGACAATCGGGAAGGAAGTTTGAGGAATTGGACAAGTTGGAGGAATATATTTAAAAATGCTAATGGGTGCATTTAGGGTACTGTAAGAGTACCCCCTGACCTAGGGGTCAGGGGGTACTCTTCTCTCTCCTCTGACGATTGGCACTGTGTATAAGAAACTACATTGAATCCTAAATATATTGAATCTTCTTATACCCTAGGCCAAATACACCCCGGGTTTTGTAAATTGTATTTCAATGCAAGTTTGTCTTTATAAAAGGTGTATCTATTGTATTTTTAGTTCTAATGAAAGAACACATGAATTAACAGAACTTAATGATAAAAAAAATTTGTCAAAACATTAACCAATAGCTTTTTGCATATTTATAAGCTGGCTACAAACAAAAATTATCGCAAATCAGTGCTAAAACATTCGTCAGAAACGTGTAAAATTTATAGATATTACCACAAAATACAACACTACCAGTTACGAGGAGACTTGCCAACAATTAAAAAAAAATATAGGAAAGATATTTATTTTTGCAGTAATTTTGTTGTTCTGTGACTGGTTTTTTAATTTCCTTTGTAGTCATTCTTACATTCTCTTAAACCTATTCTATGACATTTTCTTATTCTGAAACGTGTTTCCAGGCGTTTAAAACGTCATAAATGAAGACGGCTGGGGCTTTCGCCCCAGACCCCTGCCTGCTTGGGATGTTCGACCCCCCCCCCATTATCAATTCCTGGATACGCCACTGTATAGAGAACACTCATTTCTGGTTTTGGGGGCTTGGGAGGTACTGGGGGGGGGGGGGGGGGGGAGGCGTGGGAGTTCGGTGGGCGTTTAGGTAGAAAAGAGGGCCGGAATGAATGAAAAGAAATTTGAAGAAGAGATAAAAGAGGAATTGTGATCCGAAATATGAACGGGAGCCCTCTTTGCCTTACTTACATATAGAAAATAGTCATGTTTACACTTCCTCGAACCTGCTTTATATGAGCAAGTAGCGTTAACTTCGTTGTTCTCATCTGTGCAGTTAATATTCACGTTTATCAGATGTGGTTTTTGCATGTAATTATGATGTCTGAAGGGATGCTGGCCTACATAGTACCCGTTTACTTAATATTACTACTGTAAAATTAAACGATAACCGTTTAAAATCCTATTTGCTTCGACAAATGGTCGCTGTATGTTCCCAACAAACGCGTTTATGTGATAAATGTGTATCACAGACACCATCACCCTGTCACTCACTAACCCACTGCCAGAAACATATGGAACACAGGTTAGCCGTGCGTTGTTTATCCCGGCTCGGACGGCCATGATGGTCGCGACGGTGGCGCGCCTACATCTCGATTTAAAGGCGAATAGAAGCGAGCTAGAATAGCTGAGGTTCATATTGGACGGGCGAGGTGAATTAGGTATTTTCAATCTCTCAGAACAATGGGTCGGTTACAAAACGCCGGGGAACTCAAGCTGAATCCTTCATTGAGGATAGTTGTCAAGTCAACACTCAAGACAATACTACGAGTCAGGTATGTCTTGAACCTCCACATAACCGGACGAAGATTTTAGAAGAAGTGGCCTTTGGAGAAATGGCCCCTACAATTATAACGGAGGGCGGAGAATGGTCCCCTACCCCGGGGGTCTGGCCCCCACACCGGAGAAGTGGCCTTTGGAGAACTGCCCCCTACAATTATAACGGGGGGCGGAGAATGGTCCCCTACCCCGGGGGTCTGGCCCCCACACCGGAGAAGTGGCTTTTGGAGAACTGGCCCCCTACAATCATAACGGAGGGCGTAGAATGGTCCCATACCCCGGGGGTCTGGCACCCACACCGGAGAAGTGGCCTCCACGTGATATTCTGTCTTTGCGGTCTAACATTTTCAGAATGGTGTATATAGTCTTACACTCTACTAATATTGTTCACTAACAATCTCTACCCACAAATAATCAAACCCAGACCAAGAACCAAGGAACCAGGTCTTCTCCTCGACACATACCTAAAGATACATGTACGTTTTTTTTTTTATGTACTACACTATAGGAAAACGCTCTGTGTGACACGTTGATAAGCGAGCGCGTCCATATCTAGGAACATTCTGGCGAAAAGTTCTCAAAGCTAATAAAAACGACAATTAACAACAATTCAAGAATGCGCATTGAAAACTTGTTTCTAATTTCCATATAGCTATTATACTTCCCGACATTGTTGAATGCTGTGCAATGTGCGTTGCTAAGAATTTTCATTGTCATTTCGTATAGTGTTTTCAACACGGTCCGCCACCGTTACTAACACTTATTGACAGCAATAGAAATATAATTTCTGCTTCTATAAGTATCAGATCGAGTTTAAATTAGTATATTCGTGTCCGGACAAACATGTACTATACATTTACTATAGCCACCTACCTCACATTTTGCCGTTACTGTTTTCAGAAAAATATTTTGAGTAACTTGTGTAACTTTGCCAATACTTATGAGATTGCCATAAAATTAACATATTCGTTTTAGAAAAAATCTTTGTAAAAATATGGCTTTCTCACATTTTGCCGCCATTTTGTTTCAGAAAAATATTTTTCAGTAACTCGGGTGTAACTTTGTAATTTTGGGAACGATTTTGCGACAAAACTATACACCTTCATTCCACATCGAGGCTTGTGGATGGTCCAAATTTCACTTGATCGGACTTTCCGTTCGACCGCTATCGACAGAAAAAAAAGACAAAGACAAAGACAAAGACAAAGACAAAGACAAAGACAAAGACAAAGACAAAGACAAAGACAAAGACAAAGACAAAGACAAAGACAAAGACAAAGACAAAGACAAAGACAAAGACAAAAACAAAAACAAACAAACAAACAAACAAACAAACAAACAAACAAACAAACAAACAAACAGTAACGAAGTGCCATAAAGGTCTAATGGAGACACTCGCTTCGCTTGCCCTGTTTTCTCAATTTTTCTATCGGATTTGGGTCGATTTTTTAAACTCACTTTTCATAGTTTGGACATACTATACTACTGTACATCTCAAAAATATTTCTCATAGCAAGCAACCCATTTTGCTTTGATGAATGATCATTTGGGCACATTACTTGTGATAAACACCCGGCGCAGTCTTTGACAGCCAACCCAATTAATTATCTTTCAATCAAGACTTAATTGCCATACTTTTTATAGCAGTCATTATGCCGAAAAAATTGATATTAAATAACTACATCAATCACTTTTAGAAGGTTGCTGCTAGGCCAGTTTACGATTATATCTAAAAGCCAATAAATCGCGTAATAATCTTACGATTATAAGATACTTCGAGTACAATAGTGCAGCTCAACAAGTTACTATGTAACAGTCAATTCCAATCACGTCTGCACGTAAACAACTTTGTATAGTATTTTTTAATCGAACAATATAAGAGACATGAGAGATTTTAATAGCAACTGGCATGTCTGACATTTTAGTTTTTAACTTTCACTATTGCACTTAACACTATACATGGTACTTGTGAGTATATGTTCCGCAGCATACCAACAGAACACACGTCCGTTGGACCCCCCCCCCGCAACCTCTTAATGACGAGTTCATGCGAGACGATTGAGATGGCTTTTTATAAAATATGTACTCACATCGTCTAGACTTGGACTCACAGGAAGGTCAATTTCTACACTTTTAGACGGGTTATGTAGCTGTACAAGATTACCGTGCATACGCTTATAATTCCTATAACCCGCTGCGAATAATATTATGTAACTAAGTGCAAGTTATTTACAGTACAATGATTTGGTGCTACGTTCATTTGTACGTTTCTACTACAGATATACCCTCTGTACATCCTGAAAGATGCGAGGTATAGTCCTATATATCCGCTTGTGGATACGTCCACCAGCTATAGATTTGCAAATGAAAAACAAGATAAAAATGGCGGTAATGAGTTGTGCTGAAGGTCAACTCTTGGCTTGGTTGTAGGACTTGCACGACGAGTTACACAACTACTGCATGTTTCTTGAGAAACCAAGAAAAAAGGTCAACACTCGCCAACATGTATAAACCAAGGGTAGTATTATACTATAGTAAACATATATCTTCTTTATCAAAACCACCTCGGGTTAGTTCGTGAGTTCCAGCAGTTGTGAGATTGTTTTGTCTACTGGGTAATGTACATTTAAGTTGGTATCGAGTTAACAAAAACATAACAATTGGGAAACAAAGGGCCAGCACCAAACATTACAGTTCATACCAAGACTTATAAGGCTCGTTCTTCACGTACGTGACTCTTGCTTTGAATTGTCTTTAGAGTGCACGCATGCCGATCAAGGGCAACTCATGGGGTGACGGCCCTTCGTCCCCTTATTCCCCTTCTACCTACGGTACTGCTGAGGTGTAGCGGATATTAAAAATTAATAAGCTTAGCATGATAGTATCATCGTGTACCAGTAATATCGCTAACCGTGGTTGAAATTCAGCGAAGGCTAATTTCAGGTCTAAAACATGGCTTACAAAGTTCGAAATACGCAAGACCAGTCAATGGTGCTAGATTCAATAATGGCCAAGCAAATAATGGAAAATCTTACTGAAAGTTTACTTTGAATAATATCACTCAAATCTATGGTAATTTAATTTTTAGACGACATTTTCATACCTTACTTTCTGACTACCGGTATCTCATTCGTCAGAATCAATTACTATGTATTGCAATTTGCAAAACGGGTATAATTCGCCGGGATACCGCATATTTCATCCGAAGTATCACTACTTGTCAGTTTTCGCAGCTAACTTGAGAGAGTCGTCGGTTACCGCCGTTGTTTCTATGCTTTGTTAGTATAGTAAATCCCCAAAACATAATATTGTGCCTTACCGTGGCATCCAGTTCACTTCCACAATCCACAGGTAGGGCCAGGCAGGGCTATATTCGTTCACCGTCACACATGCGCCGTATCAAATCCGGTTGACACCCGAACCAGTTGCTTCTTATGACGTGAAACCCATCACCAGTCGACAAGATTCAAATACAGGAATGAATGATCTTCCGTGTGGGAAACTAACCTCACAAGTAAAACGCTCACTACGATATGAGCAGGTCCCACTCATAACCCGCTAGGCTAGGCCACTCAAAGGAACATTCTACCCTTCTCGAAGGCCATACAAGTGTCCACGCACAACCTCAGGGCACCCCTCCCCCCCCCCCCCCCCCGACACGACACGTTGGGTGGTAAAGTGTGTTACGAGTTTCCGACCCCGTGGTTTTGGGAGGATATACATACGGGTGCATAGAGTAACATTTACGCACGGCCTACACTAGCGCGCGAAGCGGGCCCTATGTCTCACACATTATAAACAAAACTATCGGTATCACACGTTGTCCCAACGTGACATTTCTATTTTACGTGGTAAAAACTCAACCCGATCACCGCTATAGAACATTTGATTGGCGCACACATGAGTTTGTTGCAGAAGTCTGAAGTTTTCAATTTAGCTGCTAGCTTTACTAGATTGGTGGGAAATGACGCTACGCTAGATAAACTTAGCAAGAATTTTGGAACGCAAACATAGACGAGATGCAGCAACAGTTGTTAGCACCATTTCCGATTCATTAAAATATATGCATTTTAAATTTAGTATGGTAGCCTACGACGATTATATGCTACGTTTCTCTACTGTATGCCTATCTTTACACAGATAATGTGCTTGAACCAAGAATGTTAGCAGTCATATTTGTAATTATCCGTCAAACTCTCAAAACACAAGAATATATAGCTAATACTAGAGAGTTTTTTTTATTTTTTAGTGTTTTACTCCACATTTTGAAATTCAAATGCCTATGAAGGGGGGGGGGGGGGGGGGGAGCTTCATGACTCTGATCTTGAACTAATTCAGTGGGGAAATGTTTTCACCACTGACACCGTGTATATAGGTCACATCATATTGAAACCTATTGACGAGACAGTGGTAATAATGAGTGCATACTGCATACGTGCGCAGTATAAACGTGAAATAATAAATAAATGTTCCTGTACTGAACTGAACAAAGCTTGTTGGCGCAATGGCGAAAATAAGATTCTCGGCACAACGAGAATTGACGCAATGGGATAACAGACTCGAAGTGGTTCGGCCTTAAGAAATTGAGAAAATACATCAAAGCAGCGATTTAATAAATGATGTTTGTATGTTTTTTGTTTCAATAACTGTAATGGGAACGATTCCCTCATCTGCTGGACAATTACTCAAGTTCTTGTTAATAGATTTAGCGTAGAGCAATGGTGACTGTATCAAAACGTTTTTGTTCATTTCCTAATAATATTATGTTTTAAATTTCCTTTTCCATATTAAACTTTTAGTGTAGACCTACCGTAATAAATCGATTATACTCTCACCAATTCCATTACGGTTGAAACGTTTGAGTGAGAGCTGAAAAGAACCTTCTTGTAACGTCATATTATTTCCAGAATAAAATCGTGATGCATAATTCAACCCCCCCCCCCCCCTCTCCCCCCGCGCAAATGTCGCGAAGGGTAATTAAGGCTAATAATTAGCCTACAAAACTAGCATCTCATTAATTTCAACAAGCTGCATCTCTAAGCTAAACAAATTTCAAAAACGAATCGAAGTATGTATAAAATGTTCTATACTAATTGCTTCGCGATATTATAAAATACGCGTGTATGAGAGCCGCCTATCCGATGCGTCCCCTAATAGTAATCCTTCCCACCAACTAATCCAACTAATTGTCGACTCACCACATAATGATATGTCTGATTCTTCATACGTCTAGAACCAAGCAATTAGGAGGTTGAGACGCACGCACTCGAATGTCAAGTTGCGTGCCCGCGTGGTGTCAACATCGCACATTCGCACGTCGTGCGTGAATGTAATGAAGATCATATGAGAAAAGTTCACAGTCAGAATAATGAAATTGCATTCGTATAACAATATACAGGCAGCACTGGTGAGGGTTGATATACATGTCCCGAAACTATTTTACCGATATGATCATCATAGTGACTCGTGAACATCCTGTGGTGGTTGTCTGTGCTTTGGTCAGTATTTGAAATTGGGGCTCAATGGTCGTCTATAACAAAAGCATCAGTAAGGTTCTTTCAAGAGGACTGAATCGAAAGGTTTCGTTGGTTCTGTGGTGTTGACTATGCATAACGAGTGTCCCTCGAGTTGGTGTGGGATTGGCCTCGCTTTGGGGCGCCTCAGTGGCCTTGGCGCGTTACTTTAGGGAGCAAAACACACCCCCTTGTCAGTCAGTCTACTTTATCTATCGCCTTCCGACATCCTGTTTCACTGCATATTCACTAATTGGCTCAATTCTGGTTTCACTTTTGTTTGGCGTACGGCACCTTCAAGCCTCTTTTGGGAGGTGGAGGGTCATTTGCCTTCCGCTCGAAATTAGCGTTTTTTACCGCATTGAAAAAGTGAGAACATAGGCCTATCCATATGTGGTTTTGTAACTAAGAATATTATAATAGAACATCCTATGCAAAATATTTTAAGGTTTTAATTTGAATACTACCTACTGGACACAAAAATGTGAATTTCAGCATAAATGATATAAGAGCATGCCATATTTTTATAGAAGAACTTGGTCATGCAATGGCTTGATGCAGAAAGACACGAAATGGATAAAACGAGTGACAAAATGTGTACAAATTTCAAAAAAAGTATCTAGGGAACTAATTACTCCAAGTTTTTGTCTTAAACACACAATATGCCTCAGCCTACGACTAATGTAATGCAATCATCAACTTACCTATATTAACAGGGAAGTCTGGCTGTGTGTCCCTTGTTGAGAGGTGGTGGTAGGCCTGTGCTGTAAAACAAGTCCCACTGTGTGAGGTTCAATGGCAATACTTATACGATGTATTATTTAGAATACTACGGTTCAATAACTTGATTACCCTGTGTTTACACCTGCTTTCCCCTTTACATGTTTCGGTCAACAATGCATTTTTTTTTTTTTGCGAGAGAATGGGAAAGTATATTTTATCATTCTAGAAGACACGCATTTTTTTTTTTTAACAAACACATTTTATTCTAGTGCCATAAATGTTTACGGCGGGACAATGAGGGCATGATCTCAAATGCAATACTCCTGTAATAATAATAAACATAAACTGGAATACATACGTGACGTGTCCAATACTATTTTTGCAAATCATTAGACTAGACCTATATCAATCATAATATCATGCATAAATGCGTTTAACTCAAAGATTATTCCTAGTGTTCCTTCAAGCTCTGTGATTCAAGTTTAGGAAACCACCTCAAGTTCCAAATTCACTTATGCTAAATACTACTTGCAATCGAGTCAAGAATTTTCGAACGCACACACACACACACACACACACACACACACACACACACACACACACACACACACACACACACACACACACACACACACACACACACACACACACACACACACACACACACACACACACACACACACACACACACACACACACACACACACACACACACACACACACACACACACACACACACACACACACACACACACACACACACACACACATATTGAAGTTCATTGAAGTTGAAGTGAACAATAGTTTACAAAAAACATCCCAATGAACATTTATTGCGTACTGCTTAGTATAAAATTGTCAATGATTTGTTGAACTACTTACTACACTTGTGTTGTGCATCAGCATCGGCTTCGAATGGTTTTCGTATTAGGTTGACGTTCGGCAGATAAGTAAAACCCTTCAATGAACCGGGACTAGCACGAGTGAGAAAACAATTAGAGCGACACTGATCAATTACGCCAAATTGACTCGTCATAATGATGTTTAGAAAGTGATGGCATCGTCATGACAATGACAGAGAAGACTGCAGAGATTGATTAGTCTGTAGATCTATCTATAAGTGGGTCACCCGTGCATGTTATGATGGATGGAAACTGTTGCAGACAGCCACTCAAGTAGAGCACAGCATTGTAAGACTACGTGGAAGACCATTTGTTTTGCTGTAGACACTTGAGCAGAATCAATACCACCGGTGTTTGGAGGATGTAATATAGTGAACAGTGTAGTGCTGAACGTATCCCGCTATGTCGATGTTTCGTCTCGTCTCGTATAATGTCTTCGCATTTACTTGACACCAGGGAAATCATCAGATTTTACAGGAGAATGTGATCTTAATAATAAGGTGTTCAAATTGTTTCATGTGCAACAATTTTGCGTTTATATAACTTATTTCCACTGTATTTCACAATATAACATCAAGATTGGACTTCAATTACATCCAAGCTTCGTAATGCAAATAATTCTGATTACAATACGGGTTGTTATGGAGAGTAGAGAACCAGACACCTTGGAGGGCCGCACGAAGTTTTGAAGCTAGTGTGGTACCTCAAGAGGGCCGCATGAAGTTTTAAAGCTAGTGTGGCACCTCAAGAGGGCCGCATGAGGTTTTAAAGCTAGTGTGGCACCTCAAGAGGGCCACATGAGGTTTTAAAGCTAGTGTGGCACCTCAAGAGGGCCGCATGAGGTTTTAAAGCTAGTGTGGCACCTCAAGAGGGCCGCATGAGGTTTTAAAGCTAGTGTGGCACCTCAAGAGGGCCACATGAGGTTTTAAAGCTAGTGTGGCACCTCAAGAGGGCCACATGAGGTTTTAAAGCTAGTGTGGCACCTCAAGAGGGCCGCATGAGGTTTTAAAGCTAGTGTGGCACCTCAAGAGGGCCGCATGAGGTTTTAAAGCTAGTGTGGCACCTCAAGAGGGCCACATGAGGTTTTAAAGCTAGTGTGGCACCTCAAGAGGGCCGCATGAGGTTTTAAAGCTAGTGTGGCACCTCAAGAGGGCAACATGAGGTTTTAAAGCTAGTGTGGTACCTCAAGAGGGCCACATGAGGTTTTAAAGCTAGTGTGGCACCTCAAGAGGGCCACATGAGGTTTTAAAGCTAGTGTGGCACCTCAAGAGGGCCACATGAGGTTTTAAAGCTAGTGTGGCACCTCAAGAGGGCCGCATGAGGTTTTAAAGCTAGTGTGGTACCTCAAGAGGGCCGCATGAGGTTTTAAAGCTAGTGTGGCACCTCAAGAGGGCCACATGAGGTTTTAAAGCTAGTGTGGCACCTCAAGAGAGCCGCACGAGGTTTTAAAGCTAGTGTGGCACCTCAAGAGGACCACATGAGGTTTTAAAGCTAGTGTGGTACCTCAAGAGGGCCACATGAGGTTTTAAAGCTAGTGTGGTACCTCAAGAGGGCCGCATGAGGTTTTAAAGCTAGTGTGGTACCTCAAGAGGGTCACATGAGGTTTTAAAGCTAGTGTGGCACCTCAAGAGGGCCACATGAGGTTTTAAAGCTAGTGTGGCACCTCAAGAGGGCCACATGAGGTTTTAAAGCTAGTGTGGTACCTCAAGAGGGCCGCATGAGGTTTTAAAGCTAGTGTGGTACCTCAAGAGGGTCACATGAGGTTTTAAAGCTAGTGTGGCACCTCAAGAGGGCCACATGAGGTTTTAAAGCTAGTGTGGCACCTCAAGAGGGCCACATGAGGTTTTAAAGCTAGTGTGGTACCTCAAGAGGGCCGCATGAGGTTTTAAAGCTAGTGTGGCACCTCAAGAGGGCCACATGAGGTTTTAAAGCTAGTGTGGCACCTCAAGAGGGCCGCATGAGGTTTTAAAGCTAGTGTGGTACCTCAAGAGGGCCACATGAGGTTTTAAAGCTAGTGTGGCACCTCAAGAGGGCCGCATGAGGTTTTAAAGCTAGTGTGGTACCTCAAGAGGGCCGCATGAGGTTTTAAAGCTAGTGTGGTACCTCAAGAGGGCCACATGAAGTTTTAAAGCTAGTGTGGCACCTTCAAGAGGACCGCATGAAGTTGTAAAGCTAGTGTGGCACCTCAAGAGGCCCGCATGAGTTTTAAAGCTAGTGTGGCACCTCAAGAGAGCCGCACGAAGTTTTAAAGCTAGTGTGCAGCTTATGGTGATATTATTACATGAGCCATGGAATAGATCATCTCGTTGCAACAGACAGTAATGAAACATGTATTGAAACGTTGGATTGGTTCCACCTTTTGACACGGTTGTACCCGGAAAACCACGATAGTATATGTATTGAACCTGTTTGGGTATCAGTCTTCAGTGTCGCAACTGTGGGCGAAGGGGAGGCCGCGAGACCGTAATTTCGCAAAGTAGGTCGAGATTCAAAATGCGTATTCTCATCATTTTCAATCTACCTTTACTGACATTGGTTTTTATCGTGACTGTCCAGTCTGGTGTTCCTGTCTGGATGTAATAAAACATATTATACTAATGTGTACCGTACTGTGTACGTGTTAACGCAGTAAATAAAACATGTTTGGCTGACAATATAAATTATTTTCCTAAAACTGCAAGAAAAGTGTTTTAATAATATTATAATAGTCATATTTTGAATAGTGGTTATTCATATTTTTTCTAATAATAACAAAATCCAAATCTCCAATATGTGCTTATAAATTTTTAAAACACACACAAAATCAAAAACTAAATAACTTAAAACATTACTTGAAATGGTAAGTCGGCGCATTATTTTCTCTGATAGTAGGCCTACGTGCACTGCAACTAATGTATTATGGTTTGGATTGTGTTCATAGAAAACGGAAAACTTGATGCTCTCAATTTATCATGCTATATGCCAATAACAGTTAGTTTACGTTCAACGGTGAAACATGCGCAACGAGCTCCCCCCCCCTCCAACCCCAAGGACTCTCACATATACCCATTGTCCAATTGGTAGTTAGTTATTACTAGAGCCAAGAAAAATACGCGTTACGAAGTAAAACGAAACTGAGTTATACCCCTAAAAATAATATGTGGACGAGACATCATTTCAGCGTACAATATATCTGTGTATTCGCGAAATAAAACCGAAATAACGAAAAGTGTTAAATATTGGCCAAAAACAAGGGTTGGTGTAAAAAAAAAAAAAAAAAACACCTAGCCTAATATAATTTAAAATATTAAGGATATCTATAACAGTACTGTTTATACACACGATTGAATCGTCATTACCGGTACTTGTTTATTGAGTTATATTCCTGAATTTTTATTAGGCCTATATTACAACGTTTTTTTCTTGTTATGCGCCTTATAAAAATTAACGCGAAATTTACATCTTGAAAAGCGAAATTTAGAAAAAACAAAACCATTTCTGTGGTGCTCTAGTTATTATATCATGAGACATACACGCCCCAAAGTAAGTAGTCTCACACCGACCTCAGCTACTTTTCTACCACCTTATGCACGCTGTTTCAACGAAAATCAACGAATTCCTGGCGTTCTTTCACACATTCGTCTGGACACAAGCCTCACTAGTCACGCCCGATGTGTTGGGAACTTTCAGGTATCCAACTAAGGGTGTTAATTATTCCTAATGTACCTGTTTCATGTCGTAGTAGGCCTAGCGATATAGTAGACGTAGCATTGGGCTGGGATATTTCGTAGGCACAAGACTAGTTACGCTGGGTTTACCATACATCATAGAAACACGATAGCTGTCTGGTAGACATGTTTGATGTATTGTTGCAATGGGACGAGATCGGGGAGATATTTCACTTCATCACAATTTACTGAACCACTGGTAGCTACACACATACACATTTATTGCGTCACTGTGAATTATTATTTGAATAGGCAGAGAATAAATAAAACGCTGCATGTCATCATAAAACTGATGAATGATAAGCGTATATCTGAATTATCATTGGTCAGTGCCTGTTGCAATTGCAATAAAACAAATTTGCGATGGCTAACTGCCATGCAATTTCAATATCGATTGTTGCCAGTATCAGACGATGTATTAATCTGTTCAACCACCTAGTCAAGAACTTGTGATGTCATAACTTGTGCCTCAACAACCTTTCCGGTGCGTTCGTCATGAACGAGTGGATCGTGGCCAATCAGCGATCGGTATTTGAAATTGGGCCCCCTGGTTGGGCACGACGACCTATGACGACACCATCCGTAAGGTTATTTCAGGACCAGCATATTAGAATGTGTCCCATTAAAATAAAAATCGCATTTAAGAAAACCAATAAAAGTGTTGAATACAAATTTCCTGCTGCATTATGTATAAGCCTCGGCCTGTAGTGTAGTGTCTGACCTCATGCATATAAATCAGTGCATACATCCAACTCCAACAACGCATGCATGCAGGCGTGAAGAGAATTCCCGGAAACGGTGTTGGCGCGAATAAGGGAATTAGCAGAAAAATGCCCCAGATGACGCACTATAATAGGTTGGCATCACTGTTAATGTAACACCAACTTTACCTTTTACTTTGGAGATGATGATGATATTTGGGGTTTTACGTTCCATATTTTTGCAACGAGACTAATCGAGACGATGAGTGGGTGATTATGAGGATGAAAAGATTCCAAATGACATCCATGCCCAAGCCAGGATTCGAACCTGGAACGCAGAGACCGCGGTTTACTAGACCCAACTCCTAATCGACCTCGGCCAACTATACGCCAGCTTTAGCTTTTGAGCATGGCAGTGGCAATACGGTAAGACGCGAGACTCTCATTCGAGAGATCGCCGGTTCGATTTCAGCCACTGGCAATCCTGACTGAAGTTTTTTCCGGTTATTTCCCATGGTTTTCCTTAGTCGTAAAGGCGGGACGCCAGATTAGCGCCCAAACGGAATAAAAGCAAACGGAATAGAAGCCAAATTGGTGCCAAACGAACTTTCTCGAAACTTGTACGAACGTTCCCAAACGAAAAACATGGCCTGTAATCCGTTTGGCTTCTTATTCGGTTGGGCGCTGTTCTGTTTGGCTTCTAGTCCGGTTATTATTAATATAAACCTACCGCGCTTTGCGCGAAATAGCCTTCCTTTCGTATATGAAGGATGTCGGGCAGCTGGGTAATATCACTTTTTCGGAAGCCAAACGGAATTGAAGCCAAACGGATAGCGCCCAATAGGATTTGAAGCCAAACGGATTAGAAGCTAATCCAATGTTGTTGGTTTGGCAAGGTTACAAGGTTTGGAAAAGTTCGATTGGCACACATTTGGCTTCTATTCCGTTTGGCTTATATTCCGTTTTGGAGCTATTCCGCGCTCCCATGAAGGCGCATGCTGGGTTTGACATTTGTTCTCAACCCCAACAAGCACCTTAATAAACCTAAAGTATAGTTAGGATTTACGAACCTGAAGATAGGCGCACCTGGTAAAGCTAGTGTGCAGTCTAACCTATTATTACAGGTATTCCTACGGAAAATTATTATTATTATTTAATATTTATACCTCAAGACACCACAGTGCAATGGTATTTATGCGGGGGGTTTAGTAAAAATATTATATATATTTTACTTAGTTACACTTTCCAAAATGTATGACTATAAATTAATTGATAACTAATTAATATCAATTGTGTATCGAGTAAATTTGTAGTGAGTAATAGTACTAATTTAATACTATGTATGCCATTAAACTAGTTTGTAAATGTGTGTGTGTATAAGGTACTGTCTGTGGTACTGTGAAGGTGCACATTATGATTGTTATTATGGATGCTTGCATAAAAACCTTAAACATGCAGTAAATACGTATGACATCGCGATTTCAATAAGGGGTAGGGTTACGATGAGGGCGTTTTACTATCGTCTTAGCTATAAATAAAATTTAAATAATTATGTGGTATCTCTATACAATGAATGGAAATTTAAGATTATTCAACTGCATAACTTTCCGCCTGGAGGGCAGAATAGCCCACCTTTCTAAAAAAAAACATCATCTCTCCCCTCCATCCCCCCCCCCCCCCCCCCAATACTGCAGGCGTGCAACATCATGTTCCATCCATTGCAATAGTTAGGCCTACGTAATTAAGAAAAAACGTGTCTGCCCTTTTCTATCGATATTCTATAGAAAACTAAAATTACAATATCTTTTATACAAACGAATATTTGAACTGAATATATTATTGTCTATCGTTTCTAAGTTCTATCACCCATCACTCCAGCCCAGCCCAGCACTATAGTAGCCCACACTCAATGCTAATAGGAGCCTATATGTTATTTGCATTATTATGATCTTCTTTTTAATTTATTTACAAAATTGCAAAATAGATCTCTGTCGTGTGGTTCTTCGAGAGTGGTGGTCATATTTTTTGTCTTTTTGAACAGGGGCAGGGGAGCTGAGCGTACTTCAACACCGACAATGACAGTTAGGACAGACCTAGGGGGAGGAATCATGAACTGACCTATTGCAATCGAGGCAGTTGAATGTCGGCATTACCCCTTGGGCCCTTTCTGACACTGACCACTCAAAGACGATCATTACCTCACTAATTTGGTGTTTGCCTCTTTACAAATCTGTTAACAAACCATTCACTGAAATTATGATTAATTCATTAAATTTCAGCCAGTGCGGAAAATGTATGGCATAATTAACTTATTACGCGATACCCGAGACAGATAGCAAACATTAACTTACTTCCATTGTCATTATCATATTATGTCACTTTCGGCGTTAATTTACCACGACGAACACTTGGTAGATCAAATCACATTACTCAATCTGTTCAAACAGCGCGATATTACATCTATAGCTAATACTGGTTACGGTAAAGTTTTAGTTACCTTGTTGTTATGATAATTCCCACCTGTTACTTCCAAACGAAGCCGCCATGTTCCGCGCAAAGACGCGCTGAGAGTGAGAGGGCAGTCGGCCTTGGCATTCCACAACACTTAACACTACACTCCTGTACATACATTCATTTATTACACAAGTTAGTATACAAGATACATTTCACCAACACAACGTGTGTATACCCAGCAGACGCACAAACACAACGTATTATGACACTAGAAGAGTGAAGTGAGAGCACGACAGACCATGCACACTAAAACCCCGCGCCGCACCAACTGTGCTGCTGGAGGTTGTGTTGTTCCGGCAGGTAGATAGAAGGCGACCTCACCTCAGCCCCCCCCCCCCAACCCCCCCTCACCCACCGCGTTGTCATGGGTGGGACGCTTCATTGTTGTGGTCTCGCTATGAGTCAATAGGCCACGAGAAGACGCGCAACAGCTAAACAGGGCATGGGGATCCCTTCTACAATATTGTAAAAAATGACACATTGCGTTCTACATAATATCGTGAAATAAAAAGACAATTGCGAGAGATACGTAACAATAGCGTTTTGATCAGTCCTCGATGGATGCTAAAAAAAAGCATATTCATATATTTTCGAAAATTCTACAAAACTAACTTACTAAGATATCCCCGTGCCTTGTGGCAAACATTGAATTGTATTGATTTTAAATACTCGCTTCTCCATTACGCCTCGCCAGTTCTTGATGGCTATACCAAAATTTATATTAAAAATATGAATGAACGGTCAAAATACTATTTTTGTCTGAACACGCCTCTTCCCTCGCCTCTACCTAACACCATTTTTGTGTGATCATACCCGCATTTGTGGCTTAGGCCAGGCCCCATATCTAGAGCCAGACAAAAGAGTAATATTAGGTACTGAAAAATCTCGAACAACAATAGAAATTCACGAAATAACAATTTTTCAAGATAGTATACACAGTCTTCCCCATAATATCGCATACGCAACGCCACCCTAATTATGTTCTATTTGTTAGCCTTCAGCCCTTTTTCTTCATCCCCTTCCTCCTCGTCTTCTTCCTTCAAGTCTGCCATCACGCTCGGCATCGGCGACAGACGTAAAACATCGTCCGAGTCGGCTTTCGCGTTCATCCTGTTTTCCAAGAACTCCTCGTCCTTCTTACTCTCGAGTACCAACCAATCAGGCATAGCGTCCTGGGCGGGGTCCTGGAATCAGGATCGTGTTATTGTTGTAACACGTGTACTCGGTCAATACATGTTGTACGTACACAAAATATGTCAACTACTTCTATTATACGGGCGCCGTCAGGAGCGGGCAAGGTGAAATGACAGTCTTCATCTGGGTTGAAAGGGGTGGGGGGGGCGAAAGCTCCCCAATTTGCCCCGCAGGGCGTTTTTTAGATTTTCAACACTTTTTAACAATTTTTGGGATGTAAAGTAAGTTCTGAATGCAATGAATTGAACCACGTACACCAAGGCTTCTCAAACTATGGGTCGCGACCCCACGCGAGGATTCAAAATGGGGTCGCAAGCTTATGAAAAATGGAAATAATGGTGTATTAGAATCGCACTTTTTAAAGAAAATGTATAAAAAGATGGTCTGATGTATACAGAAAAGTTAAAAATAGAGGCTCAGCGGGAAACTTCCTTAGTCTTGAACCCGCTTATAAAAATGTCAACACAAAGCGAAGCAAATCGCTCCAAGTATCGACTTACAAGCGACCGTCTATTGCAGTGTATAAAATACGCAATGAGGTCCGAAATAAGACGGGGTCGTGAGATTTTTTACCTAGAAATTTGGTGTCGCGGGCAAACAAGTTTGAGAAGTCCTGACGTACAATACTACTTTGTACGTGATGCTTACCTCGTGTAAATCATCAACACGTAGGAACAATATCTTGTGAGATGCAAACAAGTTTGAGAAGTCCTGACGTGCACTATACTACTTTATACGTGCTGCTTACCTCGTGTGAATCATCAACACGTAGGAACAATATCTTGTGAGATGCAAACAAGTTTGAGAAGTCCTGACGTGCACTATACTACTTTGTACGTGCTGCTTACCTCGTGTGAATCATCAACACGTAGGAACAATATCTTGTGAGATGCAAACAAGTTTGAGAAGTCCTGACGTATCTATACTACTTTGTACGTGCTGCTTACCTCGTGTAAATCATCAACACGTAGGAACAATATCTTGTGAGATGCAAACAAGTTTGAGAAGTCCTGACGTACACTATACTACTTTGTACGTGCTGCTTACCTCGTGTGAATCATCAACACGTAGGAACAATATCTTGTGAGATACAAACAAGTTTGAGAAGTCCTGACGTACACTATACTACTTTGTACGTGCTGCTTACCTCGTGTGAATCATCAACACGTATAGGAACAATGTCTTGTGAGATGCAAACAAGTTTGAGAAGTCCTGACGTGCACTATACTACTTTGTACGTGCTGCTTACCTCGTGTGAATCATCAACACGTAGGAACAATATCTTGTGAGATACACACAAGTTTGAGACATCCTGACGGGCACTATACTACTTTGTACGTGCTGCTTACCTCGTGTGAATCATCAACACGTATAGGAACAATATCTTGTGAGATGCAAACAAGTTTGAGAAGTCCTGACGTGCACTATACTACTTTGTACGTGTTGCTTACCTCGTGTAAATCATCAAAACGTATAGGAACAATATCTTGTGAGATGCAAACAATTTAAACTGGCCGTGATTGACAAGTCACATCATATATAACATCCCTTTTAAATTGTTATATATATATAAATAGTTTACTGAATAAAACATAAGACACAGTAATATTATAAAAACAGGAACAATATTGTATTCGTATGAGATTTATTTCAATGTTGACTTGCGGTGACTGGCTGGTCACAAGAAGTAAAATACACAACCAAATGTTATATAATAGGCTAAGATATACAAACCATAAGACATAGTAATATAATACAAACGAACGTAGGAAGTAAGAACAATATCGTTTGAGATATGAATGGTAACTAGGGGCCGGCTGGCCGTGATAAAAGGCATATTATGAAGATGCAATGTTACTCTAGAAAACGTAAGAAATTGAATAAATAAAATTGTAGGAAGCTATAGAGAGCACAGGGACGAGTGGTATTAGGGCCGCGAGATGGCTTGGTCATATTTCCCTCAGTCAGTCAGTGGTGCTTTGATTTATGTCTACAAATAACAATACTTATCGGATCGCGTTCGTGCATGGAGGGGCGGATTGACTATAGATTTGTAATTATTTTTTATTTTATATTTTTAAGCGAGCGTCTCTATTAGACCTTTATGGCACTTCGTTCTGTTTTTTTTCCTCGATGTGGATTGAAAGTGTATAGGTTTGTGACAAAATCGTTTGAAAAGTTACAAAGTTACATCATAGTTTCTGTAAAATATTTTTCAGAAACAAAATGGCGGCAAACAAAATGTGAGATAGCCATATTTTTATAAAGATTTTTCTGGTCACAAATATGTTCGTATTATGGCGGTCTAATAAGTATTGGCAAAGTTACACAAAAGTTACTCGAAAATATTTTATCGAAACACAGTAACGGCAAAATGTTTGGTGGCTATATTAGTAAATTTTCGTTCGGTCACGAATATACTAATTTAAAACCGATCTAATACGTATTAGAGGCAGAAATTACATTTCTATTGCTGTCAATAAGTGAATTAGTAACGGTGGCGGACCGTGTTGAAAACACTAGACAGAATGACAACGAAATTCTTAGAACCGATAGGTTCTATACTAAGGTATTTGTTCTTAGCAACGCACATTGCACTCATAGGCGTGCGCAGAGGTTAATCAATGGGGGGGCACAATAAATTCCCAATGAAAGTACTTCACGGCGGCGCCAATGGGGGGTGTGGGGGGGGATGCCCCCCACAAAAAGCTCCGCAGGAGATTATTTAAAGACATGCATTTTTAAACGTGTTTTTAAGCGTATTAGGAGGAGTACAGGTTGTCTGTTCAATGGGCTAATTTCACACAATTATTTGTGGATATCAGTGACATCACTGTTACAAAGTGAAGGAAGTGGTCAGTCCCACAGCCAAAATCTTGGCGATAAGGTAACATTTGATGTTGAGGCCGGTCAGCTGATTCCAACGTCATTCCAATCAAGGACTTTAGGTAAGATTAGAACCATTATGTCAGGCGTCAGCATTTTTGTCGCCCATTACGACAGGCACTATTCTGGACCTATTCTTTCCCGGGTCAAACGGGCAAGGCAGTTGGGGCAACAGTGACAGTTTGAGGAATATATTTAATATGAGGAAGGTGCTATAGGTCCTCTTCTCGTCTTTTACGATCGGCAGGCGTATGCGGTGGTATACCCTGGGCCAAATTCTATTTGAAAAAAAAGCTCACCTCACCCCCCTGCGCACGCCTATGATTGCACTGCATTCAACAATGTCGGGAAGTAAAATAGCTACGGAAATTAGAAACATTTTGCAATGCTCATTTTGAATTGTTGTTAATTATGGTTTTTATTGGCTTTGAGAACTTTTCCCCAGAAAGTTCGTATGGATATGGACGCGCTCGCTTATCAACGCGTCATACAGAGCGTTTTCCTAGTGTATTTACATGCCGTACTTAGGGCTTAGGCCTATATGAAATGGCACAAGTAGCGCGTATCGTATGGATAGCAAATTAAACTTCTAAATTTCAGAAATCCTGGCGGGGGGGGGGGGGGGGAGGGGGGACTAAGAACTATGAAAGAACACTAGATTCTCTAGGGGATGAAATATTTTACTTTACTTTTTGACAATTTTATAAAGCATTTTAAAGCAAATTTAACCAACAGAAATTGATATTCCGAAGAGTAGGTCGAGGCAAGGGGTAGTCGACATTAAAATATATTAATAATATCTTGAGAGTGCTATATTCACTATTAAAGGAATAGTCAGGTGAAAAACTAAAAAATCACCAATGAGTCATAAGTGCATGAAATTCAGTTATGTGTAAAATAAAATTGATATAGGTTGCTTCAATGCAAGAAAAATATAGTGAACATTTAGCTATTCTACCCCTTCGCCAGCTCTGCTGCATTTTTCTTCTAAAGCGTAGTACAGCTGTATCGGTTCTGAGCTCGCTAAAGTCTATTTACTTATAAGAAGCAAAGTGAATAAATGGAGAAACCCCGCCGAGGTGCGCATTGTGGCCGATTGCAAGTTGTCACCAGTGAAGGCTTCGAGCTCATCAACTGTTACCCCTTCCCGATAGACAGAGCACTCATTTTGTTATACGAGACCAGCCACAACACTCGGCGACTGCAAACAGTGCCGCTCAAAACAGATTGAAACTTTTCTACACATCAAGCCACAAAAAAATTAATTGCAGGGCATTTTGTAGAAGTACACGTTCGTACTAAGAAGCATGTTATCGGTAGAGAAACGATGCACATTAAACCTCGTGATCGAATTTTGATAAGTGCCCTATTTTAGCGGTGGTTTGACTATCTCGAGGTAACATTTTTTTGTATGGGAATTAGCATGAGAAGAGTTGCTCGGTGCTACTTGGTGGCAACAAGCCGAGAAATCGCGTTTTCTTCAATTTTTTAAAGTATGGTATCTTTAAGTAATGTTTTCTATATTTAAGGGTGGACATATTATACAAATGGTAATGCAAATAATTCTGATTACAATACGGGTTGTTATGGAGAGTAGAGAACCAGACACCTTGGAGGGCCGCACGAAGTTTTGAAGCTAGTGTGGTACCTCAAGAGGGCCGCATGAAGTTTTAAAGCTAGTGTGGCACCTCAAGAGGGCCGCATGAGGTTTTAAAGCTAGTGTGGCACCTCAAGAGGGCCACATGAGGTTTTAAAGCTAGTGTGGCACCTCAAGAGGGCCGCATGAGGTTTTAAAGCTAGTGTGGCACCTCAAGAGGGCCGCATGAGGTTTTAAAGCTAGTGTGGCACCTCAAGAGGGCCACATGAGGTTTTAAAGCTAGTGTGGCACCTCAAGAGGGCCACATGAGGTTTTAAAGCTAGTGTGGCACCTCAAGAGGGCCGCATGAGGTTTTAAAGCTAGTGTGGCACCTCAAGAGGGCCGCATGAGGTTTTAAAGCTAGTGTGGCACCTCAAGAGGGCCACATGAGGTTTTAAAGCTAGTGTGGCACCTCAAGAGGGCCGCATGAGGTTTTAAAGCTAGTGTGGCACCTCAAGAGGGCAACATGAGGTTTTAAAGCTAGTGTGGTACCTCAAGAGGGCCACATGAGGTTTTAAAGCTAGTGTGGCACCTCAAGAGGGCCACATGAGGTTTTAAAGCTAGTGTGGCACCTCAAGAGGGCCACATGAGGTTTTAAAGCTAGTGTGGCACCTCAAGAGGGCCGCATGAGGTTTTAAAGCTAGTGTGGTACCTCAAGAGGGCCGCATGAGGTTTTAAAGCTAGTGTGGCACCTCAAGAGGGCCACATGAGGTTTTAAAGCTAGTGTGGCACCTCAAGAGAGCCGCACGAGGTTTTAAAGCTAGTGTGGCACCTCAAGAGGACCACATGAGGTTTTAAAGCTAGTGTGGTACCTCAAGAGGGCCACATGAGGTTTTAAAGCTAGTGTGGTACCTCAAGAGGGCCGCATGAGGTTTTAAAGCTAGTGTGGTACCTCAAGAGGGTCACATGAGGTTTTAAAGCTAGTGTGGCACCTCAAGAGGGCCACATGAGGTTTTAAAGCTAGTGTGGCACCTCAAGAGGGCCACATGAGGTTTTAAAGCTAGTGTGGTACCTCAAGAGGGCCGCATGAGGTTTTAAAGCTAGTGTGGTACCTCAAGAGGGTCACATGAGGTTTTAAAGCTAGTGTGGCACCTCAAGAGGGCCACATGAGGTTTTAAAGCTAGTGTGGCACCTCAAGAGGGCCACATGAGGTTTTAAAGCTAGTGTGGTACCTCAAGAGGGCCGCATGAGGTTTTAAAGCTAGTGTGGCACCTCAAGAGGGCCACATGAGGTTTTAAAGCTAGTGTGGCACCTCAAGAGGGCCGCATGAGGTTTTAAAGCTAGTGTGGTACCTCAAGAGGGCCACATGAGGTTTTAAAGCTAGTGTGGCACCTCAAGAGGGCCGCATGAGGTTTTAAAGCTAGTGTGGTACCTCAAGAGGGCCGCATGAGGTTTTAAAGCTAGTGTGGTACCTCAAGAGGGCCACATGAAGTTTTAAAGCTAGTGTGGCACCTTCAAGAGGACCGCATGAAGTTGTAAAGCTAGTGTGGCACCTCAAGAGGCCCGCATGAGTTTTAAAGCTAGTGTGGCACCTCAAGAGAGCCGCACGAAGTTTTAAAGCTAGTGTGCAGCTTATGGTGATATTATTACATGAGCCATGGAATAGATCATCTCGTTGCAACAGACAGTAATGAAACATGTATTGAAACGTTGGATTGGTTCCACCTTTTGACACGGTTGTACCCGGAAAACCACGATAGTATATGTATTGAACCTGTTTGGGTATCAGTCTTCAGTGTCGCAACTGTGGGCGAAGGGGAGGCCGCGAGACCGTAATTTCGCAAAGTAGGTCGAGATTCAAAATGCGTATTCTCATCATTTTCAATCTACCTTTACTGACATTGGTTTTTATCGTGACTGTCCAGTCTGGTGTTCCTGTCTGGATGTAATAAAACATATTATACTAATGAGTACCGTACTGTGTACGTGTTAACGCAGTAAATAAAACATGTTTGGCTGACAATATAAATTATTTTCCTAAAACTGCAAGAAAAGTGTTTTAATAATATTATAATAGTCATATTTTGAATAGTGGTTATTCATATTTTTTCTAATAATAACAAAATCCAAATCTCCAATATGTGCTTATAAATTTTTAAAACACACACAAAATCAAAAACTAAATAACTTAAAACATTACTTGAAATGGTAAGTCGGCGCATTATTTTCTCTGATAGTAGGCCTACGTGCACTGCAACTAATGTATTATGGTTTGGATTGTGTTCATAGAAAACGGAAAACTTGATGCTCTCAATTTATCATGCTATATGCCAATAACAGTTAGTTTACGTTCAACGGTGAAACATGCGCAACGAGCTCCCCCCCCCTCCAACCCCAAGGACTCTCACATATACCCATTGTCCAATTGGTAGTTAGTTATTACTAGAGCCAAGAAAAATACGCGTTACGAAGTAAAACGAAACTGAGTTATACCCCTAAAAATAATATGTGGACGAGACATCATTTCAGCGTACAATATATCTGTGTATTCGCGAAATAAAACCGAAATAACGAAAAGTGTTAAATATTGGCCAAAAACAAGGGTTGGTGTAAAAAAAAAAAAAAAAAACACCTAGCCTAATATAATTTAAAATATTAAGGATATCTATAACAGTACTGTTTATACACACGATTGAATCGTCATTACCGGTACTTGTTTATTGAGTTATATTCCTGAATTTTTATTAGGCCTATATTACAACGTTTTTTTCTTGTTATGCGCCTTATAAAAATTAACGCGAAATTTACATCTTGAAAAGCGAAATTTAGAAAAAACAAAACCATTTCTGTGGTGCTCTAGTTATTATATCATGAGACATACACGCCCCAAAGTAAGTAGTCTCACACCGACCTCAGCTACTTTTCTACCACCTTACATGCACGCTGTTTCAACGAAAATCAACGAATTCCTGGCGTTCTTTCACACATTCGTCTGGACACAAGCCTCACTAGTCACGCCCGATGTGTTGGGAACTTTCAGGTATCCAACTAAGGGTGTTAATTATTCCTAATGTACCTGTTTCATGTCGTAGTAGGCCTAGCGATATAGTAGACGTAGCATTGGGCTGGGATATTTCGTAGGCACAAGACTAGTTACGCTGGGTTTACCATACATCATAGAAACACGATAGCTGTCTGGTAGACATGTTTGATGTATTGTTGCAATGGGACGAGATCGGGGAGATATTTCACTTCATCACAATTTACTGAACCACTGGTAGCTACACACATACACATTTATTGCGTCACTGTGAATTATTATTTGAATAGGCAGAGAATAAATAAAACGCTGCATGTCATCATAAAACTGATGAATGATAAGCGTATATCTGAATTATCATTGGTCAGTGCCTGTTGCAATTGCAATAAAACAAATTTGCGATGGCTAACTGCCATGCAATTTCAATATCGATTGTTGCCAGTATCAGACGATGTATTAATCTGTTCAACCACCTAGTCAAGAACTTGTGATGTCATAACTTGTGCCTCAACAACCTTTCCGGTGCGTTCGTCATGAACGAGTGGATCGTGGCCAATCAGCGATCGGTATTTGAAATTGGGCCCCCTGGTTGGGCACGACGACCTATGACGACACCATCCGTAAGGTTATTTCAGGACCAGCATATTAGAATGTGTCCCATTAAAATAAAAATCGCATTTAAGAAAACCAATAAAAGTGTTGAATACAAATTTCCTGCTGCATTATGTATAAGCCTCGGCCTGTAGTGTAGTGTCTGACCTCATGCATATAAATCAGTGCATACATCCAACTCCAACAACGCATGCATGCAGGCGTGAAGAGAATTCCCGGAAACGGTGTTGGCGCGAATAAGGGAATTAGCAGAAAAATGCCCCAGATGACGCACTATAATAGGTTGGCATCACTGTTAATGTAACACCAACTTTACCTTTTACTTTGGAGATGATGATGATATTTGGGGTTTTACGTTCCATATTTTTGCAACGAGACTAATCGAGACGATGAGTGGGTGATTATGAGGATGAAAAGATTCCAAATGACATCCATGCCCAAGCCAGGATTCGAACCTGGAACGCAGAGACCGCGGTTTACTAGACCCAACTCCTAATCGACCTCGGCCAACTATACGCCAGCTTTAGCTTTTGAGCATGGCAGTGGCAATACGGTAAGACGCGAGACTCTCATTCGAGAGATCGCCGGTTCGATTTCAGCCACTGGCAATCCTGACTGAAGTTTTTTCCGGTTATTTCCCATGGTTTTCCTTAGTCGTAAAGGCGGGACGCCAGATTAGCGCCCAAACGGAATAAAAGCAAACGGAATAGAAGCCAAATTGGTGCCAAACGAACTTTCTCGAAACTTGTACGAACGTTCCCAAACGAAAAACATGGCCTGTAATCCGTTTGGCTTCTTATTCGGTTGGGCGCTGTTCTGTTTGGCTTCTAGTCCGGTTATTATTAATATAAACCTACCGCGCTTTGCGCGAAATAGCCTTCCTTTCGTATATGAAGGATGTCGGGCAGCTGGGTAATATCACTTTTTCGGAAGCCAAACGGAATTGAAGCCAAACGGATAGCGCCCAATAGGATTTGAAGCCAAACGGATTAGAAGCTAATCCAATGTTGTTGGTTTGGCAAGGTTACAAGGTTTGGAAAAGTTCGATTGGCACACATTTGGCTTCTATTCCGTTTGGCTTATATTCCGTTTTGGAGCTATTCCGCGCTCCCATGAAGGCGCATGCTGGGTTTGACATTTGTTCTCAACCCCAACAAGCACCTTAATAAACCTAAAGTATAGTTAGGATTTACGAACCTGAAGATAGGCGCACCTGGTAAAGCTAGTGTGCAGTCTAACCTATTATTACAGGTATTCCTACGGAAAATTATTATTATTATTTAATATTTATACCTCAAGACACCACAGTGCAATGGTATTTATGCGGGGGGTTTAGTAAAAATATTATATATATTTTACTTAGTTACACTTTCCAAAATGTATGACTATAAATTAATTGATAACTAATTAATATCAATTGTGTATCGAGTAAATTTGTAGTGAGTAATAGTACTAATTTAATACTATGTATGCCATTAAACTAGTTTGTAAATGTGTGTGTGTATAAGGTACTGTCTGTGGTACTGTGAAGGTGCACATTATGATTGTTATTATGGATGCTTGCATAAAAACCTTAAACATGCAGTAAATACGTATGACATCGCGATTTCAATAAGGGGTAGGGTTACGATGAGGGCGTTTTACTATCGTCTTAGCTATAAATAAAATTTAAATAATTATGTGGTATCTCTATACAATGAATGGAAATTTAAGATTATTCAACTGCATAACTTTCCGCCTGGAGGGCAGAATAGCCCACCTTTCTAAAAAAAAACATCATCTCTCCCCTCCATCCCCCCCCCCCCCCCCCCCCCCAATACTGCAGGCGTGCAACATCATGTTCCATCCATTGCAATAGTTAGGCCTACGTAATTAAGAAAAAACGTGTCTGCCCTTTTCTATCGATATTCTATAGAAAACTAAAATTACAATATCTTTTATACAAACGAATATTTGAACTGAATATATTATTGTCTATCGTTTCTAAGTTCTATCACCCATCACTCCAGCCCAGCCCAGCACTATAGTAGCCCACACTCAATGCTAATAGGAGCCTATATGTTATTTGCATTATTATGATCTTCTTTTTAATTTATTTACAAAATTGCAAAATAGATCTCTGTCGTGTGGTTCTTCGAGAGTGGTGGTCATATTTTTTGTCTTTTTGAACAGGGGCAGGGGAGCTGAGCGTACTTCAACACCGACAATGACAGTTAGGACAGACCTAGGGGGAGGAATCATGAACTGACCTATTGCAATCGAGGCAGTTGAATGTCGGCATTACCCCTTGGGCCCTTTCTGACACTGACCACTCAAAGACGATCATTACCTCACTAATTTGGTGTTTGCCTCTTTACAAATCTGTTAACAAACCATTCACTGAAATTATGATTAATTCATTAAATTTCAGCCAGTGCGGAAAATGTATGGCATAATTAACTTATTACGCGATACCCGAGACAGATAGCAAACATTAACTTACTTCCATTGTCATTATCATATTATGTCACTTTCGGCGTTAATTTACCACGACGAACACTTGGTAGATCAAATCACATTACTCAATCTGTTCAAACAGCGCGATATTACATCTATAGCTAATACTGGTTACGGTAAAGTTTTAGTTACCTTGTTGTTATGATAATTCCCACCTGTTACTTCCAAACGAAGCCGCCATGTTCCGCGCAAAGACGCGCTGAGAGTGAGAGGGCAGTCGGCCTTGGCATTCCACAACACTTAACACTACACTCCTGTACATACATTCATTTATTACACAAGTTAGTATACAAGATACATTTCACCAACACAACGTGTGTATATCCAGCAGACGCGCAAACACAACGTATTATGACACTAGAAGAGTGAAGTGAGAGCACGACAGACCATGCACACTAAAACCCCGCGCCGCACCAACTGTGCTGCTGGAGGTTGTGTTGTTCCGGCAGGTAGATAGAAGGCGACCTCACCTCAGCCCCCCCCCCCCCAACCCCCCCTCACCCACCGCGTTGTCATGGGTGGGACGCTTCATTGTTGTGGTCTCGCTATGAGTCAATAGGCCACGAGAAGACGCGCAACAGCTAAACAGGGCATGGGGATCCCTTCTACAATATTGTAAAAAATGACACATTGCGTTCTACATAATATCGTGAAATAAAAAGACAATTGCGAGAGATACGTAACAATAGCGTTTTGATCAGTCCTCGATGGATGCTAAAAAAAAGCATATTCATATATTTTCGAAAATTCTACAAAACTAACTTACTAAGATATCCCCGTGCCTTGTGGCAAACATTGAATTGTATTGATTTTAAATACTCGCTTCTCCATTACGCCTCGCCAGTTCTTGATGGCTATACCAAAATTTATATTAAAAATATGAATGAACGGTCAAAATACTATTTTTGTCTGAACACGCCTCTTCCCTCGCCTCTACCTAACACCATTTTTGTGTGATCATACCCGCATTTGTGGCTTAGGCCAGGCCCCATATCTAGAGCCAGACAAAAGAGTAATATTAGGTACTGAAAAATCTCGAACAACAATAGAAATTCACGAAATAACAATTTTTCAAGATAGTATACACAGTCTTCCCCATAATATCGCATACGCAACGCCACCCTAATTATGTTCTATTTGTTAGCCTTCAGCCCTTTTTCTTCATCCCCTTCCTCCTCGTCTTCTTCCTTCAAGTCTGCCATCACGCTCGGCATCGGCGACAGACGTAAAACATCGTCCGAGTCGGCTTTCGCGTTCATCCTGTTTTCCAAGAACTCCTCGTCCTTCTTACTCTCGAGTACCAACCAATCAGGCATAGCGTCCTGGGCGGGGTCCTGGAATCAGGATCGTGTTATTGTTGTAACACGTGTACTCGGTCAATACATGTTGTACGTACACAAAATATGTCAACTACTTCTATTATACGGGCGCCGTCAGGAGCGGGCAAGGTGAAATGACAGTCTTCATCTGGGTTGAAAGGGGTGGGGGGGGCGAAAGCTCCCCAATTTGCCCCGCAGGGCGTTTTTTAGATTTTCAACACTTTTTAACAATTTTTGGGATGTAAAGTAAGTTCTGAATGCAATGAATTGAACCACGTACACCAAGGCTTCTCAAACTATGGGTCGCGACCCCACGCGAGGATTCAAAATGGGGTCGCAAGCTTATGAAAAATGGAAATAATGGTGTATTAGAATCGCACTTTTTAAAGAAAATGTATAAAAAGATGGTCTGATGTATACAGAAAAGTTAAAAATAGAGGCTCAGCGGGAAACTTCCTTAGTCTTGAACCCGCTTATAAAAATGTCAACACAAAGCGAAGCAAATCGCTCCAAGTATCGACTTACAAGCGACCGTCTATTGCAGTGTATAAAATACGCAATGAGGTCCGAAATAAGACGGGGTCGTGAGATTTTTTACCTAGAAATTTGGTGTCGCGGGCAAACAAGTTTGAGAAGTCCTGACGTACAATACTACTTTGTACGTGATGCTTACCTCGTGTAAATCATCAACACGTAGGAACAATATCTTGTGAGATGCAAACAAGTTTGAGAAGTCCTGACGTGCACTATACTACTTTATACGTGCTGCTTACCTCGTGTGAATCATCAACACGTAGGAACAATATCTTGTGAGATGCAAACAAGTTTGAGAAGTCCTGACGTGCACTATACTACTTTGTACGTGCTGCTTACCTCGTGTGAATCATCAACACGTAGGAACAATATCTTGTGAGATGCAAACAAGTTTGAGAAGTCCTGACGTATCTATACTACTTTGTACGTGCTGCTTACCTCGTGTAAATCATCAACACGTAGGAACAATATCTTGTGAGATGCAAACAAGTTTGAGAAGTCCTGACGTACACTATACTACTTTGTACGTGCTGCTTACCTCGTGTGAATCATCAACACGTAGGAACAATATCTTGTGAGATACAAACAAGTTTGAGAAGTCCTGACGTACACTATACTACTTTGTACGTGCTGCTTACCTCGTGTGAATCATCAACACGTATAGGAACAATGTCTTGTGAGATGCAAACAAGTTTGAGAAGTCCTGACGTGCACTATACTACTTTGTACGTGCTGCTTACCTCGTGTGAATCATCAACACGTAGGAACAATATCTTGTGAGATACAAACAAGTTTGAGACATCCTGACGGGCACTATACTACTTTGTACGTGCTGCTTACCTCGTGTGAATCATCAACACGTATAGGAACAATATCTTGTGAGATGCAAACAAGTTTGAGAAGTCCTGACGTGCACTATACTACTTTGTACGTGTTGCTTACCTCGTGTAAATCATCAAAACGTATAGGAACAATATCTTGTGAGATGCAAACAATTTAAACTGGCCGTGATTGACAAGTCACATCATATATAACATCCCTTTTAAATTGTTATATATATATAAATAGTTTACTGAATAAAACATAAGACACAGTAATATTATAAAAACAGGAACAATATTGTATTCGTATGAGATTTATTTCAATGTTGACTTGCGGTGACTGGCTGGTCACAAGAAGTAAAATACACAACCAAATGTTATATAATAGGCTAAGATATACAAACCATAAGACATAGTAATATAATACAAACGAACGTAGGAAGTAAGAACAATATCGTTTGAGATATGAATGGTAACTAGGGGCCGGCTGGCCGTGATAAAAGGCATATTATGAAGATGCAATGTTACTCTAGAAAACGTAAGAAATTGAATAAATAAAATTGTAGGAAGCTATAGAGAGCACAGGGACGAGTGGTATTAGGGCCGCGAGATGGCTTGGTCATATTTCCCTCAGTCAGTCAGTGGTGCTTTGATTTATGTCTACAAATAACAATACTTATCGGATCGCGTTCGTGCATGGAGGGGCGGATTGACTATAGATTTGTAATTATTTTTTATTTTATATTTTTAAGCGAGCGTCTCTATTAGACCTTTATGGCACTTCGTTCTGTTTTTTTTCCTCGATGTGGATTGAAAGTGTATAGGTTTGTGACAAAATCGTTTGAAAAGTTACAAAGTTACATCATAGTTTCTGTAAAATATTTTTCAGAAACAAAATGGCGGCAAACAAAATGTGAGATAGCCATATTTTTATAAAGATTTTTCTGGTCACAAATATGTTCGTATTATGGCGGTCTAATAAGTATTGGCAAAGTTACACAAAAGTTACTCGAAAATATTTTATCGAAACACAGTAACGGCAAAATGTTTGGTGGCTATATTAGTAAATTTTCGTTCGGTCACGAATATACTAATTTAAAACCGATCTAATACGTATTAGAGGCAGAAATTACATTTCTATTGCTGTCAATAAGTGAATTAGTAACGGTGGCGGACCGTGTTGAAAACACTAGACAGAATGACAACGAAATTCTTAGAACCGATAGGTTCTATACTAAGGTATTTGTTCTTAGCAACGCACATTGCACTCATAGGCGTGCGCAGAGGTTAATCAATGGGGGGGCACAATAAATTCCCAATGAAAGTACTTCACGGCGGCGCCAATGGGGGGTGTGGGGGGGGATGCCCCCCACAAAAAGCTCCGCAGGAGATTATTTAAAGACATGCATTTTTAAACGTGTTTTTAAGCGTATTAGGAGGAGTACAGGTTGTCTGTTCAATGGGCTAATTTCACACAATTATTTGTGGATATCAGTGACATCACTGTTACAAAGTGAAGGAAGTGGTCAGTCCCACAGCCAAAATCTTGGCGATAAGGTAACATTTGATGTTGAGGCCGGTCAGCTGATTCCAACGTCATTCCAATCAAGGACTTTAGGTAAGATTAGAACCATTATGTCAGGCGTCAGCATTTTTGTCGCCCATTACGACAGGCACTATTCTGGACCTATTCTTTCCCGGGTCAAACGGGCAAGGCAGTTGGGGCAACAGTGACAGTTTGAGGAATATATTTAATATGAGGAAGGTGCTATAGGTCCTCTTCTCGTCTTTTACGATCGGCAGGCGTATGCGGTGGTATACCCTGGGCCAAATTCTATTTGAAAAAAAAGCTCACCTCACCCCCCTGCGCACGCCTATGATTGCACTGCATTCAACAATGTCGGGAAGTAAAATAGCTACGGAAATTAGAAACATTTTGCAATGCTCATTTTGAATTGTTGTTAATTATGGTTTTTATTGGCTTTGAGAACTTTTCCCCAGAAAGTTCGTATGGATATGGACGCGCTCGCTTATCAACGCGTCATACAGAGCGTTTTCCTAGTGTATTTACATGCCGTACTTAGGGCTTAGGCCTATATGAAATGGCACAAGTAGCGCGTATCGTATGGATAGCAAATTAAACTTCTAAATTTCAGAAATCCTGGCGGGGGGGGGGGGGGGGAGGGGGGACTAAGAACTATGAAAGAACACTAGATTCTCTAGGGGATGAAATATTTTACTTTACTTTTTGACAATTTTATAAAGCATTTTAAAGCAAATTTAACCAACAGAAATTGATATTCCGAAGAGTAGGTCGAGGCAAGGGGTAGTCGACATTAAAATATATTAATAATATCTTGAGAGTGCTATATTCACTATTAAAGGAATAGTCAGGTGAAAAACTAAAAAATCACCAATGAGTCATAAGTGCATGAAATTCAGTTATGTGTAAAATAAAATTGATATAGGTTGCTTCAATGCAAGAAAAATATAGTGAACATTTAGCTATTCTACCCCTTCGCCAGCTCTGCTGCATTTTTCTTCTAAAGCGTAGTACAGCTGTATCGGTTCTGAGCTCGCTAAAGTCTATTTACTTATAAGAAGCAAAGTGAATAAATGGAGAAACCCCGCCGAGGTGCGCATTGTGGCCGATTGCAAGTTGTCACCAGTGAAGGCTTCGAGCTCATCAACTGTTACCCCTTCCCGATAGACAGAGCACTCATTTTGTTATACGAGACCAGCCACAACACTCGGCGACTGCAAACAGTGCCGCTCAAAACAGATTGAAACTTTTCTACACATCAAGCCACAAAAAAATTAATTGCAGGGCATTTTGTAGAAGTACACGTTCGTACTAAGAAGCATGTTATCGGTAGAGAAACGATGCACATTAAACCTCGTGATCGAATTTTGATAAGTGCCCTATTTTAGCGGTGGTTTGACTATCTCGAGGTAACATTTTTTTGTATGGGAATTAGCATGAGAAGAGTTGCTCGGTGCTACTTGGTGGCAACAAGCCGAGAAATCGCGTTTTCTTCAATTTTTTAAAGTATGGTATCTTTAAGTAATGTTTTCTATATTTAAGGGTGGACATATTATACAAATGGTAGTTTTTTAGTTTTTCACCTGACTATTCCTTTAAAACGTGATAAATGCGCGCATTGTGGTTTCGTAAGAACTAAAAAGTAAAATCTAGATGTTTTAGTTCTTAGAAATCACAATGCGCACACTTATCACTTTTTAATAGCGTTCTCAAGATATTACTTAAAAAAATGCTAATTTTGCTCGGTTTTTCTTCTGAAACTCGGCTTTCCCCTTACCTGTTCGGGGGGTGGCTGTTTCCATGGCTCCGTTTCTGTTGGTTGAGGCGTAGATGCGTCTGACACCGGCGTCGTGTCCCGCGGCCCGCTCGAGTCCCTGGGGAGTGGGCCCGACTCTCTGTGGACCGGGATCGGGCCCGAATCCCTGCGGACTAAGGCCGCGTCGTTGTGCACCGGCGGTGCCGACTCGCGGAACTGTGGCAGTGTCGCTTGGTCGTACGCGTAGCCAACGATATTGTCATTCTTTGGGTTGTCAGACTCGGGGTGGACGCGATTCTTGCTGACCAGGAACGACGACGTCGAACGAGGAGACACTAAATTGTTCGACATGGATGATCTTGCGTTCTGCATTCCACCCCTGGGTCTCTGTTTGTTTAGACCAAACATATTCCATCCCAGATTTCTTGAACGAGTCTGCAAGCATAGTAATAATAATAATAATAATAATAATAATAATAATAATAATAATAATAATAATAATAATAATAATAATAATAATAATAATAATAATAATAATAATAATAAAAATAATAATAATAATAATAATACTAGTAATAACAATAATAATAATAATAATAATAATAATAATAATATAAAAATAATAATACTAGTTTTTTTTTCCTTTATTATAAAAACCCAGTTAATTTACATTCGATACAATCCCACAAAGCTACACACGTAGCTTGTCTGTGGGGATAACAAACAAAACTTAATGAAAGTAATCTAGACTCCAACACCTATTACAACATTAATACATTTCTTTATACAAGATAATTATATAATAATATAATATAATACAAAATTCAAAAACATTAAGCATTCTACGAATGCTATTAACAAAGTGCGATAGTATCACGTAACAAAAACATTTTTAATTCCCTTTTCACAGTACTACTTATACTATCCAAGTTCCTCAGGTCTTTGGGAAGCTTATTAAAATTAAATGGCACACAATATTCCAATGCACGCTTGCCGTACTTATTGTCAAACTTAGGTATTTTAAAAAACTCGGCTTCTTTGGCACGAGTATACAAACTATGGTCTATTACGTTTTTAAACATATCCTGGTAGTAAAACTTCAACACCAATTCATATATAAATAATGTATTAACAGGAAGGACATCACACATTCTATATAACCCACTTATTGTAAAACACAAATCATTTGGTGTATTATACGATATTAACCTAAGCATTCTGTTCTGCAGTAAAAGAATATGTTTTATATTTGAAAACGAAGCATTACTAGTAGTAGTATTATTATTAGTAATAATAATACTAGTGATAATAATAATAGTAATAGAAATAATAATAATAATAGTAATAATAATTATAATAATAATAATAATTTTAAACTTTCGCGGCCCGTTATTTTTTTCAATTTTATTTCAATAATAATAATAATAATAATAATAATAATAATAATAATAATAATAATAATAATAATAATAATAATAATAATAATAATAATAATAATAATAACAACACTAGTAATAATAATAATTATAAAAAAAATAATAATAATAATAATAATAATAATAATAATAATAATAATAATAATAATAATAATAATAATAATAATAGTCATAATAATAATAATAATAATAATAATAATAATAATAATACTAGTAATAATAATAATAATTATAATAAAAATAATAATAATAATAATGATAATAATAATAATAATAATAATAATAATAATAATTAATAATAATAATAATAATAATAATAATAATAATAATAATAATAATAATAATAATAATAATAATAATAATAATAATAATAATAATAATTTTTTTATTATTATTTTCACGATGAACCAACATACAACAAAAAATAGCATACATATGCCCCACTTAGCCACACAAAACAAGGATTATCAGTGGGTCTATATTTCATAAGAAGTATGTTTTAGCGGAAAGCACAATATAAATTAAAAGTACAAACTTATTTCGAGACATAAAACAACATAAAGAAACTTTATAATAGTAAATTTGCCGGAAACAGACTAAGTTACTAAGATAGACATAATGAAATATTTTGAAGGTAGTGAAATTTTAACGTTGTCTTTACCAAAGATATCTTTTCTAATGACTTAACGTGATTGAGCAGAGAATTAAACAATTTTGGTACCAAATATTTAAGGCAACGTTCCCCATGTTTGTTTCTTGTAATTGGAACCTCTAACTAACCTTGACTTAAAGATCTTGTGGCCTGTGAATGAACGCGTACCAATTTGTACATACTCTCAAAATAATATTTTAGCACCATACGATAATTAAATAGCTCTTTTAGAGGCAGTAAATACCAATGTCTATAAATTTGATGCATTTCACTTGTATGATCTAATATATGCTTTGGGCAAACTATTTTGATAATTGAATTTTGCAACCTAACTAACATATCAATGTGATACGCAGATGCATTACCCCATGAGAGCAAAGCGTAAGGGCGCTTTCATAGCAACACGGCAACACGTTTTTTCCGGACCGGCAGATCACGTGAACCAATTAGAAACTTGTGTGCCTGCTCTGATTGGTTCACCTGACTTGCCGGTCCGGAAAAAACGTGTTGCCGTGTTGCTATGAAAGCGCCTTAAGAGATTACCGATTCAGCTAAAGCAATGTAAACTAATCTTAAAAGATTATCAGATGCGACTGGTTTTAATTTATATAACTGATATGCACAAGAACGAAGTTTTGAAGAAATGTAATCGATATGCGGTTTCCATGAAAAATCTCTATTGATAACCTACTTGCTGCGTAAAAATAATAATAATAATAAAAATAATAATAATAATAATAATAATAATAATAATAATAATAATAATAATAATAATAATAATAATAATAATAAAAACAATAATAAAAATAATAATAATATTAATAATAATAATAATAATAATAATAATAATATAAATAATAATAATAATAATAATAATAATAATAATAATAGACAGAAATTTAAACTTGCTTCAAAAAATAACTTCTGACACAGCAAAGGAGGTAAGGATATCAGAAAAGACTTTACATAGCAGACATTATAAAGAACTTCTTAAGGATAACGTCGATAGGGTAGCATCGAACAAGGGATTTATGATCGCTGTTCAAGATAAAGTAATCAAAACTAACACTTACAAAAAATACATAATGAAAGACGTCACAGTGGATGATAAATGTAGAAAATGTAATATAAACGGCGAAACAATTAAACATCGTATCTGGGTGCAAAATACTGTGTCAACAGATTATCTTCATAGGCATAACCAAGTTGCAAACATTATACATAAAAAATTAGCCATAAAGTATAAACTTATAAACACAACCACTGCGTATTACAAATACAAGCCTGAAAAGGTATTAGATAGTAAAGAATTACAAATTATACTACGACCGGGCAGTTATAAGTTATAACGGACCAAACCATACATCACAATAGACCGGATATTATATTTATTGACAAGAAGAAACAAGAAACGATTTTAATTGATGTTGCCGTTTCTTTATGCCACAATGTAGAGACAACTTGGCGAGAAACTATAAACAAATATAAGGAGTTATCTATTGAAATAAAAAGGTTGTGGAAGCAGAATAATGTCACTGTTGTACCGTTAATATCAGCAAATGGTATTGTTCCGCGTAAACTCCATGACAGTATAAAACTTATTGGTCTCCAACCGAACATATACATCGAGATGCAAAAAGCAATCATTTTGAACACGTGTAGGATAGTGCGATAATTTTGAAACTAAGAAGAATGAAGACTTCAAGAAGTTCTCCATTCTGATGGTGGTTTTCGTGGTTTCCACCATACGAAGAGCGAATGCTGGGATGAGTACAAATCGGCCACGACTGTATACATAGCATCCACAGTTTGTTTCGGAAAAATAATATGGACAATGATATATTAAATTAGTTCTAAGTAGATTTTAATAAGGTAAACACATAGAAATACTTGACATTTATGTCCGTACAACATGTTTACGCCGGTTTTGACCGAGTTTGTATGTATTGCAACAATAAAAGAATAATAGCAATATTTGAAGGAAAACTTCTTATAGGGAGCACTTATACCCAGTGGCGTATAGAGAGGCGGTTGGGGAGGGGGGGGGGGGGGCTGGAGCCCCTTCCCAAAATTCCAACTTTAATTACACTGTGCAAATCATCTAAATTTACCCAAAACATTAAGTAGATCTACATATAATATAAATATTTCTCGATCTGTTAGGTCGGGAAACACTCCCATATCGGTGAATTGTATCAGTTGTAATGAAAATATAGTTCTTTTAAATAATATTGATTGTTGAAATTATTTTGGTATCGTATTTGGCGCCGTTGTGACCCGTATCCCGTTCAGCAAAGCACCTTACCTTCTTCAAAAACACATTAATTTTTAAAACCACTACAACAATACGGATTTATAAAAATTGCCTACGGCGCTATTGTGGGGGACATCCCCCCACATCCCCCATTGTGTTGTTTGTTGAGCACCTTTTTACAGTTATGTGCTACTCTGGGCAGCTCCCCCCGGAATAAAGTCCTGCGTACGCCACTGCTAGAACCCTTCTACAGACGAATGAGATATGTTAGAGTGTTTGGATATTTGGGAAGGAATGTCCGAGCAAATAACGTACTAGGATCTAGTATTAGTAATTGGTATTTGGTCCGAAGGCTGTTAGTATGACTCTATGACTATACCGCAACTACTTTGACGTTGCCTTACAGCCATTTTGAAATTGACAGGGGCTAAAACGGTTTGGTATACGTTGATATAGTAGTATTAGATACTATGTATAGTTATGTAGAATAATATAATATAGTATAGTATTTTAGTAATGACTAATGCTTCTCGTTTTGAAGCAAACACTTCGAGATGCCATTTGAACATTTAGTGCAATCTATTGATATTCATAAGAACTACGAGTAACAATAAAGTGAACTTCTATGCCGACGCGCGCGCTTTTTAATAACGATCTAAATAACTCCATGATCTAACCATCAATCTAGACAACCACTGAGTGAAAAGTGACAACACACTCAATTCATGTTGAATTAAATTTAAAAGGTACGTTTTTCCTTTTTAATAAATTAATGATGTTTTGATAATAAATCGAGATCAATGATTAATATAACTACCAGTAAAGGTACTACCCGGCACGTCGGGTCTGAGGCGGTGAGCAGCATTACCTGGGACCACAGGTACTACCCGGCGCGTTGGGTCTGAGGCGGTGAGCAGCATTACGTGGGACCACAGGTACTACCCGGCGCGTTGGGTCTGTGGCGGTGAGCAGCATTACCTGGGACCACAGGTACTACCCGGCGCGTTGGGTCTGTGGCAGTGAGCAACATTACGTGGGACCACAGGTACTACCCGCGGCACGTTGGGTCTGAGGCGGTGAGCAACATTACGTGGGACCACAGGTACTACCCGGCGCGTTGGGTCTGAAGCGGTGAGCAGCATAACGTGGGACCACAGGTACTACCCGGCGCGTTGGGTCTGAGGCGGTGAGCAGCATTACCTGGGACCACAGGTACTACCCGGCGCGTTGGGTCTGTGGCGGTGAGCAGTATTACGTGGGACCACAGGTACTACCCGGCGTTTGGGTCTGAGGCGGTGAGCAGCATTACGTCGGACCACAGGTACTACCCGGCGCGTTGGGTCTGAGGCGGTGAGCAGCATTACGTGGGACCACAGGTACTACCTGGCGCGTTGGGTCTGAGGCGGTGAGCAGCATTACGTGGGACCACAGGTACTACCCGGCGCGTTGGGTCTGAGGCGGTGAGCAGCATAACGTGGGACCACAGGTACTACCCGGCGCGTTGGGTCTGAGGCGGTGAGCAGCATTACCTGGGACCACAGGTACTACCCGGCGCGTTGGGTCTGTGGCGGTGAGCAGTATTACGTGGGACCACAGGTACTACCCGGCGTTTGAGTCTGAGGCGGTGAGCAGCATTACGTCGGACCACAGGTACTACCCGGCGCGTTGGGTCTGAGGCGGTGAGCAGCATTACGTGGGACCACAGGTACTACCTGGCGCGTTGGGTCTGAGGCGGTGAGCAGCATTACGTGGGACCACAGGTACTACCCGGCGCGTTGGGTCTGAGGCGGTGAGCAGCATTACGTGGGACCACAGGTACTACCTAGCGGGTTGGGTCTGAGGCGGTGAGCAGCATTACGTGGGACCACAGGTACTACCCGGCGCGTTGGGTCTGAGGCGGTGAGCAGCATTACGTGGGACCACAGGTACTACCCGCGGCACGTTGGGTCTGAGGCGGTGAGCAGCATTACGTGGGACCACAGGTACTACCCGGCGCGTTGGGTCTGAGGCGGTGAGCAGCATTACGTGGGACCACAGGTACTACCCGGCGCGTTGGGTCTGAGGCGGTGAGCAGCATTACGTGGGACCACAGGTACTACCCGGCGCGTTGGGTCTGAGGCGGTGAGCAGCATTACGTAGGACCACAAGTACTACCTAGCGCGTTGGGTCTGAGGCGGTGAGCAGCATTACGTGGGACCACAGGTTCTACCCGGCGCGTTGGGTCTGAGGCGGTGAGCAGCATTACGTGGGACCACAGGTTCTACCCGGCGCGTTGGGTCTGAGGCGGTGAGCAGCATTACGTGGGACCACAGGTACTACCCGGCACGTTGGGTCTGAGGCGGTGAGCAGCATTACGTGGGACCACAGGTACTACCCGGCGCGTTGGGTCTGAGGCGGTGAGCAGCATTACGTGGGACCACAGGTTCTACCCGGCGCGTTGGGTCTGAGGCGGTGAGCAGCATTACGTGGGACCACAGGTACTACCCGGCGCGTTGGGTCTGAGGCGGTGAGCAGCATTACGTGGGACCACAGACACTACCCGGTGCGTTGGGTCTGTGGCGGTTAGCAGCATTTCGTGGGACCACAGGTACTACCCAGCGCGTTGGGTCTGTGGCAATTAGCAGCATTACGTGGGACCACAGACACTACCTGGCGCGTTGGGTCTGTGGCGGTTAGCAGCATTTCGTGGGACCACAGGTACTACCCAGCGCGTTGGGTCTGTGGCGGTTAGCAGCATTACGTGGGACCACAGGTACTACCCGGCGCGTTGGGTCTGAGGCGGTGAGCAGCATTACGTGGGACCACAGGTACTACCCGGCGCGTTGGGTCTGAGGCGGTGAGCAGCATTACGTGGGACCAAAGGTACTACCCGGCGCGTGGGGTTACGTGGGACCACAGGTACTACCCGCGGCACGTTGGGTCTGAGGCGGTGAGCAGCATTACGTGGGACCACAGGTACTACCCGGCGCGTTGGGTCTGAGGCGGTGAGCAGCATTACGTGGGACCACAGGTACTACCCGGCGCGGTGGGTCTGGGGCGGTGAGCAGCATTACGTGGGACCACAGGTACTACCCGGCGCGTTGGGTCTGAGGCGGTGAGCAGCATTACGTGGGACCACAGGTACTACCCGGCGCGTTGGGTCTGAGGCGGTGAGCAGCATTACGTGGGACCACAGGTTCTACCCGGCGCGTTGGGTCTGAGGCGGTGAGCAGCATTACGTGGGACCACAGGTACTACCCGGCGCGTTGGTTGTGAGGCGGTTAGCAGCATTACGTGGGAGCACAGGTACTACCCGGCGCGTTGGGTCTGAGGCGGTGAGCAGCATTACGTGGGACCACAGGTACAGTGTTCTGGCCTACTCGTGTCGCTTTTGTGTGTCTGTAGCGATCTTCGGATATGACAAGTGGAATGTATTAGATAACTTCTGCTTTCCCCCCGTCTGGTCTCGGGGCAGAACTGGTCCAAGATAGCTCTGCTTTCGTAAGACGTCGAAAGACCTCTATAGCTGTCTCCGAGTGTGCCGTAAATAAAAAATATTTTGTATAATACCTGCCAATACAATAATAAATTTTGGTAGACAACCTGCCTATGGGGACAGAACACTACAATATATAAGTATTGTGGTCTATTAAGATGAGTTTCCGAAGGAATGTCCGAGGGCTGTTAAGATGACTCCATCTCAGTATTCGCCTGGTGACTGAGTACAAATTCGGAAAGAATCTTTATTCGGGATTGCCGATGGCGGATATCGAACCGGTGACCTCCCCCTCCTGTGGTCGGTAACTTGTGCCTTTACCTTTTTAGTAGGGGTGTTTCCGGTGGTGGTTGAGATGCGACTCCTGATGGAATGTTGAAGACACTTCGACGATGAGCCACTGACGACCATGGCACCGTCTTTCGTCTCCATTATGTCGTGCGCGTCTATGTCGATGGTGGGAATTATCAACAGTTTCGTTGTGATCGGAGACTTCACATTCATCAGGCTCGAATTCTAGGCAGATAGTACAGATAACTCATACACTCAGGGTGTGTCAATGTGATTTGGCCAGCTACCCACTAACCACACACACTATATCACTACCCACTAGCCATACAAGAGCTTTGGACACTTTATCCAAGTGAACTATCCACTGCCTATACAAAACACCTACGTTGAAGTTACGTTGTACATATCAAAGCTGTTTAAGTAAATAAAAATAAATAAATTCACATTTAGAGTCTACCCACTCAGTAACAAGGTATTTTTGATTCCAGGTAAATGTGATTTCAGAAGAAGATTCCAGGTTAAAATTTCAAAAGAACATATCAAAACTGATGACATCAATAATTAAACATAAGTTGTTTGTTATATCTACTATCCAATTCTGATTAATAAAATGATAATAACTCGAGTGGCACTTCGTCCGCCATTGTAAGTCGGTATTCTAGTGTATACTTTCACTAACTATCCGCTACCGACTAGCTTACCCACTAGCCACTGGTCTACAAACAGCTTTGGTCACCTACTTGTGACGACACTTCCGTCTAATTAGTCGGCGTAGCTATAGTCGATTAGCGTGAAAAAGGAGCATTGGGACGCACCCTTAGGCAGCGTGGATGAACGCAACACGCAGCCACGTATGTGTAACTTGTTACTTGTAGACCTACCAAGTTCTAATTTGGTGTTTCGTATTTGATAATAAAGGCCATGGAGGACTCCTTAATATTTATCTTCATGCCAACTAAGCTTCTGATAGGGGGTTGCACAAATATTTAGCGGGCAGTCATAATACCCGGCCTTAACTCCTAGTTTCAGTTTTCAACTAAATTTGAGACTTCGATCTGATTACGAAACAACCTATTATCAAATACCTTAATAGGAATAGCTTCGCTATTATAATTCAAATTTTGGTAAAGGTTCCCATTTCTGTAAAAGTTAGCTGTCAACTTGACACATACTAATATGGGGTTCGTACCGGGAAGACGATGCGGTGGACTGTCCTCAGAATGTAGGTAGGCGCTACGTAGAGGGTTCGTACTGATGTTACTTACCGGGAAGACGATGCGGTGGACTGTCCTCGGAATGTAGGTAGGCGCTACGTAGAGGGTTCGTACTGATGTTACTTACCGGGAAGACGATGCGGTGGACTGTCCTCGGAATGTAGGTAGGCGCTACGTAGAGGGTTCGTACTGATGTTACTTACCGGGGAGACGATGCGGTGGACTGTCCTCGGAATGTAGGTAGGCGCTATACGTAGAGGGTTCGTACTGATGTTACTTACCGGGGAGACGATGCGGTGGACTGTCCTCGGAATGTAGGTAGGCGCTACGTAGAGGGTTCGTACTGATGTTACTTACCGGGGAGACGATGCGGTGGACTGTCCTCGGAATGTAGGTAGGCGCTATACGTAGAGGGTTCGTACTGATGTTACTTACCGGGGAGACGATGCGGTGGACTGTCCTCGGAATGTAGGTAGGCGCTACGTAGAGGGTTCGTACTGATGTTACTTACCGGGGAGACGATGCGGTGGACTGTCCTCGGAATGTAGGTAGGCGCTACGTAGAGGGTTCGTACTGATGTTACTTACCGGGAAGACGATGCGGTGGACTGTCCTCGGAATGTAGGTAGGCGCTATACGTAGAGGGTTCGTACTGATGTTACTTACCGGGAAGACGATACGGTGGACTGTCCTCGGAATGTAGGTAGGCGCTACGTAGAGGGTTCGTACTGATGTTACTTACCGGGAAGGCGATGCGGTGGACTGTCCTCGGAATGTAGGTAGGCGCTACGTAGATGGTTCGATTGTTGACGTCCATCACCTGACCCTCGATCAGTATCAGATCCTCCATCAGATCGTTCACTATAAACGTGTGCATGTTGTCTAGATTCGGCACGAACGCGCGTTCCAAGTGATACTTGATTCTCTCCTGAGCCCACGATTGGTACGCCGGTACATCCAATAAAATCACGGATGCCAACCTGTTGGACACCGACTTCCACATGCGAGCTCGTAGCCCTTGGATGGGGTGATCAGATATTTGGAAAGCTTGGTGGATCACCGTTATGGGTATTTGATACGCCTAAAAGAAATGGATGATTCAATGTTGATACAATTATTCGAGACGTTCTGGTTTTATCGGGTACTCGGGTGTCGTTCGTTGCTTCTTAAAAGCTTACTCGTGTTTATAGTTCAATACTTACCAATGATTCCCTGTCCTATCCACTCACTATATCATAACTGTTATAGTAATAGCACGATAAGATTTATTCTTCATCAGACATAGAATGTATTACAGATGAGTGATGACTAGATGAGTGGTTATAGCTCATAGGCCGCTTGAGAAAAAAGTTTTACAGAGATGAGTTTTGTGACATAGACACTAGAATTAAGTTTGCAAAATTTGCTTACTTCTTACGAGAAATATAAACCCTAAGAATACATGAATACTAATATATATAAAATAATGATTGATTGGGGTATTATCACGTAACAGAATAAAGGGTTTGGACTTATCCCCCTCCATCCCGACGTTTCGATGCGATATCACGCATCATCCTACTTCCCTCCTCTCTGCTGGCCGACTCTCCTCACTACTGGTCACTACTCTGCGTGCCAACCTAAGAAATACCCTGCCAATCACTACACACAAATGACGACTTTACCCCGTCGCCTCCTTTGTTGACAGCTGTTGTAAGCGGCAGTCAAGGGGGTGGACACACAGTTACATAAAGGGGACCTTCCCCTATATACAGGGAGCGATACCTGTCCGTAGTCGAGTCGAGGCGACATTCTTCACACTCAGCTGTCGGTACTGGCTGAGAAGGTGAGTGTTTTGTTGAATAATGGGGGTGATTGACATTTATGGTCTCTATGATACCATCGCCTCCCTTTGAAGTTAGTGTTTAGCAGGGTGCTTCTTAGGTTGGCACGCAGAGTAGTGGAGATTCGACTAGCAGAGAGGAGGGATAGAACCTCTGAAAATGATGCGTGATGTCGCATCGAAACGTCGGGATGGAGGGGGCAAGTTTATAAACCCTCATTCTGTTACGTGATAATACCCCAATCAATCATTATTTAACATGTAGCCGTGAGAATTTCAAACATAATATATAAATATATTACTGAACTTAGACTTTCGTGACTATTAATATTGTTAAAATTGTAAATACCACGGGTTGTTACGTCACGTTTACTGCACTTACTTGTCATATTAGTCGACGTTTCTGAGCAACGTATGTGCTCTGTCCTCAGGACACTATGTCACTGTGCGGGAAGCTGCGTCAACACAGGTCTCGTAGTCTACTGCGCATTGTTCTCGAAGGGTCGAACTTCACGTCGATCTTTCGATGTCGTTGCCAGTTTGGATCTAGCGCGCGTAGTCGGGCCTATGTATTGTTGTTGTTGCTGTTGTTGTTGTTGTTGTCGTCGTTGTAGTAGTTGTTGTTGTTGTTGTTGTTGTTGTTTTTGTTGTTGTTGTTTTTGTTGTTGTTGTTGAGGTTGCCCACGTGAGTAGTGTTTAGGTAGCTATGATCCGTCGGGCTGTATCTCTGCGCGAGCTCTGTGAGGTTTGTCATTGGGTAGCTATGATCCATCGGACCGTATCCCTGCGTATATTAAAAATAAAAATAACCTTGATAATAAATACGATAATTGCGCTTCGATTGGTGGCATTTTGAAAGAGATATCTATAATGGTTTTCTTTTAAATAAATAAAAATGCAAAATGTCTCCGAGCGCGAGCTCTGTGAGGTTTGTCATACTCAATTAATGTATCCGGTGTGCGTTGTTTGTAAACAAGTGATACGTATGCTTGGTGTTCTGCGTCTCGATCCCCTACGAGAGAGAGAGAGAGAGAGAGAGAGAGAGAGAGAGAGAGAGAGAGAGAGAGAGAGAGAGAGAGAGAGAGAGAGAGAGAGAGAGAGAGAGTTTCTATCCCGCGAATACTTGAGACCTCCAGATGGTATGACGAATGTAGCAGGAAGGATTAATTAATTCCTACCAAGAAGAGAGGTTGTCTGTATATAGGCCTACCACAGGGAAATAGAAAACAGTACTGAAAAAGCGTCTATCGACATTGTAACTAGAGTAAACGTGCATTATGTGTTACGGTGAAGTTATAGAATTAACAGAAGGTGGTGTACTACCGCATATCGATTTCTTTGACATCGAATTAGCGTTAGAGGAAGAGGATCCAAATCTAGACACCGATTTATCTGTCTTTGAAGTGGACGCGGACGCAGCGAGAGTTTTACGTTTTTCACAGTTTGCTAGCATGTATGTGGACGCTATGTACTACTTCGCGTTTTACGAGAGTAATTGCGTATTGAAGGAATACGTAGAGTACAATAATGTTGTCAACTTTTGCAAAGACTGTGGACCCTATCTTAGAGATGAAAATTGTCGATCTTATATGAATTGTATGACAACTACGCGAAGTTTGGACGAGTCTGAAATCGGTGTATTTTTGATGAACGCGAATAATTGGTGTTTCAACTGCGAGGAACCGCTTTGGAAGATACAGGACTCAAACGAGTGTTGTCATGTAAACGATTTCGATGGCTGTAATTTCGAGTAGACTGTATATAAATAATACTGGTAGTAGCCCCTGTTCTCTTAACGGCAAGGTGAGATAATAGTTTTACTATAAGTAAATAACAGCATAGGTGCTCTTTCAGCCACGATACGAGACATGTCCCCTATTAAAAAGTCGTTACTTTTACTGTCTCGCTCACAATTATAACACAGGATGCACTTAATCAATGCAAGTGTTTTCTCACGCTCTCTATACATGCATTCTACCACGATGCACAAACTGCATGTTACCAACATCTCCCTAGCTCGTGATGCAGCTGTATTAATTACGCTAATTTAGTCTGAATTAGACGTGTTGTATGACAGAATGTGTAGGAGGACTGACATATGCTCGGTCTAAACCCCTAGAGAGGGAGAGGGGGGTATTAAATCCCTGATTATCCGCGAATAAGTATCAGTCAGTCCTCGAACCTCCAACGATATTGTGCGCGTCTTCTCGAACCGTTCTCCGTCGTCTTCTACCAATCGCTTGAGCCGTTCTCCGTAGTCGTCGTCGTCTACCCGCCGTCTTCTAGGATACACTTGAGCCGTTCTTCCCATCGCCTTCGTCGTCTACCAGCCGTCTTCTACCAACACTAGAGCCCTTCTTCGTAGGCGACGTTGTCTACCCATCGTCTTCTAGCATACACTTAAGCCGTTCTTCCCGTCGCCTTCGTCGTCTACCCGTCATCTTCTAGTATACACTTGAGCCGTTCTTCCCGTCGTCTTCTACCCGCCCCTGACCCGCTCTTTGCTGTCGTCACCTGTACCTTCACCTACAAACAACTCTATCGTCGTTTGACCCATATGTAAGTACAACTTTACTGTTTTGATGTTTTCCTTTTTAAAACTCTGCTTTTGACATGTTATTGTCTTATTTCTAGAAAATGAAAAAGTTCATCAAAAACAAGTTTGAGCGCGAATCGCAATCCTCCTCCTCCTCCTCCGCCTCCCCTCGCTTCTCATTAATAAACGCCTTTTCTCGTGAGTTTACTAGGTTTAGGACTAAAGGTACGCGATATGAGGTAAAAATTAACCCCCCTCAATCTGAAATTGCACCTCTAGATTATATTAAAGAAACGATTGATGAAGTTTTACAAAAGATTTTAAGCGGTATAGACGATCATGATATGATAGGTCTGGCTATCAGCAACACGGAAAACATTTTGGACAAACCGATGGGAATTTCTTTTAGGAGGAAAGATCAGATCGATTCTGAAATTATTCTATCGGTCATTTCAAAAATTACTCAGTCAAACGCTAAATTTTTAATCACTGATAGTCTCGAGATACACGTCGACCACGTTAAAATGTTGAAAGGTAACGGTCGAAATACCGGTGTTCGCTCCAAGGGGAGATCACTAGCCGTTCTTAGCCATTTAAAAAAAAGCATTGTGACTATAAAAACCAAGAAAAACTGTCTCGCGCATGCTTTAATCGTAGCAAAGGCTAAAGTGGATAATGACTCAAATTTCAAGGCATATTATAAAGGACGGAAAATATTGCCTAAAGTTACAGAACTGTTGAAAAAATCAGGTGTTAATTTAGACAACGGGGGTGGCATACGCGAGCTCCAGCAGTTTCAGGCCTATCTCTCAGATTACAAAATAGTTGTGTACAACGGATTGAAATGTGACAACATCTGGTTCGCGGGAGAGAACGAGTCTGAAAAACGTCTACATCTTCTTTATGACGAAGACAACGGGCATTTTAATGTTATTATTAATCTCCCTGCTGCCATGGCAAAACGTTTTATATGTAGAGGATGTCATCATGGATTTAAGAATCTTTCACGACATGTGTGTGATAGAACATGTTCGGGTTGTCTTAGCACGCCTCCTTGCATTGTAGACGATGTAAAAATATATTGTGAATCATGCTTGAGATATTTTAGAAGTGACTCGTGTTTCAAGCGACACTTGGAGAAACGTTTCCGTAAAAAATCGGTATGTATGGTTCGTAAAAACTGTCCCACATGTCTTAAATTTATAAACGATGATCATGAATGCGGTAAAGTGTTTTGTAGAGTGTGTTTGGATAATGTCTTTCCAGGTCATCAGTGCTATATGAGAAAATTAGGTCCACCCAGGAACAAACTAGACTGGATGATTGTTTTTTTCGATATCGAATCCACACAGAACACACAGCTCGAGGGTGAAATATTCGAACACAAACCGAATCTACTGGTCGCACAAACAGCTTGTTTTCAATGCATAGGTTCCAACGAGCTAACAGACTGTTCCGTTTGTGGAACACGGCAGATATCTTGCTGGAACGAGCCGGTAGTAGAGTTTCTAGATTTTTTAATTGAACCACGCCCCAAGATCGAGAGAATAATATGTATTTCACACAATGGTCGAAGCTATGATTCACATTTTATTCTCAGACGGTGTATCGAAAATAGATGGAGACCGTCATTAATAAAAAACGGGCGCAAAATCCTTGTCATGGACATGGAACATATACGCTTCATAGATTCTCTCAGTTTTCTACCTATGCCTCTAAGTGCCCTGCCGAAAGCATTTGACTTGAAGGTGAAAAAAGGTTATTACCCGCACTTATTTAATACTGATCAGAATTTAAATTACATAGGACCTATTCCTACGCCCTATTTCTTTGGCGATGAGTACATGTCTCCGACCGCCTACACAGAGTTTCATAAGTGGTACAAAGAACAACTAGGAAAAGTGTTTGATAACAAGCATGAACTAGAAAGTTATTGTATAGACGATGTCAATGTACTAAGACTAGCATGTCAATCATTTCGCAAGATGTTTCTAGAAATAGGTAACGTCGATCCTTTCCTCGAAGCTATTACCATAGCATCTGCCTGTAATAAAGTTTTTAGAAGAAACTTTTTAAAACCGAAAACTATAGGCATTGTTCCTTCTTGCGGATATCGATTGGCCGACAAACAATCGGCAGAAGCCATCAAATGGTTAATTTATGAAGCCGAAAACCGTAACATTGTTATTCAACATGCAGGCAATGGTAGGGAAAAACGGTTACCCGAATTCCCAGGTAAAAAAGTAGACGGTTTCTGTGAAGAAACAAAGGAGGTGTTTGAGTATTTAGGGTGTTTTTGGCATGGGTGTCCCCTATGCCAGCTCAACAGAGATCAGGTTATTGTTAACACTGAGGAGACACTTGCAGACAGATACGAAGATACATTACAGCGTATAGAGATGATCTGTAAAGCCGGCTACACTTTACACATCATGTGGGGGTGTCAGTTCCGTGAAATACTCGATAAATCACCCGAACTCGAATCTCGTCTTAAAAACAACCCTCTAGTTAATCAGCAACCCATACATTTTAGAGACGCTCTGTATGGGGGACGAACAGAAGCATTCAAATTAGAGTACACCGTTAAAGAAGGAGAACAAATTTGTTATGTTGACATTATAAGTCTCTACCCCGATATATGTAAAAATTTTAAGTTTCCTTTGAAACACCCTACACATATTTATGTGGGAAAAGAATGTCCCTGTCCTAGTGAGATCTTGAAACTAGATGGTTTTATTAAATGTACCATCCTTCCCCCTAAGGATCTGTATCACCCTGTTGCACCTTTTAAAGGCAATTCAAAACTTTTGTTTGCTTTGTGTCATACCTGTGCTCTTAGCATGAACAACGGTTCTTGTAACCATTCACGACAGGAGCGCGCCATTACGGGGACCTGGGTCATTGACGAGATTCGAGAAGCTATTCATATGGGATACGAATTTATCAAAATTCACGAGTTTATACAGTATGACGTTACACAGTTTGATGGGGTTGAGGGTGGGTTATTCGTAGAGTACATCAACATGTTTTTGAAGCTGAAACAAGAGGCATCGGGTTGGCCTACCTGGGTTAAAACCGAGCAAGACAGAGAAAAATACCTGAGCGATTATAAGACGAACGAAGGTATCGAATTGTCACCTGAAAACATTTCTAAGAACCCTTGTTTGAGATCCATTAGCAAGTTAGCTTTAAACACGCTATGGGGCAAATTTAGCTTAAGGGATAATCTCAGCCAGACAAAGATAATTAAAGAACCCCGCGAGTTGTTTCGGTTTCTCACAACACCAGGAATTGAAGTACAAGACTTGTTATTCCCGAACGACGATATGGTTTGGATAACGTATAAATACCTTGAAGAAGAGATTAAAGTTAACAACACGGTGAATGTGGCTATTGCAGCCTACGTCACAACGGGGGCGCGACTTAAACTTTACAGTTATCTAAAACAAATCGGACGCTCGGTGCTCTACTGTGACACAGACAGCGTCATCTATGTGAAACGCCCGACCGATACATTCGATATTCCTGTAGGAGACTATCTAGGCGATATGACAAACGAGCTGGAAGAGTATGGACCAAACGCCTATATTGATAAGTTTCTAGGTTCAGGCCCTAAAGCGTACGCCTTCTCGGTGACTAATACCAAGGAGGATTTAGTGTAGAGGAGAGGCCGTGACTCCGCCGGCGTGAAGCCGATTCCCGTGGGAGCATTTCCCCTCAAACGCCCGAGCGGCCACATTAGTACAGGCAAGAAAGACGGGCAGTCGGGCAGGCAGGCACTGCGCGGCACTGCGCGAACACCACGTTCATTGTTCTGGATTAAAGACCAAACGTTCTGTACGATTTTGTGTTCTAGCCTTTGTCTTGGTCTATTTGTTTCTATTTCTTGGTATGTAACGATGGTGTATAACTGCGAGGCTTATGGTTGCACGAACAGGAATACGAAGTGTTGTGAGCCAAAGAAGATAACTTTCCATAGGTAAGTGTAAATCGAAGTGCAATAATTGAGCTTAGTTTAACTGGAATAATTAACTAAGTAGGCATAGTTATAGTTATGTCCCATTTAAACTGCATTATATTGTTGTGCTACAGGTTTCCAAAAAATGAAGACCTAAGACGAAAGTGGGAGAACGCTGTTAGGCGGAAAGATTGGAAATCCAAACCACGACACGTCTTGTGCTCTGTACATTTTACACCCGACGATTTTGATAAGACTGGTCAGACGGTTCGTCTTCGTCCAAATGTCGTCCCATCGGTTTTCCCTGCATTTCCAGCTCATCTGAAGAAGGTAATTTCTATTGGCAAATAAACATTTAACGCATAACTACATTGCTACATTGTTGCATTACTATTTAATTGTATTTCGTAGACATTAGCCCTGAAATGACGTAATGTGTATTGTGTTTCAGACGGTTAATATTAGAAACCCACCGAAAGCTAAATTAGAAAAGGCCACCAGCAAGCAGCCTGAAGAGATGACGGTATCTCAGACTGATAATGAACAGGCAAACGTTCCATCGACATCGAATCAACAGCTGATACTGTCTCCAGTAATAATGAATGAAACCGAAGATGCAATCCCATTCCCAGCGCCTCCGCAGGTAAGACGCCAGTCACAATTGCGAAATTGTTGAAAGAATAAATTTAAGAGAATTACTAGGCAGAGATAAAAGAAACGGTTATTATTATTGTTAAACTTATGGTTATTCTTTATTCTACTCATTATTAACTAGTATTGATCGATAGCTATTGAGAGATTCTTGCAATGTAGGATTAAATGTGCACAATGTTTTAATCTTCTGAAATTGAATTGAATTGAATTGAATAGCAGGGCTACGTTTAATTATTATTAAACAAAATGTTACCTTGGAGACATTACGTAGTAATCAGGAGTAGGCATAAGTTATGATAAATATACTACAATATTCTCGCGGAAACTTAGTTATTGTATCAGAAACGGTGTATAGCAAAATACACTAGTAATAATTGTATCATTAATATTTTATTTTATTAATTTTTTTATTAATTAATATTTTATTAATATTTACGATAATGTTATCAACACCTTTCACTCATTTCCACGTTATTTCTAAAATATAAACACCCTACCTGAGTGGTATCATTGTTATCAAGTAGGAATGTGTGGGAGTTTCAAGATTGGTACGTGATATTGTTTTGTTTTTTTTAGACCAATGCAGTTGAAGAAAATGGAGGTAACCGAGAAAATCGAGATAACGCAAGTACTTCGGAACCATCCTGTAATAACCAAACAGATCTTTGTGCGATTCAGGACACACCGAGGAAAAAACACTTAAAGCGAAAGTTGGACACGGCAACAAAGGTAATTTCTGAGTCTAGGAAGAAGATAAAAATTCTTCAACAAGCTCGCCGACGACTGAAGAAAAAATGCGCAACTTTGCACGAAATAGTACAAGATTTAAAAAAAAATAATATGGTGTCAGACAGTGGAGTTGATATTTTAACTTCAGGTTTGCCAGTCCCGGAAGAGTGTGAGGAGCTTTTGAAACGCTTTAAAAACAAAAGGGGTAATAAATCGACAACAGCTGTTTTCCCCCCAGCATTGAGATCTTTTGCACTGACGTTACACTTCTATTCACCTAGGGCCTATGAGTATGTCCGAAAAACATTTCAATGCTGTTTGCCCCACGTACGTACACTCAGGAAATGGTACTCCTCAGTTAATGGGGAACCCGGTCTCAGCGAAGAAGCTTTTCGTGCCCTAGAAATGAAAGCTAAGTTAGCAAAGGAAAATGATACTGAAGTCATTGTAGCCTTGATGACTGACGACATAGCCATCAAGCAGCATGTGGAGTATGATGGTAATACTGTGCTTGGCTACGTAGATTTCGGCACCGAAATAGTTGACGACAGTCTACCCGAAGCTAAACATGCTTGCGTCTACATGGCCGTTGCCTTGAACAGCCATTGGAAAATTCCAGTTTCTTACTACCTAATTGACTCACTTTCTGGAGCAGAAAGAGCGCAACTAACCAGACAATGTATTGTTAAACTGCATGAGATTGGTGTTAAAGTAGAAACATTGACGTTTGATGGCACATCTTGTAATCTATCAATGGCCCGGACGCTAGGTGCAAATGTGTCCTCGTTGATAGATTTCAAGCCATATTTTGAGCATCCAGCTGATTCTACTAAAACTATTAATGTATTTATTGATGCTTGCCATATGTTGAAGTTGATTAGGAATTGTTTGGCTGACAAAGGATCAATAGTTGACGGCGAAGGAAATTTCGTGCAATGGAAATATTTGCTAGAACTAGAAAAGTTGCAAAGCGAAGAAGGGCTGAGGTTAGGTAACAAGTTAACCAAAGCACATATATGTTGGTATAGACAGAAAATGCGAGTGAAATTAGCCGTGCAAACTTTGAGTTCATCCGTAGCCGATTCACTCGATTTTTGTGACCAAGTCTTGAAACTGCCTCAGTTTGCAGGATCGAAGGCTACTTCTAAATTTATACGCATATTCGATAAACTGTTTGATATACTTAACTCAAGAAGTAAATTTGGTAAATTCTTTAAAGGACCGATCACAGAAGATAACTATCATAACTGGCATCCATTCTTGGTCGAAGCTGAAAATTACATTACAAGTTTGCAAGAGAGCCCAAATGGCCGTCCCATTACGCAGTCAAACCGCAAGACCGGGTTTATTGGTCTTATCGCATGTATCAGAGGTGTGCAACACTTGTATGAAAAACTAATCATCACGAAACGAATGGGATACTTACTAACGTACAAAATAAGTCAAGATCACCTGGAGTTATTTTTTGGCTGCATTCGACGTCTGAACGGTTGTAACAATAACCCCACTGTTAGACAATTCAAAGCAGCCTACAAGAAATTATTTGTTCGGAATCAGGTGAAAACGGTCAACACGGGCAATTGTATAGAACTTAGCAATGTCAACATACTATTTGCAACCTCAGGCAATACGAACAAGGTTCAATCTTGGGTGAACGTCAGTCGAGAAGATGATCCGAATATTCTGGACCCCGACGACTGGGCAGCCGATTGTTTTGATTCACCTCCTCCCCAACTCTCTTTGTACGTGGAAAATGTCGTCCCATATATCGCGGGGTTTGTTGTTAGGAACATCCGAAAAACCTACTTTTGTGAGAGCTGTATTGTGGCGCTGACAGACCAAAATGGCGACGACAACTCACTGATCGCTATGAAAAATCGAGGAGGACTCATAACACCATCCACAGACGTTGTTGCAGTTTGCAAGCTAGCTGAGCGTTTCTTCAGGGAGCTGAAAATCAACAATCTTGCTGAAGTAAATGATTCAAAAAGGGTAATTCCCATAAAAATTTGTCATGAGTCGTATGAGCAGGGTCTGTTTTCTAACTTAAATGATCATATATTGGAGTTAGACCCCTTAGATAATCACATTAACAAACTTGTGAAGTTAATAAGTTGCAAGTATTTAACGCTAAGGCTTCACCACGCAACTAAAGAAATTAATCGTAAAAACACTCACTCTAAAGTGAGGTCTGTACTTAACCGCTTAGTAATTAATAAGCATCAGTGATTCTACTACCATAGTCTATTCTACTATTATACTCTTAGTAGGCACAAATTATTAGTAATATTAAAACCAATAGTCCTATTACTTTTAATTAAATTAATAATTAATAACATTGCATTATACTTTACACTATTTTATTGTGTATGTGTGCAAATAAACGTGACAAAGTTTCAAACGTATATATAATATATTAACATTTATTTGTTGATTATAAGCTTTCCTCCTGTTATTCCTTCGTTCATTAATACTGTTATGTATTAGGCCTGCACTGCCTTCTGTAGTGTCCATAGCTGAGTAGCATGTGGAGTGGGCGGTGATCAGGAACCGGATGTGGGGACCGGGAGGTTAGTAATGGTGGTTGCTCTGAGAACATGTAGTCTGTTGCTAGTGTCTATTAAAGACTGATTATAACGAAATATCACCGAGTTATCACTGTACCTTCACTGTACCTTGTCCCGGACATAACAAGAACTTTTGGCGACGAGGATGAACGAGATTTAAACTGGTTTTGCGACCTTTTTGGTTACTTTTGTGTTTTCACGCCATGTGCTCGCGCTCTCTGAGGTTCCACGCCTAGGCCTAGGCTAGCCACGCTAGGCCTAGACGCTTCTACCATGGCTGACGCTATTACGACCGTCGTAGTAGGCACAATTGGATCCGTTCCAACGTTCGTGTCCGGCCATGCCGAAGACTGGAAGATATTCAAAGAGCAGCTTGAATATTATTTCGAAGCCAACGCAATTACTGACGCCAAACGGAAGAAAGCAATCCTATTCTCCGGTACTGGTGGGGTAGTTTTTGCAACTATCAGGAAGCTATGTATGCCCCGAGCAACATCCGAGATCGACTACCAGACAGCTCTTGAACTTCTAGACTCACATTACATACCCAAGGCCAGTAAGTGGGTCCAGCGTGACATTTTTCGCCGGCGTGTCCAGCAGCCGGGTGAGGCATTCAAGGACTTCCTAGCAGAGCTCAGAATGTTAGCAGTATCGTGTGAGTTTGAACCTTCTCAATTGGACGAACAACTCCTCGGGCAGATAGTGGCAGGTGTGACTGACCCTCAGGTCAAGGAATCATTGTTTCGCACGCCTGACCTAACCTTGAAATCAGCCGCTGACAAGGTCTTGGCAGCCGAAGCTGCGAAGTCTCATGTCACCCAGTTGCAGGCTCCAGTAGCTGCGGCCACTAGTGCTGTTCACCGTGCTGCTCCCAGCAATGCGGGTCAACGATCATTTGCCAACGGGGGAGGGAAGCCCAAGCAGTCTGATAATTCACTGTGTTTCCGATGCGATGGGAATCATGCACCGCAGACTTGTAGATTTGCCCAAGTAAAATGCAGGTACTGTAATATTCAAGGTCACATTGAAGCAGCATGTATGAAAAAGAAGAGGAACCAGGGTGCCAGTAGCAGCTCAGGCAAGCCTCAGCAAGGCTATAAGCCTAATCACAAGCAATCACAAGGGAAGGCACATAATATCCAATCATCTACTGATGGGCCTACATCAGACACTGAGCTACCCCAGGTAGGTGCTTTCCTGTTCCATACGTCTACACTCGGGCACACTCCAGCTCCGCCACCAGTATTTGTAACAGTGTGTGTGGAGGGGAAGCCGCTGAGAATGGAGGTCGATAGTGGCGCAAGCCATTCTATTATTGGCATGGATATTTTCAAGTCTATGTTCCCGGAACAACAGCTAGATAGACCGTCAGTGAATCTCAATACTTGGTCCAACGAAGAGTTGCAGGTGGAAGGTCAATTCAGTGCTACAATTAGCTATCGGGACACGCATACCAAACTACCATTGTTGGTCATGCGCAAGTCGGGACCAAGTCTCATGGGCAGATGGTGGTTCCCATTCCTGGGAATAAGTGTAGAGGGAATTAACAGTATTTCTGAAGAAAATTTGCCACCCGAGATACGGTTATTCAGCGATGTGTTCACTCCAGGCCTAGGGAAGTACACGGGACCTCCGGCTCACATCTATCTCAAACCAGGGACCACACCCGTGTTCAGACGGTCACGAGCGGTACCATATGCTCTTGAATCAAGGGTCAACGCGGCCCTGGACGAACTTGTTGAGGATGGCGTACTGCAACCCGTGGACACCTCCGAGTGGGGTACGCCTACGGTCAACGTAGAAAAGAGGGATGGGACCATACGCATCTGCGGAGACTTCAGCGGGACCATCAATCCACTGTGTCAGCAGGAGATCTATCCCTTACCAACTATCAACAATGTTTTGAACAAACTTGCACGAGGCAAAACGTTTGCAAAATTTGATATGTCCCATGCCTTCATGCAAGTTACCGTGGACAATGAAACGTCACGTGTGTTAACCCTGAACACGCATAGAGGGCTGTACCAGATGAGGCGTCTTACACCAGGTCTGTCATCCGCTCCGGCATTATTCCAAAAAATCATGGACAGTATTCTAGCCGGGATTCCTGGAGTTGTAGTGTACATGGACGATATCCTCTGCACCGCAGAAAATGAAGACGAATTGTGGCAGCGAGTCAACCAGGTGCTTTCTCGTCTACAGCAAGCTGGGTTCAAGCTTCGCCTGGAGAAGTGCTTGTTCAATGTACATTCACTTGAATATGTGGGATATCACATTTCAGGAGACGGAGTACGCCCAACAGACCGCAAGGTTAAGGACCTGTTGGATGCACCCTCACCTAGAAACAAGGAGGAACTTCAAGTCTACTTAGGCTACGTGAATTATTACGACAGATTCTTTCCTCATAAGGCCACAGTGTTCCATCCACTGTACGAGCTACTTCGTGATGGTGTTCCATGGAAATGGGAGGAGCAGCAAGAAGCCTGTGTAAGTTACGTCAAAGAAGTTATGACTTCAGGGGTTGTTTTGGCGCACTATGATCCTGAACTGCCATTGATTTTAGCCTGTGATGCAGCACCGCATGGTGTTGGAGCTGTGCTATCACACATCCTCAAGGATGGTAGTGAGAAGCCTGTGGCATTTGCGTCACGCTCTCTACGTCCCAGTGAAGTTAACTATGGCCAGTTTGACAAAGAGGGGCTGTCAGTGATTTTTGGGGTAACTAAGTTCCACATGTACTTGGCGGGACGTCCATTTACTATTCTCACGGATCATAAACCCTTACTAGGAGTTTTCCGCCCTGACAAACCGATACCAGATGTAGTATCTCCAAGGATGATTCGCTGGTGTTTGATGTTGAGTAACTACAACTACACTCTGAAGCATAGACCCGGCAAACTTCACAGCAATGCTGATTTCTTGAGCAGGTTCCCTGTAGGAACCGTTGAGGACGCAGAGTATCCTGATCCTGCAGGTGTTCTTCTTTTGGAGGGAGCCCCGCCAGATTCACCACTCAACTCAGAAAGTGTAGCTCGTGCGACCAGAGACGACCCAATCCTGTCGCAGGTCCTCGAAGGAGTGCTGCGAGGGTGGAACCATGCGCATGTCTCTCCTGAGGTTCGAGAATACCTCAAAGCAAAGGTGGGTCACTTTTCGGTGATGAAAGGATGCCTATTACGCGGCAACAGGGTAGTGATTCCACTGAAGCTCAGAAGTGCAGTATTAGAACAGTTGCACAAAGTGCATTTGGGCATAGTTAAGACAAAGGCCTTAGCTCGCAGTTATGTATGGTGGCCGAACATTGACCAGAACATTGAGTCATTGGTTTTATCATGCAGGGAATGCTCCCAATGCAGACCCAACCCTAGCAAATCACCCGTGATTCCATGGTCTGTACCCAGTCAAGTATGGTCTAGACTGCACGTGGACTATGCCGGACCTGTTAATGGTCACACGTTCCTCGTACTGGTGGACGCCAGATCGAAATGGGTCGAGGCGGTGGGCACCCAGGGGTCCATGTCAACAAAAACCACGATCGCATGGCTCAGAACATGGTTCGCTACGCATGGGTTGCCGGATGAGCTGGTTAGCGATAATGGCCCTGCCTTTCGCTCAGAGGAATTTGCACAATTTTTAAAAACGAATTTGATTGTTCACATAAGATCTGCTCCTTATAGTCCAGCTTCCAATGGGCAGGCTGAACGTACAGTTCAAACACTGAAGAATCTTCTGAAAAAGTTGCCAGTTGCCGATTGGAGCATACAACTAGCGAACATTTTGCTGACGCTGCGCACCACGCCTAGTCAGTCAACAGGCCTCAGTCCATCGGAGATGCTGATGGGGAGGAAGATTCGAACTCTATTTGACAAATTACATCCAGCGACAGCAGTGAGTAATTCAAAAAGGGAGGAAACGGCTGTGGCTAATTCTCAAAAGTCAAGACAGTTCGCAGTGGGAGACGCAGTCTACTACCGTCACTACGGTCACGGAGAAAAATGGTTACCAGGGGTCGTTGCCCAGGTGGAAGGTCCGCGCAACTTCCAGATTCAAAGACCTGATGGTGGCATGGAGAAGCGACATCTTGATCAGCTGATAAGGCGTGTCCAACCTGTCGAGCCAGCACGATCAAATGTACCTGATGTCCAACCGGTTCCAACCGCAATCCTGCCAAGTAACAATAACGCTTCAGTGTCTGAAGAGACTGCTGTTCCCGATGACTCCGTCGAACACAGAGATCCTGACCCTCAAGACCCGGACCCAGATAAGTTACTGGACGGCCCCGAGGTACAGTCTCCAGCGGCTAGTCCACTGGTCCAGGATACATCGAGTTCCGCTACCAGGTGTTCCCATAGGCAGCGCAGAGTCCCGCAGTATCTGCAGGATTTTGTGAGGCGTTGAAGAAGAAGAATTTTGCAATTCCCCTCATTTCTATGTATTATCATAATCAAGTTAATTGTGTTAATCTAAAAGGGGGAGGAGTTGTTATGTATTAGGCCTGCACTGCCTTCTGTAGTGTCCATAGCTGAGTAGCATGTGGAGTGGGCGGTGATCAGGAACCGGATGTGGGGACCGGGAGGTTAGTAATGGTGGTTGCTCTGAGAACATGTAGTCTGTTGCTAGTGTCTATTAAAGACTGATTATAACGAAATATCACCGAGTTATCACTGTACCTTCACTGTACCTTGTCCCGGACATAACAAATACATAATTCTGTGTGACATACAATATGTTATTATATACTATGAAAGTGCGAAATGGTATTCTTCAGTAAACCGATCCCAACATTAAATAGTAAGATTGCAATGACTGAACTTCCAACGTGCAACAGCATTGCTCCGCTTGCCGCTTGCCTGTCGTAGGGGAAGGTGGTGGCGAGGTGCGAGAGTGGGGGAAGCGCTAGACGGCTTCACGCGCTCGCACGGCGCAGTATACGGCAAGGCCTCTCCATAACACTAAATCCTCCTTGACTAATACCGCTACAGGGGAGGATGTTACTGTATGCAAAGTTCGCGGAATCACTCTCAACTTTCAAAACTGTAAAAAAATCAATTTCGAATCCATTAGAAAATCAATACTTTCCGAGGTTCCTACCCCTATTCAGGTGACAAATCCTAGACAGATTAAAAGGAATCAAAATGGTATGATAGTCTCTTCCCCCGAGATAAAAACATTCAATGTGGTTTTTAGTAAAAGATGGCGACTTGAAAACAATGACTCATTACCTTATGGTTATGATTCCTCTTAATAAACTCGTCTGACTACTCATATTTCTGCAACAGTCCGCATTTTCTAAAAAACGTTACCTCTTTTTTCTTAGCTCATCATGACATCATTCACAACCATAGCCATACTTCCCCGACACGAGCCGCTTGACGTGACATCTGCCAGGTCGATGCATATAGACGGGGAGAGGAGGATCGGTGTGAAGATAGGAGGTGTAGAGTACCTCCTACCATTACAATATAACGACTTTCCAGAAACCACGCTGGTCTATATGCGCCTACCCTTCGTTACAACATATATTATAATAAACTCACCTACATCTGTAGACTTAATTATTTTACAGTAGTTTTAATTATTAAATAATATCATTTACACATTGACTTATTATTTCAACGGTTCTATTCCTCTTATATATAATAGTTAAACCTTATAAACCCGCCAGTCTTACCATGTCTATCGAACAGTCCATATCGGCTTTCATCTTCAAAAAACATCTACTATGGTTATCTGTTGAGGATTTAAGTTTTCTTCCAAAATGTTTTCTAATAAAGTACGCAGAAGATGATATAAGACATGTCTGGGAGAGATTGCCCGCTCATTTGAAAGAAGACAAGGAAATGGCGACTTTTAACGCATGTCCGGGCCATGGAGATACGTGGAGTCGTACACAGTTCGATGGCATGCCTCCCCGCAGAAACCAGTGTCGATTATGTATAAAACAAGCCGGAACAAAGTAAATCAGGTCAGTCTTGGTAATAACATCGGCTGTGTTTGTTCATCCTTTCACTCTCACCCGCAGCGGTCCTTCGTACTGTGGTAAAACTACGTTTGCGATACAGCTCATAAAAAATCTAGACACGCTCTGTAGTGAGGGAGCATTTAAAAAAATTGAGTGGTGTCTAGGCGAATCTAGTGCCGCACCAACCGAATTGCAACATATAGTTTCATTTCATAAAGGTATTCCAGAATTCAAAAACGATAAACGAGAGCCAAAGTTGATTATTCTAGATGATTTAATGAACCAGGTGTACGGAAGGGAGGTTTCAGATTTGTTTTCTAAATTTTCACATCATAGAAACATCTCTGTGATTCTCATTACACAAAACCTGTTTCATCAGGGCCCGTGTTCCCGTGATATTTCATTAAATACAAAGTATTTGGTTGTTTTCAAAAACCCGCGCGATAAAAGTCAAATTACCTACTTGGCGCGTCAAATCTACCCTGAAAATTGGCAAAGTCTTCATAAAGCGTATCTAGATTCAACTAAACGTCCACACGGTTACTTGTTAATAGATCTGTGTCAAGCTACAAACGATTTATTACGTTTCAGAACAAACATATTCGACAATCCCAGTATAGTTTATGCAAACGTTAGACCCGAGGATGAAAAGGTTAAAGTCACATAAACATTTTTTACATATTTTGAAAGACGCTAATCCTAAAGTAAGGAAATCCATACTTCAGTCGGCAGACGACGATTTAATCAAGGCTCTACTCGAGTGTGTTATAAATACTCTGAACGGAAATCATAAAATATCAGATAAAGTGAAAAGTCAACTTTGCAAGTACAAAGGTTGTTTTCGCCAATTGGCACATCCTCAAATCTCGCTTAAAAAGAAACGTCAAATTCTTGTTCAAAAGGGTGGATTTCTTATTCCTCTACTAGGCAGTATTTTATCCGGTGTTATTGGTAGTTTGCTAAATAAATGACGGAGTTGAGAAAAATGTATCTCATATCGCCCGAGTTATTTGATAGATTTCAAAATAAAACGTCACCGACCGAGGAACATTTAGCTAATAAAATGCGCACTGCTTTGTCTAGGAAAAAATATAATTCTGATACACTAGCGCAGTTTAGACGCTATCAAACCCCGTATTTAAAGGCTTTACAAAAGAAAAGAGAGCCAATTCCTATTCATTTTCTAGAGCCTAAACAACAACAACAACTTCAACAACGCCCTTTTTTCAAAACAACGAGGCGCAGAAAAGTAAAACGTTTGGATAAAGGTGAACCTGTACCTGATCAGGAGTCTATTGATCAATTTACTAGACGTGAATTAGGGGAAATTGCAGGTTCATACATGTCACCCTATGTTAATAAACGTCACACTATAGATAACGTTTTTGGAATACGTAGAGACGCGGATAGTTTTAAAATAGGCGACGAGCCAGTGACTGTCTCGAATAATAATATTATCATAGGCGGTAAAACTTACCAAGGCACTAGAGGATTGTGGGAGTTGCTAACTAAAAAACGGGTGGATTACAGTAAATTGGAACAATCAGATTTGGATAGTTATAAGCAAATACTGGAGCAGAGTAAAGCGCATCTCGATAAGTGGGGTAAAGTCAAATCGAGTAAGGGGGAAAAGTATAAGAAAGTTGTAGCCAAGTTATTTCCTGCAAAAAGTAAATGGACGCCGATCGACTAGAAGATTATTTTTATAGCCTAAGACTACCATCTGGCTATGCGTCAGTAGACAAGCTGAAACATGCAAGCGGCTTATCAAGACCAGATGTTGTCAGATGGCTGGAGAAACAAGACACATACACTCTACACAAACCAGCTAGAAAACATTTTCCTCGAAATCCTTACACAGTAAACAATATCGACGATCTATGGGAGATGGACTTGGTCGATATCGTCTCTCTTGCTAAATACAATGACGGCTATAAATATCTTTTGAATATCATCGATGTTTTTTCAAAATATGCATGGAGTGAGCCATTAAAAGATAAGACGGGGAAGAGTATTGTTACAGCTCTTGAGCGTGTATTGAAACAAAGTAATCGCGTACCTATAACTCTACAATCAGATAAGGGTAAAGAGTTTATCAATCAACATGTACAGGCCTTTCTAAAAAAGAGGGGTATTCAGTTTCAAACAACTCAGGACCCTACAGTGAAGGCTGCAGTGGTCGAACGTTATAATAGAACTCAGAAATCGCGAATGTACAAATATTTCACTCGTGAAAACACGTTTCGCTATTTAGACGTTCTACGGGATTTACTAAAAGGTTATAATGATTCTGTTCACTCCACCACAGGCATGGCACCGTCTCAGGTTACACCCCATGATATCAAAACCATATGGCATAGAATGAATAAAAAACGCATTAAACATGGTGTTGTTAAATTCCGTGTAGGCGATTTTGTACGTATAGCTAAACAGAAACGTACGTTTGCTAAAGGCTATGAGAAAAACTTTACGACAGAAATATTTAAAATTGTAAATGTTATTTCTAGATTGCCTCAACCCGTGTACGAGCTCGTTGATTTAAATAGTGAACCCATCAAAGGAAAATTTTACAACTACGAACTTGTACGTGTACAACCAGGCGAATTCAAAATCGAAAAAATTTTAAAATCGAGACGTAGACGTGGTGTCGTTGAACATTATGTTAAATGGAAGGGGTATAGTGATGATTTCAATTCGTGGGTTAAGGCTTCTAATGTCAAAAAAATCTAATTTTTGTATTTTTTTTTATTTTTGACAGATCATGGACGCATTCAAGGCCAAGTTCAACGAGGGGGGAGCTCAGTCCTCTTACCGTACAATTCCTGAGCTAACGATAAACAGACCTTATCGGATCGAAAAAGCTGAGAGGACCGAGACCAGATACGGGAAGACGATTAAATTATATCTTAAAGATGGAGAAGAATCTTTTTTCATCTACCTGCCAAACAGATATTTTGAAATGTTTACAGACGATTGGATTATATCGGTCAATAGCTTAAAGGAGGAGGTATCCCTCGTATACGAGGGGGTATACCCCGGAAATAAATCTTATATTCTTAGACTGGTCTAGCACTGTGTTGTTTAAAATAAAAGTTTATTATAAAGATGTACGAGGGATTATACCTTGGAAATAAATCTTTTATTCTTAGACTAGTTTAGCACAGTAATGCTTAAAATAAAAGGTTATTATAAATCTGTATTGATTTTTTGAATCCTACTATAAAACTCCTTCACATTTAGAACATTTAGTCAGTATACGCCGCTCTTTTCAGATGGAGGGGAATAATTTTTATGTTACTCTACCTTCGGACAGTTCAAAGAGTTTTTTCGAAAACAATACTCTGGCAAGTTTCTCTACAAAACTAGCAAAGCCTCTTTCTTTAAATAGCAAATGGACAGTAGGTTTGGCAGCACTCTCCTACCCCTTTGGATTTGATACACTTGAAACAGAGGTGAAAACTGACGAGAACGATCAATTGACAGCCAATGTCGTTGTGACTAGGGTAGGGCGTGTCGTCTTTCCTGATCGCGATTACTCTTCTTTTGAAGACTTGTATACGACAATTCGTAATACGGTTTCAGACGCTGGTAAACAAGAGATTTTACTAAATGAGTTCAATTATTATATTATGCGTGATCATATAGATATTGAGAAACTAAAAAAGAATAAAGCTGTATGGGTTCCAGATAGTTCGCCTATAGCTTCAGACGTACGCAATACATTAGCTATTGTTAGGAAGGGTAAAAACGGTATTGATGTTAAAGTGAAATTCCCTTGCAAGATTTTCTATGGGCTAGATGATTTAATTACTACTATACGTAACAGAATACCGACTGTTGAAGCTCTAGCAGCTGCAAACGAGCAAATACGTAAATTAGTTGTCGCAGACATCCACTCTGCGAACTTGCAACCTAGTCGGCGGCTCTTACCGAGTGGTCTAGGGGAGACTGAACCTGTGTATATTTACACGGATATTATCAGCCCTCAACTGGTGGGAGATAGTTTGGTCCGTAACTTGCGTGTTATTCAATTTCCATCTGCATTAGGGGAACATCAATTTTTACCGATTTACTATTTTCCTGTTGAAAAGAGCTATATAGAGTCGATCACTATTAAACTGATGACGAAATTTGGAAATCTCGTGAAATTTGAAGCATCGCCTATACCTACTATAGCTATACTTCACTTTGTAAAGTCATAAATACACACGTTTTTTCGATTTTGAATTACTTTGTTTAAGACCCTGCAACAGTATGGACGATATAGGTCCAGTCTATCATGCTAGTTATCGCGTTCAAAAGGGAGCGGGAATAGGAAGCTTTCTAGGAGGGATGTTTCGTTTAATACGCCCCCTGTTTGTCAGAGGAGCCAAGGCGGTCGGGAGAGAGGCTTTGAGGACAGGTGCTCATATTTTAAATGACATCAGCATTAAACCGCCCGAACAAGACCTAGAGAGTATAGTTCATAAACGGGTCGCTGAGGCTGTCGACCGGAACATGGTCGGAAAGGGTTTAAAAAGGAGGTAACGAAAACGTGGTCAGTCTGTAGGTAGAGCTCGAGGTGGTAGAGCTCGAGGTGTCAAACGTCTTGCCAGAGAGAAACGCGATATATTCGATTAGAGAGATGCTGTGTAGTAAAACTGAGCTCGACCTGTTCACTGAACGTGCTATTCAAACGGAAATCAGAGGCAATCGTGTCGTGGGTTACAAATCGGTTAGCTCGCTAGATAATGAGACCCAGTTGGAGTTTAATTGTCCGGGGGATACAGAGTATTATCGTGATCTAGCATCTGTCTATTTGTGGCTGAAAATCAAGACTACCAAATTAACAGGGGAAGACTTTACATCCGAAGATACCAGTCAACCCGGTTGTGTCAACTATTTACTGAATAGTCTCTTTTCTGAGGTGAACGTGTCTCTCAATGAAACCACCGTCACCAAAAACACTGATAACTATCAGTATAGAATCATCTTGGAAAGTCTACTGAGCTATACAGAGGATGCAGTGAAAACACATATGACTAATAGTCTATTCTACCTGGACACAGAGGATACGGAAGGGGTCCTTAGTGCTAGTGCTCAAAACAAGGGTTATAGTACCCGCTCGGATATGTTAAAAGACAGTAAACCTGTCGAGCTAATGGGGCGTCTTCATGTAGACTTGTTTAATGTTTCTCAATTAATGTTGAACAATGTTTCAATTCGTATTAAATTGAATAGGGCCAGCCCTTCGTTTTACATGTTTTCGAAAACTAAAGAGGTGACTGGAAAAATTAGAATCTTGGATGCTACGCTATTCATTAAACAAGTAGAAATCAGTTCGCAAAAAGCTCTAGCGATTGAAAAACATTTACTTAAACATACTGCAAACTACCATATCAATAGGGTAGAAGTAAAAAATTTAACTATTCCTAAAGGTTCAAACTCTGTGAACCTAGACAATGTCATACAAGGACCTATTCCCAAGTACATCATTTTCGGTCTCGTAAAAAATGAAAGTTTTGTAGGTAGTTATACCACTAATCCATACCAGTTTATTCATTCCGATTTGGCAAACATTGCCGTCTTTGTGAATGGTGTTACTGTTAATGATCCCGTCAAATGTAATTTTAAACACGAGGAACTGATTGCCACCGCTTATCAAACTCTGTTCTCGGGGACAGGTATCCATCATCAAAATCAAACACATCTGATTACGAAGCACATGTTTTACCATGGTTATACCCTCTTTGCCTTTGATTTAACACCTGATTCATCGGGGGTTGAAACACACTCGAGTCTACCCTTAGCCGGTACAGTACGTATCGAGTTTCGATTCGCAAGTCAGCTGGCCGACTCACTATCCTGTATTGTCTACGCCGTTTATGACGGAACGATTGCTATTGATAATCACAGAGCTGTTTCTCTACTTTACTAAGCACTATGAACACTCTTGAAATTAAAAAAGTTCTAAACTTTAGAAACTTTAAAGGCGTCTATGCTCGCGATAAAATTCCCTCTTATTTTTCCTTACCTGCGACCTTTGTCATTAACCTAGACGTTCAATCACTACCTGGTTCTCATTGGATTGCGATTGCCATCTCCGAGAACGGCTACGGAGAATACTTTGACTCGTACGGCCTACCGCCCCTTCATCACGATCTCGTCACGTTTCTGCAACATCACTCGACACATTGGACCTTCAACAAGAAACGACTTCAAGGAATCGCATCCAGCGTATGCGGCCAGTACTGTTGTCTCTACGTGAAATACCGATCAACACATCACTCTATGAAGACGTTCACAGACATGTTCAGTCCTGTCGACTGCTGCCTCAACGATCGCAGAGTTATCAAGATGTTCCGTCATTCATTTGGAGAGTGTACACCTTGTAAAGATGAAGAAAAAAATCAAACCTGTGTGCCGGAGATGGATATATTTGTAAGACATTGAGAAGCAGGCGTCATTTGCAAGCAGACTGTCGACCATGGCACTTGTGGTTGACTTTGAATACGTTATCGACCTTGAAGGAAAATGGATAATCAAAGAACTCGCTATTGTCAGTCAAGACTGCAAGAGAGTAGGATGGTTCCTATTTAAATCCGAAGAGAATGATGAACGGATGGTGACGACTGTCTTCAAACATGGCATTAATTGGCAAGATGGATACATCCCTTACGAAGAACTTACCGACATTTTGGAAGAAGCCACCGCCACGACGGGACCCCTCTACGCCTTCAACGAGGAGAAATGTCTGTTTCTCGCAGAAATAACAGGGAGAACATTTATAAATATGAGGAGGGAATGTTCAGCCCCGTATCCCGAAGATATTGCATTTACCGACACGATGAGCTGTACGTTCGCATGCCACCGCCTGCCAAACAAATCATGCGCTCTGCGAAACGCACTCAAGTTGGCAATATGGTTGAATTACGACTATCTCAAGAAACAACACGTGATTTGTCCGCACCCGACGGAAAGACATGGCGTTAATTTTCTCCTCGGAAAGTATTGAAAACCGTCGAATACATATGCAGAGCATCAGTCTGCGATGGAGCTCTCAACAGTCAACACCGACGCTGTGAATACCTCGTCTACAACGGAGGTCTCACCTGGAGGTGAACATGAAGTCTCACCGATCAACACCCGTCGCATTCGAAGAGCGAAACCTTCGAGATTCGTTAGCATTCTACACCGAGTATTCTTCTTGAACCCTGGACATTCGGCATACGTGTCAGTTGGAATATACCCCGAAAAAGATTTTGACTCGTTGGTAGAGATAGGGCGGGTCAATGGCCCGTACGTTCTCTTGAATCCTGCAATGTGGGGGGCTCTAGTAAACGAGCTGCACGAAAAGACGAATAACAAGTATGACACGATCTCGATAAAAAGGGTCGTTAGTCTTGGCAAACCATACGTCGTCATTAAAACGGACTTTTGGGCTGTGCGACTTTCAGAAGAAGAAGTGAACAATCTTATAAAATATTTTGTCTGTGTGACAAGGCAATCGTTAAAATATGAACTGTTTAGAAGTGATGTCCAGAAATATTATTCTCTAATTAAATCTAGTACTGAGTACGTAACACCTGAAGTGATTTCAGCATGTATTGACTATGAGATTCTTTTTGACGAAGTAAAAGCAATAGAATAAGTGTTGTCTGGATAAATAGTAAATATACTTGAATGATGTTGATTATCAAGTATAATTCTTTTCTATAGTGCTTAGTTGATTTTATTATTTGCCAAGCTATTAATTAAATTTCCTTTGTCAAGTATCATTGAATAACGTTAATTCTTATCTATAATGCTTAATTAATTAAATTTCATGCTTGAAAGATGTTTGTCAAGTAACATGTATGTAACATGATGAATAAAAAAATAACTTATACTGTATAGCGTATTTTTTCTTTAAAAATGTCGAACGATTCTCTCCGTCTCTCAGTTTCTAAACGAACGTCGAAGATGAAGTATCTACTTCTAATTTTTTTGATGACTCAGGTCGTCTTTGCCTGTAAGTAAATGGATACTATTTGAAATAAAACACTAACCCGTGTAAGGTTATCACTTTTCTATTTTGTTTTTAGTAAACCAAACCGAGACTGGAGACGGAGAGAAAAGATCGGCTGATGAATTTAAACTCCTTGCTCGTATCAACCTGAATATCATTCCTAGATCCCGTAGAGATGCAAAACAAGACAATAGCTTTCACTCCAGAGGTAGTCTTAATCCTTTACCTAATATTGCTCAGGTAAATACGGACAATGGAGAATCTCTAGAGTTGAGTACTCTTGTTGGAGGAGTTGTTCAGATAAACATACGTGGGCCGCAAAAAATGAAGCGTCCCTCCCTGCCTCGTTGTCCCAAGAAAATAGTAAACAATTCAACTGCTAATATCGACGACGGATTGGAACCTCTTTGTCCCAGGAAGACACCGAAGAAGAAGAAGAAATCAAATACTGGTCAAACAAACACTATTGTAATAGGATAACTTAAATACAAGTTATGTTAACAAAGACGATAGTCTTGAATCTCCTTGTCCTAGGAAGACCACGAAGAAAAAATCAAATGCTGTTCAAACAGACACTATTGTAATAGGATTACTAAATAAAAGTTATTCATTTGGATATGATTTTATTTTTAAACTATACCTTAATCCCGACCATCCTATATGCTATATCCCAGGCACATTTTATAAAATTCACGACCATGCGATATAAGAAAACACGAATCTTCCTCGACGAGCTGTAACGTACTGACAAATACTGTCTAAACGCACGACCACATGGCGAGAGGGGAGCATAACAAAAAGTCTCGTTATACCGTCTGGAGGTCTCAAGTGTTCTCGGGATAGGAACTCTCTCTCTCTCTCTCTCTCTCTCTCTCTCTCTCTCTCTCTCTCTCTCTCTCTCTCTCTCTCTCTCTCTCTCTCTCTCTCTCTCTCTCTCGCCGGGGATCGTGACGGAGAACATCAAGCATGCGTAACACTTGTTTACAAACAATGCACGCCGGATACATTAATTGAGTATGACAAACCTCACAGAGCTCGCGCTCGGAGACATTTTGCATTTTTATTTATTTATAAGAAAACCATTATAGATATCTCTTTCAAAATACCGCCAATCGATGTGCAATTATCGTATTTATTATCAAGGTTATTTTTATTTTTAATATACGCAGGGATACGGTCCGATGGATCATAGCTACCCAATGACAAACCTCACAGAGCTCGCGCAGAGATACAGCCCGACGGATCATAGCTACCTAAACACTACTCACGTGGTTCTATTTCTCGTTGATGGTGTGTGTGATGACGTGAATTATGACCCAGTGCATGTTTGCTGTTATTGTGTAATTCTATCACAGGGTACCAGGTGTCACTTAGTTTATACAGGCTCTTATGATCATCCCCATTGAGGTTATTTGGTTCTTTTTTGACCTCAATGGCTTCACGTATGTAACGTGGCCAGAACCGTGACTCTTGTTTTATGATTTTTGTTTTATCAAATTCGATTGAGTGATTATTATCTGTCACGTGTTCTATGGCGTGCTTGGCCACTGCGCTTAGATGGCTCTCAGCGCGTTTCATATTGCCTTTGTGGTCTCTAACTTTGTGAGCTACGGTACGACCTGTCTGCCCTATGTATTTTTTACCGCATCTGCACGGCACTTCGTAAACTCCACATATGTCAAGTGGTGGTAACGGGTCCTTAGCTGAGCTGACATAAGCTTCAATTTTACGTGAGGGGGAGAGCACTGTTTTTATATCATAGTCCCTTAAAACACGAGATATGCGATCCGTTACTTTATGAATATAAGGTAAGTAAGCGGTAACTCCTTTTTTATCATTTCCGCTCTCCTTATTTTCTCTCATGTTTTGTTTGTTGACTGTGTGTTTAAATGCTCTGTCTACCTGCTTTTGTTTATACCCGTTACTACTCAGTGCCTTGGTCAGTGTCAACCTCTCGTTCATGAGGCTTCGGTCATCCGATAAGTGTACCAGGGATTTAATGACTGAGGACTTATTAGCTGGAGGATGGTTAGAAGATGCTTGTAAATAGAGGTTGGAGTGTGTCTTTTTTCGGTAGACCGAATGACCTATAGTTCCATCGGCATTTTTAGTGAGTAAAATGTCCAAAAATGGTAACTTATTATCCTCCTCAAGCTAATAAGTCCTCAGTCATTAAATCCCTGGTACACCGTGCCGTTCACTTATCGGATGACCGAAGCCTCATGAACGAGAGGTTGACACTGACCAAGGCACTGAGTAGTAACGGGTATAAACAAAAGCAGGTAGACAGAGCATTTAAACACACAGTCAACAAACAAAACATGAGAGAAAATAAGGAGAGCGGAAATGATAAAAAAGGAGTTACCGCTTACTTACCTTATATTCATAAAGTAACGGATCGCATATCTCGTGTTTTAAGGGACTATGATATAAAAACAGTGCTCTCCCCCTCACGTAAAATTGAAGCTTATGTCAGCTCAGCTAAGGACCCGTTACCACCACTTGACATATGTGGAGTTTACGAAGTGCCGTGCAGATGCGGTAAAAAATACATAGGGCAGACAGGTCGTACCGTAGCTCACAAAGTTAGAGACCACAAAGGCAATATGAAACGCGCTGAGAGCCATCTAAGCGCAGTGGCCAAGCACGCCATAGAACACGTGACAGATAATAATCACTCAATCGAATTTGATAAAAAAAAAATCATAAAACAAGAGTCACGGTTCTGGCCACGTTACATACGTGAAGCCATTGAGGTCAAAAAAGAACCAAATAACCTCAATGGGGATGATCATAAGAGCCTGTATAAACTAAGTGACACCTGGTACCCTGTGATAGAATTACACAATAACAGCAAACATGCACTGGGTCATAATTCACGTCATCACACACACCATCAACGAGAAATAGAACCACGTGGGCAACCTCAACAACAACAACAAAAACAACAACAACAACAACAACAACAACAACAACAACAACAACTACAACGACGACAACAACAACAACAACAGCAACAACAACAATACATAGGCCCGACTACGCGCGCTAGATCCAAACTGGCAACGACATCGAAAGACCGACGTGAAGTTCGACCCTTCGAGAACAATGCGCAGTAGACTACGAGACCTGTGTTGACGCAGCTTCCCGCACAGTGACATAGTGTCCTGAGGACAGAGCACATACGTTGCTCAGAAACGTCGACTAATATGACAAGTAAGTGCAGTAAACGTGACGTAACAACCCGTGGTATTTACAATTTTAACAATATAAATATATATATACATATATATATATATAGTCGCTGCAATGAGGTAGTACGTCGTCGAAGCAGATAGGAGGAAAGGGACAAGGTTGAGGAACAAAACAGATTTAACGAGGTTGATGGGCGGAAACGGGAAATTAGGGGGACCACAATTAATAGCGCAGTCACGCCCCGGGCCCAGGCGGACGGGCGGACGGGGAATGGTTTTACCTGCACCGAGGACTCGCACGTTATGTTGACGTCATACTGGCGTCCCGTCAAGGCGCCCAGTTCGCCGATGACGTTGCCCGACACGACATAGTCGTCCTGGGTCTCGTCGTAGCGCAGCGAGGAGCAGATCTCGATGTTGGGTAGCGCGCCGAAAAAGGCCAGATTCTCCAAGGTCACCTCTTTGGGGATGTAGGTGAGTTTCACCAGTCCCGACACCAGAATGTAGACCGAGGTGGGTGTTTCGCCGTCCTTGACTAAATGGTCGCCGAAGTTGTAAGCCACCAATGCGGCGTGTTCCTGTGAGTGAGTGACAAAACACTTGCGGGGTTTCCATTTTTGTGGTGTTATTTGATTTCTTTCTACATTGCAAAAGCTTCCTTGTTTTAGTTATAGAATGTTATCTGAAGGTTACTTTCTATATTTCCAAAGAGCTCAAAGGAATTGTCCACTAGTGTTTATTATTAATTTAGAAGTGCTTGAGAGTGTTACCAGGAGGAAATCTGCTACAGCATCGTCGCCCACGATCCAAGAGACTTCTTTTAGCATCAGATCCGGAGGACAAGGCTCGATAAGTTTCAAGTGTGTAGACAAGTACTTGATTTTGTCTTCCAAGACAACAATCAGTTTGTTGTATTCCACATCGTCCAACATACCTGCAAGACATTCGGTCATAATGCTGATTAGATGATAATGATTTGATATGATGCTTACAGAAGGATTTAAATAATGTTTTACGAACACGTACCACACAGCAGGATTGACAGTTGACAAAAGTTTTAAAATTGTAACTAGGACCACCATTTTGTAAAAAACTTAATTAGTTTCTGTTTACGACAATTTTATGTTGTATTTCTACAGTGTTCCACTAATATGATTCGCATTCGAGGACTGTTGAAGTTAGATCCACATAGTATTCACCAAAAGTAGCGTACGCATATATACTTTGCTTACTTTTTCGTGATTAAGGCCATTACAGGGCACAATGCCCTCTTTAGTTAGCCTGATGAGTGATGATTGATTAATGATAATGAGGAAGCAAGGGGGAAAGCCTGGTACCGGCACGTAGCCTACTCCTTTCGAAAAGTACCAAGGGACCATCGGCTTTACGTCCCATCCGGAAGGACGGTGTAACTTTGACCAGTCATATAGGTTCCTCCACTAACCTGGTTTGCCGAGCAGTTGGCGAGCAGAACAACGCTGTTACACAAGCTTTCGAACCCTCCAATCTGCTCTAACCAATGGTAACTGGAATTTCAGAGGAGAGTGGTCACCCATCAACCTCCTGACCTTGCCCGAGGTTGCTAAACTTTGGTGTTCGCATGGGAACCAGCTAAGCGACCGCGAATAAACCGCCTTTTCTCTATATACGTATGGAATTTCGATAGCAGTAAAAGTATTGCGACAACGACGTGTTATGTATGATGACATGCGCGGCTACAAATCGAATTTTGTCGACCTAATTTTACAATTATTATTGTAGTTTTAATCTGGTTGTGGTACGATTTTAAATCAGTAGTGTGTAGATCTAACTTTCTTCTATATTGTGGTACTTTGTATACACGGATAAGTTGAAGAGTTGATGAACAAGCGCATTTTCTGTGGAGTATTGTTTCATGAAATAATACAGAAGTCTATTGCAAAATCAACATTCTGGTTTTAATTTATTTACTTAAAACCTTTCAATCAGTTTCAATATATACTAATATATACTATTACCAACATATAAAGAAATAATTTACGTTGTAAGATTGTAACGTACGCCGCCATCTTAAAAAAACTATATGTTTATTTTCACGTATTTTTTTTCTTTTAGAACTTGATATGCAAACGCTTTGTTTGATACCTTTTAAAAATCGCTCATCTGGCAACGCGGAGCGTTTTCCTAATAAGATGCCAAATGGACGAGTGGTGATTTACCCGCCCCCTGACGCCACGAAGGAACGTGGCGCCCATAGTTGGGACAAATCCGCGAACTGTTACGCTTTCACGCGCTTAATGTACGACACTTATCTCGTTCTAGCTGTTATAATATTCACTTTTCAGGTATAACCTATAGGAAAGCGTAGTTAGGTTGCATCCCAGTGGTCAATATAAAGGTTAGTTCAAAATTATAGACCCAGTAGTTAACTTGTTATAACCATTCACGCATCAAAAGGATAAAATGAGCAACGCGTGGTTTGTTTTTTAAACTTCAATTGGCGAAAAACTAATGATCGGATTTTGACGAGAGTTTCTTTAGCATGTGTTCCAATAATGTGAGACAATAAACAAATAAACTTTCTAGATAGAAATTGCTCAGAAGGAAAATTCATAGCATGCAATAATATGCAGGGTGTACCGGTTGGGCCTCAAAAGTAGCGGTTTTGACAGTGAAACTAAGCACCTTGCATATTAGTGCATGCTATGAATGTTCGTTCTGAGCATTTTCTATCTAGAAAGTTTATTTGCTTATTGTCTCACATTATTGGTACGTATTCTTAAGAAACTCTCGTCCAAATCCGATCATTAGTTTTTCGCCAGTTGAAGTTGAAAAAACAAAACACACCTTACTCATTTTATCCTCTTCAGTGCGTGAATTGTTATAACAAGTTAACTACTTCGTCTATAATTTTGAAATAACCTTTATATTGACCACTGGTATGTGAACTAATTATATTTTCCAGGTTATATCTTAAAAATGAATATTATACCAGCTAGAACGAGATAAGTGTGGATGTGTTTTGCGTGGATCCGTCCGGACAGTAGGGACTTTTCCCAACTGCTAGTCACGTGACACAGTACTCGGCGCAAGCTCCGCCTATCACCACTCGTCAATTAAGTACCATGCCAAATAAAATGAAAACAAAAATGTGTTTGTGTACAACATTTTGTTCGTCGCACATAGGTCAAACGGCTTCACTGATTTGGCTGAAATTTCAAGTCAACACTCGTGACTAACATAACCAGCGAAATCCGTCAAGATGCTAAGCTGAATAAAGAACAGTTTTAATAAGAGAGTAAGAGACGGATTTAAATAAATGTTTATATTTAAGTCAGGGGCGGACTGGGAAGAAAATCCAGGCCGGGCAAACTTTTGGTCAGGCCAGGCACGAGGGGTTTGGGGGGCTGTGGCCAAAAACAACAACAGCGCCGCAGCGGAAATTTTTTAAAATCAGGTTTTTAGAAGGCATTTGGTGCGTTTTAGAAAAACATAGCAGGCTGAATGCACTACCAAAATACTGTACTTTTCTCGGTTAAAAGCAGTGGTGTAGTGCCAAATTTACCAGTACGTATACGCTTCAGTGGGAAGCTGGAGAGACACATCTTTCCAGACAAACGAAAATGGGGGGTGTTGGGGGGCAGAGCCCCCCAACAATGGCGCCACAGGCGGTTTAGAAAAAAATAGGTTTTTTAGAACGTGTTTTGAGCGTTTTAGATACCAATACCGGACTGAATGCAATCCCGAAATACTGCAGTTTTCGTAGTGCAAAACCAGAAAATCACCAAAAATAATTGGAACACTGACGAGAATTGTTCAGGAATACGTTTTGGGGCTTGGGAAGTGGTTTTGCGACACACACGCCGCCCGTGGCCCGTATAGGTAGGTATATCTGTTGATAGTTGGCTGTTGATAATTGACACCGCAATATTTTTACCAAGTGAGACAATTGTATCCCACTTGGTGTATTGGCGGGACGCGGGACTTAAAATTGAATATCGGGACTCCCAGATCCAGGGGTGGTCTTAGAGGAATTGAGGCCTTGTGCCAATTAAATGCCAGTGCCAAAGAGCACAATTTGACCAATGGAGAAAAGCTGACAATCGTGAATAATGTGTCCGTCATTCGAGGCATGTTACGACCGTATCATTGCGTATCACTCGTAACATAACCAAAACCAGTGTGTATACGAAAGTTTTTTAGCCGGAGCAGTGTGTATACGGCGTATACGCCCGTATACGCACCACTACACCACTGGTTAAAAGTAGAAAAACACCAGCAATAATATTGGAACACTGTCTAACGACTGATGAGAATGAGATCAAGTTACACCGAAATCTAACGAATCTACAATGTAATTTAAACATTGCAACATCGTGAAGGAAGGGGTGAGAGGGACTCGGATTTAAAGAAATTTGAATTTCAAACTTGCACATGTAAGCCCATTGATTTTTGAGAATATTATAGACAATGCAAAGCGAAAGTTTATCGTGAAATCTATATCTTATTAACAGTAACACATACATATTACATAGTGTTATACATAATTGGTAAAGAATATAAAATTGTCGTGGGCAGCGCCGCCAGCGCGGCAACTTACCGCCGGCGCCAGGCACTGTGACGAGGTCCAACGCGTGTAGTAAGCAGTGTGAAGCAGCCCGGCGTTCACAGTGAGCAATGTGACGAGGTCCAACGAGTGTAGTAAGCAGTGTGAAGTAGCCCGGCGTGCACAGCGAGCAGTGTGACGAGGTCCAACGCGTGTAGTAAGCAGTGTGAAGCAGACCGGCGTGCACAGCGAGCAGTGTGACGAGGTCCAACGCATGTAGTAAACAGTGTGAAGCAGCCCGGCGTGCATAGCGAGCAGTGTGACGAGGTCCAACGTGTGTAGTAAGCAGTGTGAAGTAGCGGTTCAACGCGTGTAGTAAGCAGTGTGAAGTAGCCCGGCGTGCACAGCAAGCAGAGTGATAAGGTTCAACGCGTGAAGTAAGCAGTGTGAAGCAGCTCGGCGTGCACAGCGAGCAGTGTGACGAGGTTCAACGCGTGAAGTGTCAGTGTGAAGTAAACCGGCGAGCACAGCGAGCAGTGTGACGAGGTTCAACGCGTTAAGTAAGCAGTGTGAAGTAGCTCGGCGTGGACAGCGAGCAGTGTGACGAGGTTCAACGCGTTAAGTAAGCAGTGTGAAGTAGCTCGGCGTAGACAGCGAGCAGTGTGACGAGGTCCAACGCGTGTAGTAAGCAGTGCGAAGCAGCCCGGCGTGCACAGCGAGCAATGTCACGAGGTCACACGTGCGTAGTAAGCTGTGTGAAGCAGACCGGCGAGCACAGCGAGCAATGTCACGAGGTCACACGTGCGTAGTAAGCTGTGTGAAGCAGACCGGCGAGCACAGCGAGCAATGTCACGAGGTCACACGTGCGTAGTAAGCTGTGTGAAGTAGCCCGGCGTGCACAGCGAGCAGTCTGACGAGGGTTAACGCGTGTAGTAAGCCGTGGTTAGTAGCCTGGCGTGCACAGCGTATATAGACGTCTTACCTCCTTCCTTCAGCTCGACTATTGAAAACCGCAATGAGTTGAGTATGCTACGTATGGCCTGTCTGGACTTGACAGTGATCGCGATCCACGGCCGATCCCTCTGCATCAAACCCAACTGTTTCGTCACGTACAACCGATCGTAGTCGATCTTCGCCTTGAGCTCCTCGAAGATCTTCTTGTGGTCGGCGATCTGCGGCAACACCTTGACGACCTCCTCCTCGCCGCTGACGAAGCCCTTGCCGACGTCGTAGCCGAGCGACATCTGGTGGTCGACGTGGCTGTCGATGAAGGAGATCACCTTGGGTACGGAGGCGCGGAGCAGCCGCAGCAGACGCAACAGCCGGAGAGCCCTCAGCAAAATAGTGGCCGTCGTAATGGGTGTGAACGTGGCGCTCTCGTAAAAACTGATCAGTTCGAGGTAGTCCATGATCAGGTCGACGACGGCGATCAGCAGTATCGCGAAGTCTAGTTTGTTCCAGTGGGACTTGAAGTAGCCACGGAAATAAAATGCACACACCTAAAAATAAAAATAATTTTTGTTTTATTGTTTAGTATCTGTCTTTGAGGAGGGGAAAGTACGAGTAACAACAAACGACAAGAGCGTATCACTTACCTTGATTAAAAATTCACAAAAGTAAAACAAGAAAAATAGAGTGTTGATGACTTTGAGTGAAATGCTGAATGAATCAAAACTTTGGTGAGGAACAAATAAATCACACAGTATTGGGATGATGTTAAGAATGATTACGATGTATACGACGATGTCGAACCACTTATTCGTGGCAATTTTGTAGAACCTTAGTCTCCACCTAAAATCCAAACAAACAGAAAAACTCTTACTTGTAAGCTAGAAACATTTAAAAAATCAAACACGTGTAAAATATTAGAACAAATTTATTGATACAAACAGATTATTCACTTTAACAGTAGAAATAAAAATAAATATTATAACTGACCTTAAAGGTAAGAGGTCCACTTGCTACACGGACGAATCTTATTATTGTCATCCAGTGCGTGCCCTAATACCGGTACCGATTCCAGTCAGTAACATTCCACCTGGATATCTGTTCGGTGTGGAAGCTTAATGTGGGCATGCTTTAAGTAGCCATTGGCTGATTCTGAGCATGACGCGGTAATTATTAGTTGCTTGGTAATTTATGAAGGAGAAAAGAAAATAAGAAGCGTATGAAAAGTTAGCAAATGAATAATATATGCAGAAAAAGAAAAGAGTATATGGAATCACACGTTATTTCGTGATTTGGTAGACACGTGCCGTGGTGCACCAGAGACAGTAGGTTCTATGGGATGCACTACATCACCGCTAGTAGCGAGCACAACCTGTGACGTAGTCAGGGTGGGTATATGTACTTACGGCTCTCGCGGCGCCTTGGGTACCATGGTGCATTACATCACCGCTAGTAGCGCGCACAACCTGTGACGTAGTCAAGGTGGGTATATGTACTTACGGCTCTCGCGGCGCCTTGGGTACCATGGTGCACTACATCACCGCTAGGAGCGCGCACAACCTGTGACGTAGTCAAGGTGGGTATATGTACTTACGGCTCTCGCGGCGCCTTGGGTACCATGGTGCACTACATCACCGCTAGTTGCGCGCACAACCTGTGACGTAGTCAAGGTGGGTATATGTACTTACGGCTCTCGCGGCGCCTTGGGTACCATGGTGCACTACATCACCGCTAGTAGCGCGCACAATCTGTGACGTAGTCAAGGTGGGTATATGTACTTACGGCTCTCGCGGCGCCTTGGGTACCATGGTGCACTACATCACCGCTAGTAGCGCGCACAATCTGTGACGTAGTCAAGGTGGGTATATGTACTTACGGCTCTCGCGGCGCCTTGGGTACCATGGTGCACTACATCACCGCTAGGAGCGCGCACAACCTGTGACGTAGTCAAGGTGGGTATATGTACTTACGGCTCTCGCGGCGCCTTGGGTACCATGGTGCACTACATCACCGCTAGTAGCGCGCACAATCTGTGACGTAGTCAAGGTGGGTATATGTACTTACGGCTCTCGCGGCGCCTTGGGTACCATGGTGCACTACATCACCGCTAGTAGCGCGCACAACCTGTGACGTAGTCAAGGTGGGTATATGTACTTACGGCTCTCGCGGCGCCTTGGGTACCATGGTGCACTACATCACCGCTAGTAGCGCGCACAACCTGTGACGTAGTCAAGGTGGGTATATGTACTTACGGCTCTCGCGGCGCCTTGGGTACCATGGTGCACGACATCACCGCTAGTAGCGCGCACAACCTGTGACGTAGTCAGGGTGGGTATATGTACTTACGGCTCTCGCGGCGCCTTGGGTACCATGGTGCACGACATCACCGCTAGTAGCGCGCACAACCTGTGACGTGGTCAAGGTGGGTATATGTACTTACGGCTCTCGCGGCGCCTTGGGTACCATGGTGCACTACATCACCGCTAGTAGCGCGCACAACCTGTGACGTAGTCAAGGTGGGTATATGTACTTACGGCTCTCGCGGCGCCTTGGGTACCATGGTGCACTACATCACCGCTAGTTGCGCGCACAACCTGTGACGTAGTCAAGGTGGGTATATGTACTTACGGCTCTCGCGGCACCTTGGGTACCATGGTGCACTACATCACCGCTAGTAGCGGGCACAACCTGTGACGTAGTCAAGGTGGGTATATGTACTTACGGCTCTCGCGGCGCCTTGGGTACCATGGTGCACTACATCACCGCTAGTAGCGCGCACAACCTGTGACGTAGTCAAGGTGGGCATATTTACTTACGGCTCTCGCGGCGCCTTGGGTACCATGGTGCACTACATCACCGCTAGGAGCGCGCACAACCTGTGACGTAGTCAAGGTGGGTATATGTACTTACGGCTCTCGCGGCGCCTTGGGTACCATGGTGCACTACATCACCGCTAGTAGCGCGCACAACCTGTGACGTAGTCAAGGTGGGTATATGTACTTACGGCTCTCGCGGCGCCTTGGCGTAAAGATTGTTTGCAGTAATCATCAGACCAACAAGTTTCTCGCGCACCGAAGTCCATCGCTTAGATTGCGTCCACAAGATGCAAATGTCAGAGACCTCCATGACGGGATCGGGTCTGTCTCCGGAGACGTCCACGGCGGTTACCAGCACCCGCACTCCCTCCTTGGACACCATCCCGTGCTCGTGTTGCCGCCAGTAAGAGACTTTCTTCGCCTTCAAGATTCTCATTTTGGCCTCTCTCATCATTTCTTTGTACTCCTGAGGGGTCGGCTCGTTCAGTATCTCTTTCTCGCAGCTTGGACACGTTGTGAAGTGATATCCGAGGTAGTTATCTTCTTCGTCGTCATCGTCGTCCTTAATTGTTAACAAGAGCCACTTTAGAAATGTTATTGTTTGAAAAATAAATGTAACGATCAATATTAATGTATTAATAATTTTATTTTGGGGAGAGATAATGAGACGAGAGATAATGAGCTAGGATTTACGATTTAATTTAATTACATTGGAAGTTTGCTAACCAACTACCAAAACCGAATCAGTAACCGTAAGAAGAAGGTGAGATGGTTGAGAAGGTATCAAGCAAGCAGTCACAAAAATGATATGAACAGAAGAAATCCTAATAAAGATGATTCATAAATAAAGAGGCACATTTTGGCAAATGAAATTAAGGTATTCTGAAATACATTGTGAATCAAAACAAAACGATATATGAATCAATGTAATCAGGTGAATACTAGGAGTTGAAAGTGTGGAGGCAAGATTGAGTCTAAACATTTACATTAATTTGTACATGAAAATAGCATACCCGGAAAGAATTCCAAGAACAGAATTTGAAGACTAATCCTGTAGATAATAAGAAAGAAGGTAGGTAAGGGACGTCTACTATACACAGACGCAGGGGGACCCAGAGATAGGACATGGCTGGACTAGACAAACTGCAGTGTGGAGAAGTGAGGTACTAGACTCAAGACCCTGGATGGCTCAGCCCTAGGTAAGGGACGTCTACTACCCAGACACAAGGGGACCCAGAGATAGGACATGGCTGGACTAGACAGACTAGATCCTATGACCAACTCGTTGTTGGCAACCTTAATCAGTTTTATCTCGCAATCTGGCACTCCGCTCTCGGAAGCACCGACCAGATTCACAATCGAATTAAGTATTGCATCTGTGCCTGGTTAGTATCATGGAACTATTTGATTACATTCTATTTTCCGTATTTTGGAACTATTTTTTTCATGCTCTTTTCTTTGAGAAAAACTATCGCTCTGTTTTACATTGGCGCAGTTTTACATTGGCCCAATTTATCGCTGGGTCAGCTCACCGGGGGACAGATTACAGGGTCCGGAATTCTCTGTGCCTCCGGCTCAATGTATAGGCCAGACCTAAGGGCCAGATCAAGTTTTCTTTTTTTTATGCGTAACATACCAACAACAATGTTCGAAACAAATACCAATTATCGTGTTTCAAAGCATTCGTCAACATTCAGGGCCAAACTTAGCACACAAAATATTTGTAACACAGACAAAAATTTGAATGTCAAAAAACGTCGAACGTCAACAAACATGGTCTTAGAAGAATGGTTGTTATGGCGGCTGACACAGACAAAAGAGTTCCAAGATGACATTAATAAGCATTAGTTACGATTGTGATGGTGCAGTAATATCACATCGCAGATAAACGATCTGTTGCTAGGCCACTCCATTGTTGTATCTTTCTTTGATTGGTGAACATTCAATATTTGTCTGCATAAAACAACTGCCACTATCGTAATAACGCTATTCGGATACGCATTTGCAATCTTACCTCAAATTTAATTTTGTATGGATGTTCAATGTGCGTGTGCTTTTCTACGACTATCCAGTTTGCATCTGCTAAAAACCGGTCCATTTTAAGCATACTCATAGCTCTGTAATTAAGAAAATACATTTATATTAGTAATTGTTATGTGCACTGGGTATTAGAACGACAGCTATAATAACACTGGTTGGTCGAGGATTTAGAATTTATATTACTAGGAAAACGCTCTGTGTGACGCATTGATAAGCGAGCGTGTCATGATCTAACAATATTTCTCGTTGTTACGAGAGATATCTTTATTTTTGACGACGTACTCGATGTACGTGTAAATCAATGCATTTTCCAGTTGTGCGCTTCTAGTGGCCATGGTCCGTAAATCCATCGACAACAATCTACCAATGAATACACACCTCACAGCCTTCCAAGTACCTCACAGAACAACTTTATTTTCAAAGAGCTTTGATTTTACCTGTTGATTGTTATATTGACATGGTTACGTCACTTTTTACAAATGTAATTTTTACCTACAATACTGATCTGCGTGCGATCCATAATGGGCGACGATACGTTTAAAGGCTGGTCCACACAGATTTTTTAAGCATAAGATTTAAGGTTTTAAGACGTTGTTTTAAGAACAACAATGAAAACAATGTCTTAAAACTAAGGTTGGAATTCATAGTCGGCCCCTACACCTAGGGGCACCCATTGTTGCTATGGATTTGTTTTGTTTATGGGAAATAACATGGAAACAACTGTTACCTTCGTAACAATGGGCGCCCCTAGGTGTAGGGGCCGACTATGAATTCCAACCTAAAACTTTGTGTGAACGCCAGTACGTGTTTCCTATGATCCAACTTTACGACTACGCGTTAAACCTTAAATCTTATGCTTAAAAAATCTGTGTGGACCATCCTTAACACATCTGTCTCTCGTTACAAAACGAGAATGCCTTTTTTATTTACTTTTTTTTTTTTTTACACATTTACACATTTTTACACATTTTTTTAAATTTACTTTTTTATATTTTTACCTGCATTGTGCAACAGTCCGTGATGTCAAGGTGATTGGCAAATGGCCTTCTTGTAACGACAGAAAGCTGCGTTAAACTTAACGTCGCCCATTCAGAATCGCACTGCTGATCGCAGTAAAAATAGCATATTCGTGACCCGGACAAAAATGTACAATATTGTAGCCACCTCACATTTTGCCGTTACTGTTTTGTTAAAAAAAACGAGTAACTTTTGTGTACTTTGTCAATACTTATCATATAACAATAAAATAAAAATTCTCGTGACCGGACAAAACTTTATAAAAATATGGCTATCTCACATTTTGCCACCATGTTGTTTTAGAAAAATATTTTCTAGTAACTGCATTGTAACTTTTAACTTCTCGATCAATTTGGCCACAAAGCTATATATACACGTTAAATCCACATCGAGGCATGTGGATGTTCCAAATTTCAAATCGATTGGACTTTCCGTTCGACCGCTATCGCGAGACATATAAACAAAACTAAAAACAGAATGAGTGCCATAAGAGTAGAATGGAGACGCTCACTACGCTCGCTTAATAATAAACTACGCCTCTCTTTGCCTCGCCTTTCCTTGCATTGTCAAACAAAAGTGGAATTGAAATCCCATTTTTCTAAATCTTTATAATAAGTAGTTGTCATTGTGAGGGTTATTGTGAGATACTAGATAGCGTTGAGAATTTTGTCGACTATCAGAGGAGAGGTTGGAATCATAGTTTGCTTTACAGTGATTTAAAAATTAATTTGTGTTTTTAATCAAAGAATTGCATGGCGCATACCGTCGACCGCGGAGTTCTGGGAAGAAGTTTTGGCGGGACCCGCAGTCCCAAAACTATTAGGCTACCACTCAATAGGGATTTTTCCTCAGTCATAAATATTGCTCAGAGTTCTTAATTATGATAGATCCTATTCCAAAAATAACGTGGATATAATTTCTATTTACATTTTGAACTTCATTGTGTAACAGTCCGCGATGTCAAACGTTGGTAAACAAAACACTAAACAACACATTTTACGAATAAAAGCTGCCCATGCACTGCTACCTTATCGTGGTGGGCAGGTTCGTGTGCTTTGATCCTGAGAGCTTTGCCGTCGAAGCGTATGCTTCTGGCACTGATAACGGCGAGCTTCTGGTAGGGCCACCCTAGCCGAGGGGGAGGTCAGACGAAATGCACTTGACATCTCCCTTTCCTCCCTGCCTTCCTATTTGCCCCTTTCCTCCAAACATCGTCTTCATATTTCAACCACTGATCGTCTCGATTAGCCAAGTTGCAAAAATATGGGACGTAAAACCCAAATATCAATCAATCTCGAATGAAAGCTCTTTGGAATTAACAATAGGGAATGTGCATGAATTTTCTACAGCTCTGAAAGTACGTGGAATATATTGTTATTCATCTAAAGACATCACAATCCTAATTTAAAAGTTTTAAAATTAACTCATTATACTTCTATACATGTTCAAAGATTTTGAGTATCTGTTTCCCGCACTTTTATTTTTAAACGGTATGTGACGTCACAATCCATGAAAATCACTGCTTATATGAATGACTTTGCATAACCTCCTTGGACTTTGCCAGCGCCTCCTAGACGAAACAATCAAATTTTCAAGTTCATCATCTAACCTTGTCAAAATTTTTACTCAAGCCGTTGTCAAGTCTGCTTTATAGGCACCGTGTGTTAGTACATACAGCGCTATATGTGGCCAAATTTAGCAAAAAACTGCTGAAGATTTCATTCCGCGGTTGAAAATAGTGCTGGATATTATTGTGATATATTTTGTTTTTTGTTTGGTGTTTGTTTTGTTTTTTATTGTTGATGTGTATTTATTTTGTATTGTTGTTTTGTTTTGTGCTTTTGTTTTGGCTTTTATTGTCTTGTTTTGTTTGTGTTTGTTGTGTGTTATTTGTTGTTTTTACGTCTAAAACGTGTCCTGATTAAAATGGTAGCTTGCCTTTTTAAGATTTACTGATGGGATTCATAATCTGCACAAAAATTTTAAAAGCCGTATTTAATTAAACAATTTTCACAATTTGCCATTACCGACGTAGGATGAACGACGCTGCTTCAGCAGATTGTTGCGCGACTTTGCCACTTTGAGCGCTTCATTCGTTTTCACTAGCGCCATCAGTGGCCAATCTCGGTGCCTATATGAATAACTTTACACCCAACATTTACTGATATTCTATGAAAATAGGTTTGGTATTATTGTTTTTATGGTAATTGGTCTTCAAAACTAATTACTAGGCGTACTAGACATTTATTCGATTTAATATGATTTTGGATATGATAATTTCCAAATAAGCGTTATTTTATTTATCATTTTATGATTGGTTGATTGCTGATACATGGAAAGTGACGTATGCCCCGTTTTTCCCGCCATAAATATTTGTGAAACTTTCAGCTCGTTTTTATAAATGAAACTTTATTCTATGTCATCGAAATAAAATATTTTTGTATTCAGGAAGTTAATCCTAATCTAGTAAAATGCTAAAAAAAAATGATGCATATTCCCCATTGACGAGTGGTGATAGGCGGAGCTTGCGCCGAGCACTGTGTCACGTGACTAGCAGTTGGGAAAGGTCCCTACTGTCCGGACGGATCCACGCAAAACACATCCACACTTATCTCGTTCTAGCTGTTATAATATTCATTTTTAAGATTTATGCCGTAAAACATATTTAGTTCACATACCAGTGGTCAATATAAAGGTTATTTCAAAATTATTGACGAAGTAGGCCTAGTTAACTTGTTATAACAATTCACGCACTGAAGAGGATAAAATGAGCAAGGTGTGTTTTATTTTTTCAACTTCAACTGGCAAAAAACTAATGATCGGATTTGGACGAGAGTTTCTTAAGAATACGTACCAATAATGTGAGACAATAAGCAAATAAACTTTCTAGATAGAAAATGCCCAGAACGAAAATTCATAGCATGCACTAATATGCAAGGTGCTTAGTTTCACGGTCAAAACTGCTACTTTTGAGGCCCAACCGCTACACCCTGCATATTATTGCATGCTATGAATTTTCGTTCTGAGCAATTTCTATCTAGAAAGTTTATTTGCTTATTGTCTCACATTATTGGAACACATGCTAAAGAAACTCTCGTCAAAATCCGATCATTAGTTTTTCGCCAATTGAAGTTGAAAAAACAAAACACGCGTTGCTCATTTTATCCTCTAGATGCGCGAATTGTTATAACAAGTTAACTACTGGGTCTATAACTTTGAAATAACCTTTATATTGACCACTGGTATGTGAACTAAATACGCTTTCCCATAGGTTTTTTCCTGAAAAGTGAATATTATAACAGCTAGAACGAGATAAGTGTCGTACACTGCGCGTGAAAGCGTAACAGTTAGCGGATTTGTCCCAACTTTGGGCGCCACGTTCCTTCGTGACGTCAGGGGGCGGGTAAATTACCATTCATCACTCGTCAATTATCTCGCGAGTTAAAACAGCACACTATTGTTGCATATGTTTTATTAATTGAACTATAATATTTTCAAATATTCTTTAAAACTGTTGTAATTATTGAATCAAGAGTAGAGAAAGACCTGAACATTTTAGAAACAAATTTGATATAAATTTTGTGAAGGTTATGTGAGAAACAGCGTTCCTTGATATGATTGGTCGGTTGTGATCCAAACGTTTATCATTCCCCATTTTTCTCGACATATCGATGTGTGAAGGTTTCGGGTGGTTTTTATCAATGAAATCTATTCCATAGCACACAAAACCTAATATGATTCTGGTATTCAACTTGATGGAACCATAAAATAGACGAAAATTCCCTATTCTCACCTCTCCCGTCGGCTCTCCAGATATTTCATAGCATTATTCATGTTAGTCTTCTTAGCCAAGGAGATTTCGGTCATTCCCAAATATTTAAATAAGTACTGGATGGTGCAGCCGTTAACACAAGTTGTTAATAATAGCACGCCAGTAATGTTAACCATGAACTGTAACAGAGAATAAGTACTGGATGGTGCAGCCGTTAACACAAGTCGTTAATAATAGCACGTCAGTAATGTTAACCATGAACTGTAACAGAGAATAATTACTGGATGGTACAGCCGTTAACACAAGTCGTTAATAATAGCACGCCAGTAATGTTAACCATGAACTGTAACAGAGAATAAGTAGTGGATGGTACAGCCGTTAACACAAGTCGTTAATAATAGCACGCCAGTAATGTTAACCATGAACTGTAACAGAGAATAAGTACTGGATGGTGCAGCCGTTAACACAAAACGTTAATAATAGCACGCCAGTAATGTTATAACCATGAACTGTAACAGTGAATAAGTACTGGATGGTGCAGCCGTTAACACAAGTTGTTAATAATAGCACGCCAGTAATGTTAACCATGAACTGTAACAGAGAATAAGTACTGGATGGTGCAGCCGTTAATACAAAACGTTAATAATAGCACGCCAGTAATGTTAGCCATAAACTGTAACAGAGAATAAGTACTGGATGGTACAGCCGTTAACACAAAACGTTAATAATAGCACGCCAGTAATGTTAGCCATAAACTGTAACAGAGAATAAGTACTGGATGGTGCAGCCGTTAACACAAAACGTTAATAATAGCACGCCAGTAACGTTAACCATGAACTGTAACAGAGAATAAGTACTGGATGGTGCAGCCGTTAACACAAAACGTTAATAATAGCACGCCAGTAATGTTAGCCATGAACTGTAACAGAGAATAAGTACTGGATGGTACAGCCGTTAACACAAAACGTTAATAATAGCACGCCAGTAATGTTAGCCATGAACTGTAACAGAGAATAAGTACTGGATGGTACAGCCGTTAACACAAAACGTTAATAATAGCACGCCAGTAATGTTAGCCATAAACTGTAACAGAGAATAAGTACTGGATGGTGCAGCCGTTAACACAAAACGTTAATAATAGCACGCCAGTAATGTTAACCATAAACTGTAACAGAGAATAAGTACTGGATGGTGCAGCCGTTAACACAAAACGTTAATAATAGCACGCCAGTAATGTTAGCCATAAACTGTAACAGAGAATAAGTACTGGATGGTGCAGCCGTTAACACAAAACGTTAATAATAGCACGCCAGTAATGTTAGCCATAAACTGTAACAGAGAATAAGTACTGGATGGTGCAGCCGTTAACACAAAACGTTAATAATAGCACGCCAGTAATGTTAGCCATAAACTGTAACAGAGAATAAGTACTGGATGGTGCAGCCGTTAACACAAAACGTTAATAATAGCACGCCAGTAATGTTAGCCATAAACTGTAACAGAGAATAAGTACTGGATGGTACAGCCGTTAACACAAAACGTTAATAATAGCACGCCAGTAATGTTAGCCATGAACTGTAACAGAGAATAAGCACGGGATGGTACAGCCGTTAACACAAAACGTTAATAATAGCACGCCAGTAATGTTAGCCATGAACTGTAACAGAGAATAAGTACTGGATGGTACAGCCGTTAACACAAAACGTTAATAATAGCACGCCAGTAATGTTAGCCATGAACTGTAACAGAGAATAAGCACTGGATGGTACAGCCGTTAACACAAGTCGTTAATAATAGCACGCCAGTAATGTTAGCCATGAACTGTAACAGAGAATAAGTACTGGATGGTACAGCCGTTAACACAAAACGTTAATAATAGCACGCCAGTAATGTTAGCCATGAACTGTAACAGAGAATAAGTACTGGATGGTACAGCCGTTAACACAAAACGTTAATAATAGCACGCCAGTAATGTTAGCCATGAACTGTAACAGAGAATAAGTACTGGATGGTACAGCCGTTAACACAAAACGTTAATAATAGCACGCCAGTAATGTTAGCCATGAACTGTAACAGAGAATAAGCACTGGATGGTACAGCCGTTAACACAAAACGTTAATAATAGCACGCCAGTAATGTTAACCATGAACTGTAACAGTGAATAAGTACTGGATGGTGCAGCCGTTAACACAAAACGTTAATAATAGCACGCCAGTAATGTTAGCCATGAACTGTAACAGAGAATAAGTACTGGATGGTACAGCCGTTAACACAAAACGTTAATAATAGCACGCCAGTAATGTTAGCCATAAACTGTAACAGAGAATAAGTACTGGATGGTACAGCCGTTAACACAAAACGTTAATAATAGCACGCCAGTAATGTTAGCCATGAACTGTAACAGAGAATAAGCACGGGATGGTACAGCCGTTAACACAAAACGTTAATAATAGCACGCCAGTAATGTTAGCCATGAACTGTAACAGAGAATAAGTACTGGATGGTACAGCCGTTAACACAAAACGTTAATAATAGCACGCCAGTAATGTTAGCCATGAACTGTAACAGAGAATAAGCACTGGATGGTACAGCCGTTAACACAAAACGTTAATAATAGCACGCCAGTAATGTTAACCATGAACTGTAACAGTGAATAAGTACTGGATGGTGCAGCCGTTAACACAAAACGTTAATAATAGCACGCCAGTAATGTTAGCCATGAACTGTAACAGAGAATAAGTACTGGATGGTACAGCCGTTAACACAAAACGTTAATAATAGCACGCCAGTAATGTTAACCATGAACTGTAACAGAGAATAAGTACTGGATGGTACAGCCGTTAACACAAGTCGTTAATAATAGCACGCCAGTAATGTTAGCCATGAACTGTAACAGAGAATAAGTACTGGATGGTACAGCCGTTAACACAAAACGTTAATAATAGCACGCCAGTAATGTTAGCCATGAACTGTAACAGAGAATAAGTACTGGATGGTACAGCCGTTAACACAAAACGTTAATAATAGCACGCCAGTAATGTTAGCCATGAACTGTAACAGAGAATAAGTACTGGATGGTACAGCCGTTAACACAAAACGTTAATAATAGCACGCCAGTAATGTTAGCCATGAACTGTAACAGAGAATAAGTACTGGATGGTGCAGCCGTTAACACAAAACGTTAATAATAGCACGCCAGTAATGTTAACCATGAACTGTAACAGAGAATTAAATTTGTGTTTTATTTCCTGCGTTTAGAAATTGAGTCTTGTAATTTGCGACACACCTGGAATCAATCAAAACATAATTCGGGAGGTCGCCGGTTTGATTCCGGCCACCGGCGATACTGACTGAAGGGGATTTCTGAGATTTTCGTGATTGCTTGGACTGAGTCGTACCTACTTAATGATATATTTAAACCTTCTGCCACATGATAACTAACAGTTTTATAAAATGCGCTCTCAGTGCTTCTGCTATGCATCTTATTACTATGTAGTCTCACAGGTGAACGCAACACTCGCACAGATACGCAAGTTTTTAGAAACCACTTGATTGATTTAAAATTGAATAAAATGCCATATTAATATCATTTCGATGACGATGGTGGAATCCCAGAAATTTCACTAGTTTTAACAAATTCCTGGGGACACAAATTTTGTATGTTTATAAAAGAGGAGATGTCCGGTCGTGTGGTATCATACCTGCGAGCCATAATCTTCATCAACTTTCCATATGACCAGAGCCAAATTGAGGCAGAGACAACCGCGCAGGCCACCCCAGACTGCAATCAAACCGTGTCTCCATGGCAAACCGAACCCCAATCGAGACAGGATCGGAGAGAGGATCAGGAACATGAGAAACCTAAAACATTTCTTGATTGACACATATCTTTACATGTAGTACAGTAGTAATGATAGACAACCTTTACAGAGAGCAGTGTGGATAGGAGCTATACAATATATAATACAACTACTAAATCTTAATGATAACAGAAGATTAATATGATAAAATTGGCCAAACGCCAGTATTATGATGCTAACTATTCTCTAGTTCCTACCATTTAAATGCAACAAGATTCCATTACAGATCATTTACAACCTCTGTTCCTCCTTCCGTTGGCTACCTGGAACGGTGGGCGTGGCTAATTAGACTAGTGCAATCTACTCAGCCGAAAAGTGTATTTACGAATACGTGAAATAACTCCAGGAATCTGTTGATGTTCTTTGAATTAGCGCGTATAAAAGGGGCGATAGATAAGGATCTGAAGTGGGAATGCGAATGTTGAGTGTATTTGTAATTTATCATCAGGACGAGGGACCAAAGCTCTTGGGTTTTTTGAGGGGGCCTTTTTAATTACTGAAATGTATTACTAGTATGTGAAAAAATAAATTTAGCCCGGGGGGTATTTTTCTAGTTCTGGCGTTTGGCCGCCATCGTAAAAAATTGCCCTCACAATACATCATTAGCGAAATATATGAAAATCTCTAAATATGTTACGGATGTTAGACTGATAGGCATTGATTTCCTTAATATTCTTCCCCAGCAAACACAAAACCACTGGCTCGTAGACATTACGCAGTGGCAATACGTACATAAAACATGATATGCCATAAAACATGATTAATGATATGCCACAGGCTATTAGTGTAGGTGATGTACTTTTGTGCGCAGATGATGCAACGAGCACACTAGCTGAAGACGATATTTTGACACTAGAAATTAGTGCTACCATTAGCTTCAATGAGGTAGGGCAATGGCTGAGACCAAATAACCTAATCATGAATACAAAGAAAACAAAATGTATGATATTCCAAACAAAAAATATAGAGGAGCAACAAATAAATAACCGGTTATGTAATGAGGAAATGCCTATTGAACAAATTGAATTTGCAAAGTTGTTAGGACTATACATAGATAAGAGCCTTACATGGGATGACCACACTGACTACTTAGCAAACAAACTTAGTTCCAATCTATATGTATTGCGAAAACTAAAAACATATGGAGATACAAATTTACTATTAACAGTGTACTATGCACTTATCCAGTCACATCTCAGTTATTGGTTAATAGTGTGGGGAAATTTATCCAAAACTAATTTTCAGCGGATTTTTTCTATGCAAAAGAAAGCAGTCAGATTAATAGGCAAAATTAAAAAAAGGAACATGTGTAGAGGGCAGTTCAACCAGCTGAACATTCTAACACTTGCATGCCTTTACATATATAGTATTATTCTTTAAACTACATAGAGAGCACGACCTAGCCAAAAACAGCAATCATCATGAACACAACATAAGGAGTAAAAATGATGTATTTGTGGTATCTCATAGACTAGCTCTATAAGAGAAAAGCCCCACATATGCAGGCTCAATTCTTTATAATAAACTTCCTGTTACCATTAAACAAAAACCAATAGATAAACTTAAAATCAAACTTAGATCTCTTCTTGTAGAAAAAGAATATTATTAAATAAAGGATTTTATGGAAGACAAGCTTGGTTAATTGGTTAAGTGGAATCATTTAGTTGATATCAATGTGTTTTTGAGCCTAAAGAAATAAGTCTTCATGGCATCACTTTATTTTATTTTATTTACTTCTAGCTTCTAGACATTAGTATTATTAGACTCACCATATCTGGTTGTGACAGCATGAGTATAGGTCTATATATTATGTGTGTGTGGATAGGCACTGTTACATGCATTTCATGTTATTGCATCTTGTCTGTACTATCAATTCCTATTTATATTAGGCCTATGCAATATCTGATGTTTTTTATGTGTTAACGTAAGCCTTAGTTTTAATATAAAAGATGTGTTTCAAACAATATTATTTTGTTAAAGAAACAAGGCAAAATAAATAAAAAATAAATAAAATAAATGTGTAAACGCGGTATTACTGCCCGTAAGAATGTGTCACCTCTGCCCGCACGTTTTACACACCTTATCCACACTGAAAACGCAGTCGGTCACTGATAGAAAGGTCTGCTCTGCTGGCTTAGGCCTACGTTATCCGCACGGGGATTGTATTGTACAGCACTGAGTAATACGTGATAGGATCGCACCCACGTGGTAAATGTACATTTTACGCACCAAATAAAAATACAAAATACAGTTAAAACTAATGCACTAAAAATACCTCGTACTCTAGACCAAAGTATGCTCTTAAACCGCAAACAAATTGTTGACCACCTTCACGTATTTTATTTCTCGCAAAGCTTAGTCCGAGGTGATACGTGAAGTGGGATAAAGTAGCAATATTCCCGGTACCGGCGGCTGACAATTCAATAACAAAATGATGTTGGTACATTCAGAAGTCAATTAATGTTTAATTTTAAAGTTTAACTTTTGTATATTAAGCATTTTAGAAAACTGAAACGTTGATAAAACAATACTCATTTAATATTATCAATTACATCTATGATGAAGAAATGTTAGACAGTCCAGAACAGCATGGGCATATATATATGACGTGCTATCACACGTGCTATCACACGTGCTATCACACGCACTATCACACGGGTTTGTGTTTGTGCCAAATGTTTATCCTTTGGTGATCACAAATAAATGCCAACGGGAGTCGGATGGCGCTAATTTCTCTCAAAACGTGTAAGCAGAGACTCCAACAGTTTCTTTTGAATGCATGGCGCCCGTACTTGCACCAAACCGACTGGTATTTTACTGGAATTTTGTATGTTACAATATGACATCAGTTGGTGAATGGGATTCTCATTAGATAGATAGATAAATAAATGTCTTTATTTTTTGCGTGATTAAGCTAATGTTATGGTCACACCAGTTTACTTATTTTCTAATCACTTTTCACAATCTGACAAACTTGTATAAATCTCCATAGCACTTAGTAATATAATGAATCGAAAACTACATTAATTGTTATCATTCTCAATTAGCATGGACTTAAACTTAGATTTTATTGTATAAATACAAGCTTGACGATATAAAGGAAGTAAATATCAATCAATAGACACCTTAAACTCCAACTTCGATCATGTAGTTAGAGATATTTATATATTTTCATAATTTGGAATGTGGTGGCCATTCCTCAAGACGGCGAGCAAACACCAGAACTGAACAAATGTACCCTAGACACTACGTAACTTATTATTTATCGGTTTTGACAATCTAAATGAACTTGAACATATTATATCGAGAGCAAATTATTAAATTATTATAAAACAATATTACTTGTTATTATTTTAGTAATGGTGGCCATACCGTTAACATTTTTGGAGAAAATGAAAATGAAGGATGTAAAATAAATCAATTCCTATCAAAAGATACCTTATACAGACTCCAAAATCCCGCACATATTATCAGAAGATATTCATATATTTTGCTTATGATGGAATTGTGTCGGTCATTGTTCAAGACGGCGGCCAAACGCCAGAAGTAGAAAAATGCCCCACCAAGCTAAATTTCATCTATAACATCCGGTGTTATTTTGCATACACAAAAAAGGTCTTAGGTCCCTCGATCATTTACACATCATTATGCTATCATTATCATTATGCATTATCATTAGCATGTGTTATTATACCATGGTCTAAGCTGACAAGAATGAGGTGATGATGAAACTGAAAGACGAAAATATGAACAATGTTCTAATTCTATTCTAAATTAAATTAAAATAAACCATTGGCATAGGGCACTTTCGGGAACTTTTGTTACATAAAATATTTTCTAGAGCCTACAAATCAAAATGTTTGTTTTCCTATTGTTTATTGAAAGGTAAATTGTCTTCGAGGAGTTCTTGGCAAGTTATTCTCATTTCTAGTGAGAACACAGACAATGAGTTTTACAATGATTTCTGTTAAACATAGTTTCCCAGATATGGCCTTGGATTCACAAGGGGTCTAAAGTTTAGCCTGTCTTACATTTAAGACAATCAACAAGAACCTCTTGTGAAAACCAGCCCAGATACCCAAACCAGGTACGGTAACCAAGTATGGTAAAATCAGTGATATTACAGTCAATAGCCTACAGACTTGCAAAGTTAAAATTGTCTTTAAAAACCCACTTGGTGAATAATTATTCTGATTCTGTTATTTTGAATAGGTTGGAAGTAGTTCCCTTGTTGATGTTGTTGGAGCTCACCTGCAAACTACGATCAAGATGTAGGTGATGACGAGCCTAACAACATGGCTTATGTCGAATCGATCGTACAATACACGTACCATGATGATGCCAAACAGAACCAACACGGTTGTGTTCGCCAGAAAGGACAAAAACTCCCAAAACGAGTTGAGAGCATTATCAATTTCCACGGGAAAATTTGTTCTCTCACTGGATATGACCAGTCCAAGAACCAGTACAGATAATGGGCCAACGAGACCTACAACATGAAGAATACGAATTGAATAATGTGCCCACACAAACATGGGCGCCCCCAGGATATTTGACAGGGGGGTGAGACATAGTGAAATAATACTTTCCATTTAGATTAAAGGGGGTGTGAGGGAGGCAGCCCACCAATTTTTCTCGCAGAGCGTTTTCTAGCATTTCACTCACTTCTTCACACGACCCCACAACCCCCCCCCTCGCCCCTTTACACGTTTCACTCCTTTACACGACCCCCGCTAGCTGTTCTACACAGTGCTACAATTTACACGTCTCACTCCTTTACACGACCCCCGCTAGCTGTTCTACACAGTGCTACACTTTACACGTCTCACTCCTTTACACGACCCCCGCTAGCTGTTCAAGACAGTGCTACACTTTACACGTCTCCCTCCTTTACACGACCCCCGCTAGCTGTTCTAGACAGTGCTTCACTTTACACGTCTCACTCCTTTACACGACCCCCGCTAGCTGTTCTACACAGTGCTACACTTTACACGTCTCACTCCTTTACACGACCCCCGCTAGCTGTTCTACACAGTGCTACACTTTACACGTCTCACTCCTTTACTCGACCCCCGCTAGCTGTTCAAGACAGTGCTACACTTTACACGTCTCCCTCCTTTACACGACCCCCGCTAGCTGTTCTAGACAGTGCTTCACTTTACACGTCTCACTCCTTTACACGACCCCCGCTAGCTGTTCTACACAGTGCTACACTTTACACGTCTCACTCCTTTACACGACCCCCGCTAGCTGTTCTAGACAGTGCTACACTTTACACGTCTCACTCCTTTACACGACCCCCGCTAGCTGTTCTAGACAGTGCTACACTTTACACGTCTCACTCCTTTACACGACCCCTACTAGCTGTTCTAGACAGTGCTACACTTTACACGTTTCACTCCTTTACACGACCCCCGCTAGCTGTTCTAGACAGTGCTACACTTTACACGTCTCACTCCTTTACACGACCCCTACTAGCTGTTCTAGACAGTGCTACACTTTACACGTCTCACTCCTTTACACGACCCCCGCTAGCTGTTCTAGACAGTGCTACACTTTACACGTCTCACTCCTTTACACGACCCCCGCTAGCTGTTCTAGACAGTGCTACACTTTACACGTCTCACTCCTTTACACGACCCCTACTAGCTGTTCTAGACAGTGCTACACTTTACACGTCTCACTCCTTTACACGACCCCTACTAGCTGTTCTAGACAGTGCTACACTTTACACGTCTCACTCCTTTACACGACCCCCGCTAGCTGTTCTACACAGTGCTACACTTTACACGTCTCACTCCTTTACACGACCCCTACTAGCTGTTCTACACAGTGCTACACTTGACACGTCTCACTCCTTTACACGACCCCTACTAGCTGTTCTAAACAGTGCTACACTTTACACGTCTCACTCCTTTACACGACCCCTACTAGCTGTTCTAGACAGTGCTACACTTTACACGTCTCACTCCTTTACACGACTCCCGCTAGCTGTTCTAGACAGTGCTACACTTTACACGTCTCACTCCTTTACACGACCCCTACTAGCTGTTCTAGACAGTGCTACACTTTACACGTCTCACTCCTTTACACGACTCCCGCTAGCTGTTCTAGACAGTGCTATACTTTACACGTCTCACTCCTTTACACGACCCCTACTAGCTGTTCTAGACAGTGCTACACTTTACACGTCTCACTCCTTTACACGACCCCCGCTAGCTGTTCTCCACAGTGCTACACTTTACACGTCTCACTCCTTTACACGACCCCCACTAGCTGTTCTAGACAGTGCTACACTTTACACGTCTCACTCCTTTACACGACCCCCGCTAGCTGTTCTAGACAGTGCTACACTTTACACGTCTCACTCCTTTACACGACCCCCGCTAGCTGTTCTAGACAGTGCTACAGTTTACACGTCTCACTCCTTTACACGACCCCCACTAGCTGTTGTAGACAGTGCTACACTTTACACGTCTCACTCCTTTACACGACCCCCGCTAGCTGTTCTAGACAGTGCTACACTTTACACGTTTCACTCCTTTACACGACCCCCACTAGCTGTTCTCCACAGTGCTACACTTTACACGTCTCACTCCTTTACACGACCCCCACTAGCTGTTCTAGACAGTGCTACACTTTACACGTCTCACTCCTTTACACGACCCCCACTAGCTGTTGTAGACAGTGCTACACTTTACACGTCTCACTCCTTTACACGACCCCCACTAGCTGTTGTAGACAGTGCTACACTTTACACGTCTCACTCCTTTACACGACCCCCACTAGCTGTTCTAGACAGTGTTACACTTTACACGTCTCACTCCTTTACACGACCCCCGCTAGCTGTTCTAGACAGTGCTACACTTTACACGTCTCACTCCTTTACACGACCCCTACTAGCTGTTCTAGACAGTGCTACACTTTACACGTCTCACTCCTTTACACGACCCCTAGCTGTTCTAGACAGTGCTACACTTTACTCCAGCACTGAGAAAATAAAAAGATGCATTACCAGTTTATTTATTTATTTACGTTATGTAAATAATTTGAACTTTGAGCCCATACTATGTAAAGACGTGTAGATTAGCGTAGGAAAATCAAACGAACGACATGAATACTGTTTTCCACCAAGTATTAAATTATTATGTTCATGGAATATCTGTTTCTTTGCATTTCATTCTACTTTTTTTAATACCTGCTGTCTTACTATAGTCTACACATTTCACAACATGTTTCACAAACAAGCGAGCTAGAATAATATTATTGTGTACGTACCCAAGACGTCGTCGGTAAATATGTACGTCACGTAGGTTGCAACTAGCGTTAACGTTGTGCATGCAACGGGGTCGTTGTAAACGAGGGACAACATAAGCACGGTCAGTTTGCCCATCACATACCCAGCCGCCGGCTCGAGCACCAAGATGACTAGCACGTTGACGAATATGACGAGCTCTTTCCAAGAAACAATACAACGAAATTCATTATTACATAATCAGCACAATAATTTGTATATAATAAACACTGTACATACTAATTATGTATGTAGTTTCTCTGCGTTTCCATCCAGAGTGACATAATGGATATGTTTAACTATTATAGGAAAGTGGGAAACGCACCAAGGTCAACTTTTAAAAGGGGTTGGCTACAGAATGTGACTCATACAGTTTAATCTTAGCGCTAAATAGGCTATCGATAGTATTTTCAAATAATATGCCAAGTACATTCCAACTTCAAACAGGATTGTCACTTTGTGTATTGCAAACTAACTGGACCTGGATTTACAAAGATACCCAACACTAATTAGTTGTCATATTAAGTTAGGCAAATTCTAGCTAGATATAATATCAAGATAAATCATCTCTCTCTAGGTATTACTACACATTCACAAATAAAATACTAATAGTGAAATTGTTGATAGTTTACTATATTCTATCTTTATAACATTGCATAACAACATTTGCGCGATTATCAGTCTAAACTAGGTCAATTTAAGCGCTGGTATCCAACAATCTTAACCACCGTGTTTCACAGACCACAGCTTCTCAAATTGAAACTAACCTTTCATTTAGCATAAATAGACAGGTCATCTCGGACCTTATACCACAATGTGATATTTTCAATAACAGCCATTAATCTCAGCTCGCCAACTTATGCCTTCTTCCCCAGAAACTACCTCAATTTGGTTCACTATCCTTCTTTACTCCACCTCCCCCACTGAAGTAGCAAAATAACCAATAGAGAATGGTTTTAAATACTCAAGCGGACTGAATGAAGTCTCGGGATATCTTCTATAACTAGTAATATGAGCATTGAGCACCGGCTTCGAATCCAGGCCGGTAATTAATCAACATTATCAACCAATCATTTTCTGATGGCATCTTCTCCTCCAAGCCGAAGACAAGACATAGGCTATAACTACCTTATACCAGAAAACGCCCTGTGTGACGCGTTCATAAGCGAGCGTGTCCATATCTACGAACTTTCTGGCGAAAAGTTCTCAAAAGTAATAAAAACAACAAACATTTTTCTAATATCCATAGCCAAAATAATGTTCTTTGTCATTTCGTCTAGTGTTTTTTACACGGTCCGCCACCGTTACTAACAGCTGTTATTGACAGCAATAGAAATGTAATTTCTGCCTTTAATTCGTATCAGATCGCGTTTAAATGATTATATTCGTGACCGGACGACAATTTACTATAATAGAGCCACCTCACATTTTGCTGTTACTGTGTTTTAGGAAAATATTTTCGATTAACTTTGCCTATACTTATTAGATTGCCATAACGTGAACATATTCCTGACCGGGAAAATCTGTATTAAAGATATGGCTAGCTCACATTTTGCCGCCATTTTGTATCAGACAAATATTGTTCAGTAACTACGATGTAACTTTGTAACTTTTCGAACGATTTTGTCACAAACCTACATACCTTCAAACCACATCGAGGCTTGTGGATACTCCAAATTTCAACTTCGTTCAACGTTCGACCGGTATCGACAGGCATAAAAAAGAAAAAAAAAGTGCGAATGCCATGCATACACGTCTAATGGAGACGCTCGCTTTGCTCGCTTAATTATTACCATTTATATATTTTTTTTAATGAAATAATAATAACTAAGCGAGCGAAGCGAGTCTTGACTAGACTTTTATGGCACTCGTTTTTTGTTTCTTTTTGTTTTTGTTTTTTATGTCTCGCGATAGCGGTCGAACGAAAAGTCCGCTCCAATTGAAATTTGGAACATCCACAAGCTTCGATGTGGATTGAATTGAACGTGTATTGTTCTGCGGCAAAATCGTTCGAAAAGTTACAAAGTTACACCATGGTTACTGAAAAATATTTTTCTGAAACAAATTGGCGGTAAAATGTGAGAAAGTTATATTTTTATAAAGATTTTTCCAAACACGAATATTTTCATTTTATGGCGATCTGATTGGAAAAGTTACACAAAAGTTATTTGAAAATATTTTTATGGAACACAGTAGGCCTAACGACAAAATGTGAGGTGGCTTTATTATAGTAAATTTTTGCCCGGTCACGAAAATACTAGTTTAAACGCAATCTGATACGTATTTGAAGCAGAACTAACATTTCTATTGCTGTCAATAAGTGTTAGTAAATAGTAATGGTGGCGGACCGCGTAAAAACACTACACGAAATGACAACGAAAGTTCTTAGCAACGCACATTGCACTGCATTCAACAATATCGGGAAGTATAAAAGCTATGGAAATAAGAAAAATGTTTGCAATGCGCATTCTTGAATTGTTGTTAATTGTTGTTTTTATTAGTTTTGAGAACTTTTCACCATAGCGTCTCGTTCTGTCCTCGTTTTTTTTTTTTATATATATGTTTCGTGATAGCGGTCGAACGGAATGTCCGATCAAGTGGAAATATGGATCATCCACAGGCTTCCTTGTGGATTGAATGTGTATAGTTTTGAAGCTAAATCGGTCTAAAAGTAATAGATACGATGCAGTTACTAGAAAATATTTTTCTGAAACAAAATGGCGGCAAAATATGAGATAGCCATATTATAGTAAATTTTCGTGCGAGCTCGAATATACTAATGTCAATGCGATAGCTATTGTCAGTACAAACTACATTTGTAATGCTGAATTGTAGTGAAGTAATTATGACAACGAAAAATCCAAGCTATAATTTATGTGGATAATCAATTTTGTATTGAACAATTGCAGGAAGTATAACTTTGACAATACACATTCTAATCTTTGCACATTTTTGTTTTGGTTGTTGATGATTGTTGTTTTTTGAACAAATATGAATATTCTTATGGTAACGATGTTCAGTATAGGTGTCTCGTTGGTCCAGTGGTTAGCATCCCTGCTTCCGATGCTGGAGGTCCCGGGTTCAAATCCCGGTTGAGGCAGAGGTTTTTGAACTTCTATTAGTTCCATTACTTCTTGTCTTAGGAATAAGTAAACGGTGACTTTGGAGCCGTCCTAGCATTGAAGCACTCAATAAATTCGAAGTTGTTCTGAATCGACCTTGTGGATTCTGACATATTTTGTCCGCAGGTGTTCTCACTGACCAATCACTGATTCATGTTTCGTATATGAAATATCGAGCTTTGAATGGTTATCGCTCACTCGTCGATGGTGTTCCGAGGTTGGTTTAGTCGCTGTAAATTAAAGTCCCCACTGAAAATCAGTTTCGTTACTGAGTGGGTAGACTCTAAATGTGATTTTATTTTATTTATTTAATTTAATGGTGCTGGAGCAACAAGGCCGTTTGCGCTTTATCTTTACTTTTATCTTTCTACACTTTTATCTTTATCTCTTACATTGGCAAACAATGGCGATAGTTTTGAGAACTTTCCGCCACTCGCCAGAGTTCGTGGACGGTGGACATGTACGCGCTCGCTTATCAACGCATAACACAGAGCGTTTTTCTGTGTATTTCAAGCCTGAAGTAAGAATTCATAGTTAGATTAGTCTATAGTTTAATTATTTAAGTGATAAAAACCCCACTGCCTAATGCCTATCCATGTACTTTACTGTATGGATTCATAAAATATCTACCATCTAATACTATCATGTTATTTGTCTCATTAGAAATAAAAATTGTACTGGCTCCCCTTTTAAGGATGTTCTTCCTTCTTGTTGATGCGTAACCTCATCATACATAAATAATATTTCGATAATTTGCTATCTAAGGCTTGGAAAAACTGTTATTCAATTAAATTCATATGAAAGTGTAACATCACATAACCATGCCACTCCCAACATGAATATATTTAAAACTCACAAACCTACGATTTAGATTATTATGTAGCCCTATTATATATTAATTTTATTATTATATTGACATATGACATATATATTAACATATGGTTTGTATGTTTGTTTGCATAATATTAGGTATTATGTTCCTATATTGAAATGTGTATTATTTGATATTGTACTTTAGCATAGTTTTTAGATAATAGTTATATTATATTTAGCTTAGTCATAGTAGGGTATTATATAACTATTGCATTTTGTAACTATTAACAAATTGTATTAAATAATTCTAAACATGTTGTATGTTTTGTATGTTTGTTTGCATAATATTAGGTATTATGTTCCTTTATTGAAATGTGTATTATTTGATATGGTACTTTAGCATAGTTTTTAGATAATAGTTATTTAGCTTAGTCATAGTAGGGCATCAAGCATTTTTACCTGTAAATAGTAAAAATAATATCATACAAATTGTAATGCTTTATAGAAACCCTTAAATAAATAATAAAAAAAAAAAAAAATTAAAAATATATATAATGCATATAATATATTAATATGTACATAGGCCCATGTACATTAACAATCATGTTAATTTGTTAGTTACCGATACCTTAAATATGTTGGCTTATTGGCCTGACTGCACCAAACCACCAAACGGTACCATTCCTTCAAAATCAAATCAAATCAATCGAAAACCGCGCGTATTTCGTTCATGTGTTGGTAGTTCTGTTTCGATTAACCTTCTACGTGTTGGTAGTACGCAGCAGCCTGCTGGCTGTCAGTGTCATCGTCAGCTGATACTAGGCCTACTCGTTTGACAGTTGTGTTTGGTTTCCACACTAGCAACGATTACGCGAGACCTGTCAGCAACAGTAGTCTTGTAATTTGTACGACTCGATAGGGTAGTAGGCGTATTTTACAAAGAATTAATTGATCTTGTGTGAAGTAATTATAAGTTGTGTCATGAATTGCGATTAGTGTCGGCATGACTATAATTTTACAGTGCAGTGCGGATGACTGTGTAGGTGGGCCTACGATATGGCGTGCTTTCTAGCAAAGCGAAGTGAAACGTATATTTCTATTCCTGATGTTGAATATTCAGACAACGTCACTCTCTACCATATATTGGTTCGTATTGGAGATGTTTGGTGGTCAGTACCACATCGGTACAATGACTTTGTGGAGTTACACGAAAAGCTAGTTAGCGACCACGGTGTGTCCAAGGACATTCTTCCACCCAAAAAGGTGATAGGTAATCGAGATCCTAAGTTCATCGAAAAGCGACGACAAGGACTTGCATCATATCTTACAAATATTGTTAACTTCCTGCAGATAACTATGCCTAGAGAGCTTGCACTGTTCTTGGATTTCCATAAATATGAAATATTGTTCCTACTGCAGAATTTAGCATTTAAGTTTTTTACCGAGGGAGATACCTTGCTAGAAATGTCAAAGAGTTTCATGTTCTCTCCATTGGAGCTTCATGCTATCAGTGAAAGAATCAAGCAACCTTGTCCTCCACTTGAAATTATAGACAAACGCCATGACTTCAGCCATGTATTAGATTTCTGCTGCCAACTTACATGTGTATCTGTGAGGGGTAGTCATAATGCTGTTTACACAAGCAATATCGTTCCCAACTTACTAACATTTGAGCTTTCTGCATTTAAGGCAGCTGAAGTACTTGTACTTCAGTATGTACGAGTTGATAACATTTACGACATGGGTTTTTTACGAGACACTGTTCATTCTTTGACTGTAAACTATTCGGAATTAAAAAGTATCTCGCATGTTTTACTATGTGACGATGTTCATAAAGACGTCTCAAATGCAGAAAGAAATTACTCTTGGAAAAAAATAGTTGAAGCTAATTTCAGCTTCAATATAATTGAAGAAATAGACGAGTCTGTTAAACTAATGCCAAGTCTCAAATGCTTGAATCTGACTAATAATAAAATTAATACCTTAAACAATCTGACAATGCTGCCACACTTGTCACATCTTGATCTGTCGGCAAATAGTTTTGTACTAGCTGAAGACTTTCATATGAAACTAGGAAATATATTGTCAATAAATATGTCAGAAAACTCATTAACATCTCTGCAAGGTTTCTCAAAACTCTATTCTCTTGAAAGTCTTGATATTGGTTTAAACCAGATTCAAGACATAATGGAAATTAAACATGTGTGTGGTTTGCCCTGCCTTGAAAACCTTATTCTGACTGGTAACCCAGTCACCACTGTTTTAGACTACAGGGTTAAAGTACTAGAGCAATTTGGCAGTCGAGCTACAGAGATTTGCCTTGATAACGAAAAGTCTACTCAGAAAGAGCTGGACACTGTTGCAGTTCTTCAGGCAATTAGAATTGTGAAGGAAGGGCGTATACCTGTGTTTCCATCTTAGATTCAAATAGTTAGTACAAACTCTATTCTCAGTTAAACAGTTAATATAACAATTGGATTAGCAACTGGCCAGATGGTGCAGGATGATGCATTTGGTAACAATAACTTGGAAGGAAAAGGATCTACAATAGCAATCTGTATGAATATGTTATGCTGGTAGCTAGTTTGTTAAAATAATAAAATTAATTTTGTTGTTTAATTTATTATATATGGGCCTATGTGCATATAGGCCTATGTAGAAACTTGAAAGTAACTTGTTACTTTTATTAGCTTTTAGGTACCCTGAAAAGAAAACCCATTGAAATATCTACATAGCGTACTGACTATGTAATTTTCACAGATACCAGCATAACTTATAGGCTGTATGATATGCTATACACAAATCTGCTACTTTTTTATGGGTTCCAACTAGTTTATTTATTATCTTATTTTTCAGCCCAATTTTTATGGACCTGTAGGCCTATCAAGGATTCAACACCCAAATAAAAAATATAAAAGAATGTTGAAGTCAAATCCTTGACAAGGGTAGCTATATTATAAATAGGGTTGAAATGTTTAACTATAACCAAAGACTATAACATAAATAAGTTGAAACCCATAAACCAATAGGCTAACATAAGTTAATAATAACAACTAGGGACGCACGCAATAATCAATCTTATCGTTCAATACATAATCGATAATTGATATATTATCCAATACCATAATTGGTTTTCTGAAAACGCTTATTTGTTTGATTATTTCATTCTTCTTGGGCCTTTTTGGTGTTGAAATATGCAAAGATACTGGCAAAATACTAAGCCTCGGGCTTCATAGGTGATTACTCTCAACAGTGTCACATCTGATGTGTCCAGTGGTTAAAGTGGACTCGGAAAAGTAACGGTATGCACTACTGCTGTGTCAAGTAGACAAGGCGTGTACGCCGGGGGGGTCTGGGGAAGCACGTCCCCCCAGTTTTGCCTGCAGGGAATTTTTTAGGGTGTTTTGTCACGAACACATTTAGATGGTTTTGGAGAAGGGTCAGTGCTAATTTTATACGTAATACTTTTGTGATGAAAAAACAAACTTTTTACATTTACTAAATTAAAAGCATTGGATGAGCAACCTACAAAGTACAATAAAACGTTCAATATAATTATTCAATATGAATAAAATCAATAAAAAGTAGTGCCGGTCCCCGTCGGTATATTTAGTAAAGGTACGCATGCCGGCTCATACCGCCCCACTTTAACCCCTGGATGTGTCCTATATTGTTATGCGCTCAGTTAGGTGATGTAATATTATGGACGTAATAAAGTAACACTGTAATAGATTGGAACTTAATGTTTGTAAATTTATTATCGATAATTTTTATTTATCGTTGCGTTGGAGTAACAACTTTAAAAACCTAAGTTCACACTAAATATGTTTAAAAAGTATGCCTAGCCTATTACATGATGTCAATAAACAAAACCAATGCGTGGGGGCCAGAAAACAATTATGCGTTCTAGTGTGTAATGTAGGTAACCTATTGTGAGTTGCGTAAGATATGATGCCAACAGTTTATGTAGGTAGAGTGATAACATAATCATCATCATCATCATCATCATTATCCATCGCCGTTTCCTGCTTTTGGCAGGGTCAGCTTGGGTTTCACAACCAAATTTTTCCACATCTTCCTATCTTGTCACTCATGATAACATAAACGCATAGACAACCAAACTTATAATATCGTTTTCGTTCAACGCGACCTACCTCATAGTCATATCACTCACCATACTCAAGAAGACCACGTCGCACTGGCCGAAAACATTATTTTAAGTTTAGTTTGTTATTTGTCTTTTGTGTTCTGTTGCGGCTTACCACCACGCTACGCAGGTAAGCTGTTGACATCATATCTCTCTCATGCAACTCACATTGCCCAAACCTGTTTTCGCAATCTCCTGTCAACACATTGTATAAGCTTTACATTGAGCTTGTGGTTTACAACAGAGTACAAACTGGATGTAGCCTACATATGAATTAAATAAAATGAAATTGCCTTTCAATGAACGGCGTGTGCCGTAAAGTGTCCGGTCCGTCAGGTCATCCATTTTAAGTGGCGCATAATTTGATTGGGTGACAAGTGGTCTTGACTACCAAGCCCGAAGTCTTGGACCAGGCTCTTTGGTTGGGAACGAGCTACCTGGCTGGTTGCTTTATGGTATATATATATACCTCTTCCACTATCATGTTTGGCCAATATCTGCCTTGTATTGTAAATTGTTGGCATAAGTTTGATCATTGTAAAATTAGTGATTCATTTACCATGCAGGTGAATTTACATTATGCGTACAGCCTACGTAAGATGTTCTTGTAACGGGATAAAATAAAGTATTATGTGTAGGCTACTGGAACAGGTAGGCCTACATTCTTTTGGGACTAATGGTTTATACTGTATAAGGATACATATTCTCTGATAGCCTGGAGCAGTTTGAGCAGTTACTATAAAAGCCTTGTCAACCCCAACCCTAATGTTTTGATTTATTAAGGCTGACCTTGATCACAATTAAAATAAAGACAATGTGATGTATTTACTATTTAGCAACTACTGAGAATGTGATTACACAGAGTTATTCATGAATATGCCCTCTCCCATCTCGTATTTGTTTGATTTTCAATATAAGTGAATTACCGGTACCCCCCCCCCCCCCCAAAAAAAAAAATGTTTTTTATCATTAGCCCCGATTAACGACACTCTATACTGTATCATCATATAATCTAGGCTCATGTAAGCTATTGGGTACTAACTACTAAGTACAGTGTTGTTAAGTAACGCGCTACAAGTAGCGCGCTACTTGTAGCGTGTTACTTTTTTTGGTAGCGAGACTGGTAGCGCGCTACATTTGAAAATGCAGTAAAGTAGCGAGTAGCAAGCTACTATATACGAGTATTTGTAGCGAAGAGTCGCCGCTACTCTATTTTTGCAATAAACAAACACACGTTTGTTTCGCCCGCCACAATTCCCACCGTCACAGGTTCGGAATGCCGACTGACATTGGCTTTTCTTGCTCTATAGTCCCAAAACCTCATCCCCAGCACCATTGGTTAAACAGGTCCTGTTTCACCCCGTGAGCCGTGATATGAGTATGACTCAGTTCCGGACCGTACCACCGTTTCAATACATAGTACGTACTCTTGGTCCTTTATAAAAAATGAAGAAAGTAGCTGTAAAGTAGCATCACTACTTTTTTTGAGTAGCTGTACAAGTAGCGAGCTACTTGACAAAATACAGTAGCTGAAAAGTAGCTAAGTTACTTTCAAAGATCAAGTAGCTGTAGCTGTAACAGTGCTACTTTTAAAAAGTAGCTTTAACAACACTGACTAAGTATCACTTGCTCTTACTGTCCAGCATGATGGCATAAAAGCCATGTAGGCATTTAAGATAAGACTACAATTGTATTGCAATACAGTGGAATCTCAGTCTTAGCAGATATATAGGCTATCTTTTAGGGGACCAACCATAAAAAATTTAGAAATAAAAGTTATAAACAGAAATAGCATGTATAAAATTGCCACCTACCATAAACTATTAAGAGTCTTGTCTCTTCTTTAAAACCAGAAAATCTATGATGGAAGCCAAAAAATGTGGGCATATGGAAAGAATAAAAGAGATATACATAACATACGAAAGTCAATTTACAAGAAGTATTAATTGAGTAAAAATGTATAAGTGGGAAATGTATACATAACTTTGTTTCACTGTAGTATGTACATGTAGTATTCGTGGATAAATGGAGATAAACATTTCTGAATCCTGATTGTGATATTTACTTGAAACGGTATAATGTATGTTCACGAGATTCAGACTGGATCATAGAATCAACAAGTAAGATTCAATTAATTCTAAACAATGTTACTATAAAATATAGTGTATACTTGGATAGAGAGGCCAAAATAGCCGAGTTAATTGGAATTCAGAACAAGACAACAAAAACTTCTTTCTCAGGAAAGCGGCCGTCCTTCTGTACCTTTTCCCCCACTAGAACACGTTTATCTTCTTCTCTGTTCCAACTAACTATAAAATATTATATTCAATTTGATTTGGTGTCAGTGTGGAAGGTAATAACAAATGTTTCATCCATACTCTCTCTACACTACTTTCCCATCAGGGCCATCACCCTGTGTGCAATGCAAAATTCTGAACTTACCAAAGATTGTGGTAATCACTACACACAGTGGAAAATCACTGCACTTTTGCAAGCTTAAATGTGTGACAAAAGGTGCTTAACTAGGTGTGAGGTGTGTGGCACATACAGAAATTGTATGGTAGATGTTTTGTAAATTTTATTTACATATGTATGTACAAAATAATGATATGGTGATGATGATCATGATGATGATAAAAATAAATATGTAGGGTTTAAGAAAATATTTAAATTTGAAGATGTGCTATTGTACTTTATTTTTACCCATGCCATAGGTGAACCACTTAATATGTAAAAGGGCCAGTAAAAGCCGTGGGTTTCTTTACATGGAATGCGGTTGAAATTATAAAAAATTGATTAAAAAGCTATTACCGGTAACGATTAATTGCTTTCATACTTCACATTGCCATAATCGTTCTTACTCATTATTATCTGTTTTTATATGCAATACACCAACACTGTTGAATGTAAAAATGTAAGTATTATAATATTGAAAAAAATTGTAATTTTTGATAATAAGTAGGGATGCGTTATGATTAATAAATTCACATCAAAAATCGCATTTTTTCACAATATATCGTAATAATATCATGAGCATATAATAATATCGCGATAATATTAAGAAATCATGCCGAATGGAGACGTTTCCCAAGTTAGCCTAATGATATCTTCGATAGCTGTTTTAAAATGTATTCAATAATATACATAGTCCTTAAGTTATTGATACAACGTCATTGTCATCATTTGAAATTTTTTTTTCTTTCCTAGATGCCAAAAATTTGATTTTTCAATCATTTTTCTTCCTAGCTATTTATTGGATATATCCAATAAATATGTGCTTCCTTCTCTGGCCCACTCAGGTTATTTGGCAGGACGTCAATGTCAGATTTAAGTGCTAATTAGTAATAACATAATCAAATAACCGCCGCGGAAAGTTGTAAACTACGACAATAACAAGACGTATTAACAATTTATCGTGATACTAGGTGCAAAATAATATCACAATATGCGCGATATGACGTCGCACATTGTATCGTATCGATATACGATATTATCGATATACGATATTATCGATATATCGTCCGCATCTCTAATAAAAAGGCTAACTGAATGGCCGCCTGCGGGTCCCACACTCTTGCATGAATTCAAGCCCTACAAGTGCTGCTATCAGTAAAAAGTGTACTAGAAAACGCTCTGTGAGATGCGTTGATAAGCATATGCGTTGATAAGCATTGGACCCGCTGTCCATGTCCACGAACTTCTCAAAGGTATCATCATTGTTCAGTGTAAAAGATAAAGATGAAAAGGTAAAAAAAACAATTAATAACAATACAGGAAAGGGCATTGAAAAAATGATTCTTATTTCAATAGCTATTATAATTCTCGACATTTTTTAATGTTATGCATTGTGCATTAAGATTTTTTGTTGTCATTTCGTATAGTGTTTTCTATGCGATTCACCACCGTTACTAACACTTATTGACACCAATAGAAATGTAATTTCTGCCTCCAATCGCATTTAAATTAGTATATTCGTGATCGGACAAAAATTTGCTGTAATATAGCCGCTGCACATTTGGCTGTTACTGTATTTCAGGAAAATATTTTTGAGTAACTTTTGTGTAACTTTGCCAATACTTACCAGATCGCTATAACATGAACATATTCGTGACCGGAAAAATCTTTTTAAAAATGTGGATCTCACATTTTGTCACCGTTTTGTTTCAGAAAAATATTTTTCAGTAAAGCTATGGTGTAACTTCGTAAGTTTTCAAACGATTTTTCCACAAAACTATACACTTTCAACCCACATCGAGGTTTGTGGATGGTCCAAATTTCAACTTGATTGGACTTTCTGTTCGACCGCTATCGTGAGACATAAAAATAAAAAAAAAACGAGTGCCATAAGAGTAGAATGGAGACGCTCGCTTAGTTAAGAACTAGTATAGAATGGCGAACTCGTGGCTGGTCGTGCGTGCATAAACAGTCAAAGGACTGTAAGGCAGTTCATGCACACATAAACAGTCAAAGGGCTGTAAGGCAGTTACTGCACACATAAACAGTCAAAGGACTGCAGTTCATGCACACATAAACAGTCAAAGGACTGTAAGGCAGTTCATGCACACATAAACAGTCAAAGGACTGTAAGGAAGTTCATGCACACATAAACAGTCAAAGGGCTGTAAGGCAGTTCATGCACACATAAACAGTCAAAGGACTGCAGTTCATGCACACATAAACAGTCAAAGGACTGTAAGGAAGTTCATGCACACATAAACAGTCAAAGGACTGTAAGGAAGTTCATGCACACATAAACAGTCAAAGGACCGTAAGGCAGTTCATCCACACATAAACAGTCAAAGGACTGCAGTTCATGCACACATAAACAGTCAAAGGACCGTAAGGCAGTTCATCCACACATAAACAGTCAAAAGACTGCAGTTCATGCACACATAAACAGTCAAAGGACCGTAAGGCAGTTCATCCACACATAAACAGTCAAAGGACTGTAAGGCAGTTCATGCACACGACCACTTAATTCCACCTCGTTTAAATTCCGATTCATCGTGACGTTTTTCTTTTTTTTCTTATGATTATCAATTTTAATTTTTAAGTTGTACTGCATCCATTATAAATCTATAATTGTTTTTCTTTTAAAGATATCAATTGCAATAAAAATTTGGCCCGACTGGGGATCGAACCCAAATCATTGATCGAACAGTAGACTGCATACCAGCAAATTATTTTGTGTTACGTATTGTATCTAAACAACGACTGTAGGATTGCATGATAAAGTCAGTCGCTGTCTTATGTCCCACCAGTATCTGAGTTTGATCCCCAGTTAAAGTTTGTATTGAAATTAGAATTGCTTTATCAATGCATTTCAATACGTCTGCTTACATGAGTCGGGTTGGGGTTGGCTAACCACCAGTATTAAGTAGTGGTACAATAATTAAACATAGAAAAATAAGGGTCAACTTCGATAATTTCAATATTGAGTAGGAATAGAAAGAAATAATGTCACAAATAGTAGTATTCTTAAACGAACTATGCTACTAATCTGTTTAATTCATTTAGGTACAGTCTTACAATGTCCCAATAACTACTTATTCGTCGAATAGCTTCTTGTCTCCATGGCGACCACCAATCAAAACCCTTGAAATCCTCCAAATAGCTTAATTGCTACAAATAACTTTCTTACTAGGAGATCTCAGTTCACTTGAATATGAAGTAAATGTATAGTTTATACGTAAAAAATTACTTGCCCAAATCAAAGTACAGTAGGGCCTTGCTAATTCAGGCTTATTGTGTCCCAATATAGCCCAAATTAAGAAAAAACCCGAATTAAACAGATAATGTGGATTTTATCACCTAGGAAGGGCCCTTCTCATATGTCATGATAAGCTGGAAGGGAATAAATATAGTCAACAGGACATGCATAAATAGAGAAAAGAACAAAAGTTCAAATGACTGTACTGTACTGAGACGAGCAGACCGAGAGATACTGGCTGTTTGTTTCTAGGCACCAAGGCTGCTGCTATCGGGTGGACTCTTGTAAGTACGGCCGGTTTGCGGGCGAAGGGGGGGGTGGGGTGGGGGGACTACTCCCGAGTCAGGTGCGCATCACGGAGGAGTGAGGGCGACTGCAGCCTGTCCACAGCTGTGGTCAGCTGTAATGACAGGGTAATAAAAGTCATAGCAACGCGCAGGGAAAGAACAAAACCAATTTTAATTTAAAGTTGAGGCCGGTCCGAATTAATCGGAAACCGGAACTACCGGGGCCCGAATTAGCGAGGCTCTACTGTAACCGTTAGTTCTTTACCTAAGGTATCCAGGCAAGTGTTCATTTCCAGCCCAATCAGTTGGATAATTTGCACTACATTTTAAATTACCATCACAATGAATAATGATACCTGGTTTTTGGAATGACTTGACATTTCTTTTCTATGCATTTTTTAGTTACTATTTCCAGTCTATTTCCAGACCCAGTGTTCTTGCTATTTATCCAATGGGAAAATACAGTTTGAATTTAATTCTTGTCACACTCAAACTGAGAGTTGAGTAAGCACTACTGTCAGAACTGGGCAAGAAAAATGCATGTCCATATCTGAAATACATTTGTATTTTGTGTTGACAATACCTACATGATTAAAGTATTTTATACCGCAAATACATTTTTCTAAATACAATATCTGTAGGCCTATGTTGTTTTTTACAATAAACTGTGCTTATAAAAATTCTTTTAATTTAACTTTATAGCCAAACAATAATTGAATAGTATAAACTCTTACAAAGTTCTAACTTGGCCATGATGAACACAAAACATCATCTAGGCATACTCAAAAACGCTTGACTGGTGATAAAACGAAACCCCTAAATATTAACCTTGTTTACCGATACTTAATTAATAATTATATGCACTAAAGTTTAAAATATCTAGACTTGTATTTTGTATCAAAAATACATTTTCTTCATTCATTTTTTATTTTATATTTATTTGGTATTTATTATCTTTTATTTTAAATATATATTTGTGTACTTTGTAATTTGTATGTATCTAAAATACAAATTATTAAGCATTTTGCCCAGTTCTGGCTACTGTATGCCTATGAAAGATTTCATGTCTCACAAACTTACCATTTCTAAAATATCCAAGTAACTTGGCAACTATACAGTGACACAGAATAACTGCAGTACTACAGCTGATTAGCGCTTCCCCTTCAAGCAATATGCTCAAGTGCTTCGACTGGCCTGAAATTAAAAAAAAAATATATATATATATACCTACACGATTTCTTACATTTTGTTGGTTGCAAAATGTATAGGCCCTAGTTCGAAAACATTTTAACGGTAAAACCAATCCAACGTTTATTTTCACCAAGTAAATGTCAATGTTTCGACAACGTGTAGAGTCGTCCTTTTCAAGACATAAAAAAAACTTAAGAAGAAACGTTGACATTTATTTTGTGAAAATATACGTTGGATTGGGTTTACCGTTAAAATGTTTTCGTACTATATATATATATATGTGTGAGAGGGAAAGAAGGATAGGAGCCAACAGCTTACCTAAAACCATTTGGCAGGCTGCGTAGCGTAGATGACACAAAACAAAACAAAAAACACAACACAAAAACTTCTGGACTTGTGTTTTTTGTTTTGTTTTGTGTCATCTACGCTATGCAGCCTGCCAAATGGTTTCAGGTAAGCTGTTGGCTCCTATCCTTCTTTCCCTCTCACACATGTACTAGCCTTTAGGCCTGTTCTATATTTCCTACATATATATATATTATATTATAGCTCAATCTCTTCCTCCCTACACCATATACCAACAGTGACTTGTGTAAATAGTGTAACTAGTGTAAATATAGTAAATATTGTATACAAATTAAAAAACCGGAAGTGACATGATAAATAGAGACATCCGACTCACGTCTTCTTTCCACCTTCGTCGGGTGAACAAGGCCATATTAGGCTGGAACAGTTTCGACGTTATTGTCTAGTCTTTTTTTTTATGTTTCTAGTTCTACCAACTCTGAAGGTCGTCAACAACAAGGTAAGCTGTTAGTTTCCTTCCTATCCACCCCCATGCTAAATATCCAAGGCCGTTAGGCACTCTTAACACATTCACATTATTTTCAAGTTGATAATATTCACTTGAGCGTGGCCGTTTTTTTGGCCGTGACGTAGGTGTTACTAGTCCCATGCAGTTATATAGCATTGGTGGGAGACAAGATATGTCGTACGCGCGTCTGTTAACACTGTCATAGCTAACGAACTATGAGCGGTAGCTCACTAATTGCATGTTAATCTGCCATGTTTTCTCTTCCTATACTCAATGCTTCAACGAGAAGAATATGTAATTTTCATAATGAGGAAGATTTATTTTAAATACACCACATTTCCCGTATTAACACGCGTATTTCAAAGTCTGGTTAGTATATTTTACTAACATATTTGCGATGTAAGTAGTCTTGACATTATAAGATATTGCAATTTGTGTTAGGGTTTGCGTACAGGTATGTGATACTGATGTATGTATTGACATATCACTGTTTTCGTGCACGCACTGCGCTTCCAGCATTGGTACGGCTTAGCTATTCGTGGCTTGCTATCATTTATGAGTACACAATCTACAGCACGAACGTGAAAACAGTTCAATACATATCACATAACTGTACGCAGATCCTAACGAAAATTGGAATACCATATATTTTTTATAATTCTACACTCATGTCGTATTAGGTCAAGACTTCCTAAATGCCAAATATGGTATCGTAAAATATACTAACCAGTAACCAGACTTTCAAATATGTGTGTAAATATGACAAAGGTAGAGAATTTAAAATCAATTTTCCTAATTATTAAAATTATATATATTTTTCTCATTGAAGCATTGAATAGAAAGAGAAAACATGGCAGATTAACGTGCAATTGGGTTGAGTGAGCTACTACTAATAGTTCCTTTGCTATGACAGTGTTAATAGACGCGCGTACGACATACATTTAGTCTCCCGCCGATGCTATCTGCATGGGACTAGTAAAACCTTTGTCACGACAAAAAAAAAAACGGCCTGCTCAAGTGAATATTATCAACTTGGAAATAATTTATAGCCTTTAAATTTTTATTGATTCGTTTATAAAATATTTTAGTAAAGAGTGGAGAAGGGCAGAATTCGGGAGCCCCCACGTGACGTAAATATGCTCACTTAGTTTATATTTTTACTTCATAATTGCGGTACCAGCTTGACACAGTTTATGCACATAAACAGGGGTCGAAATTAGCTATGAATTTAACACATTGTTGGGGCCCCCTACACCACGGGGACTGGGGGACCCTTTGCTATGCCAGTGTTAATTAATGTTAATTTTCCGAAAGTTGATCAATTTCAATTTCAATTTTATTGGCAGTATACATTGTCAAGTTACAATACAATCGTGTTATTAGGAATGGTATGATATAAAATCGCTTAACAGTTAACACAATATAGTCAGGGTTTACTGTTTGCATTTTGGTGCATACATAAGTCAAAAGACTTGGGCGTGTGCACCTGATGCCTGTTTGCCGCTACTTAAGAGCTAATTCCAATCTAAGTACTAAATTTAATATTAATTTTATATAAACTTAAATATATTAAACATATGCTATGTATATAGATTATCATTTATTTAGTATTTTTTCTTTTTTCTTATTATAACAATATAATAATATATTATATATATATTTTTTTTTAGAGGAAATAAATATCTTACACTTGACGGAGTTACGTACCATATATATGATGATATCAGTTTATTATAGGGTAGGGTAGATTTATTGAAAAGCCCTGAAGCACAAAGACTAAAAACAAAATCTATATACGTACCGTAGCTGGAAAAAGGGAGAAAATAGTTAAAACATAATAAATAAAATAAATTATCCTACTAATCCAAAATTAATTATTTTTAATGCAGCTTGAAGAAAAAGTAACATAGTCCAAATTTGTTCTAAATCTTAAGTTTTTCCTGATTCATTGATAAGTGTTAACTTATTGATAATATACTTATTTTCCAAAACTTTAGACCTGAAAAAAAAAAACTTTTAATGCCAAAAAAAGCACATATTATCTCATTATATTTAACCATCATTGTGATACATATCATTGAGAGTTACCAGTCTTGGAGTTACTACAGTACAGTTAAATACTATTCTAATTTCTATAAAAGGAAGTGTCCTACTGACTGACAAAGAGATTCTTATTACGTATTATGTTTATAAACCAATGTAATGAAGAAATAAACTTAGCCCATACTTACGTTTAATGTAGGATTGTGAAATTTTGAAGGTTTTATGGCATTTATGACATAGGCAGCCACTTAAGAATGATTTTTGGAAATTCCATTCCTGAATGTCAAAGGGGGTGAAAAGGTAGTATAGGGATACCTATATCTCAAAAACCAACGAAAGTAAACAAAAAAGTAAAAAATTTTACACTTTAAATCTTCATAATATGCTGAGCAGCGTGCAGAGGAAGGAAAAAGAAGCATGTCTTGACTGGTCGACCAGATCCAGCATGATGGCATAATAAACAAAACTCCTAACATCAGTAGTTTTCAAGATATGGATATCACCTTAAAAATTTATTACTGTTTTTGCCCAACTAACAGTAGTCATATTATAACAATTTAAGAGTGTTGACGCAGTCCATTACGCTGTCCAATACAGAGTTCTTGAATATTTGAATTTGAAATCCTCTTGGTCTACCCAAACACATTCTTCTCAAAAGTGGGAGCACCTGTAATATTATTGTGGAACCCCATTGCACCTTAGCTATGTAACGGCACCAAATTGCGAGTGAAAGTTGTATTGAACCTACAGTGCTATCTCTGGTACTGGTGAGTCAGTGTCCATACACGAATATCTCTTATTCTTTCAGAAGATTTGTTTGAATTCACGTTTCAGTTCCCCGTAAAGGTTTGTTTTGCCATGATCATTCAACAGGTCTCGGGTGCAAGCTTTGAAGGTAGCGGGAATCGACCGAAGGTAAGACTGCTTCTCGCACGGGCAGTTTTACGTGGCCTGTTCCAGACTGGGTTCATCTAACTCACTGGGGATCCTAGCACCTGAGGGAGAATCGCTAATGTAGTTTACAAACAAGTGCTTAAATAAGGTTGCAGATGCCAAATAAGTATTTTTTTCTGTCACGAAACAATTTCTGGAAGCATAAATGCAACCACTACGACTGCCCCGGATGTGACGAAAGCAGGTGTAAAGTAATCTTTGGTCCACTATAAACTATTGAATTATGGCCAGTTGTTAGCTCATACGTGGACAGTTTATGTTTTCCGTTACATTTCCATTTTCCATACTGATAAGACACTCTCATCAAGGTTGTTCAATGTATGTTGTGCATTCTCAACCCTCCATTGCACCAAGAACTCTGTGCTTTGCAATTTATATTGGTTCTTTGGACTATTTGACCAACAACTATAAAGTATAAACCTATTCACTATATGCAATGATGATTGTGCTTTGTTACTCATAGATGTATTGAAAAGGTATTAAGTAATAACATACCTATCTTCATTGTTGAACGTTAACACTTGAGTGTAGTACTAGTTTACATTAAAAAAAAAATGAGATCGTGAAGTGTTGAATCAGTTACAAGGGTAGCTGATTATCAAGGCCCTCTAAATCCTCTGGGGGGATTATAAATTGAAAGGAAAATAACTCCAACTTAAAATAAATATATACACACACTAAAAACACTTACTGTCAATATTAGAGCAATACAGAATATTATATTAATTCATGTGAGACTGGTTCAAAAATATATTCAATATATTCAAATGCAAAGTACCATCTATGTATAGGCTAATATGCATTTAAATATAATATTTCTTTGTTGGTGTGTGTGTTTTTATAATCTTATGCAATGAAAATCTAATATCCATAATAATTTTGCATAAATGTATGAAATAAAATAATGAGAACCTGTTTGCGTTTTAGCCTTATAAAAGGTGAGAAAAATATTGTCTCACCTAAGTCTTTGAGCACTAGCACCACATCGTATGGATATATAGTACTTGCAATGATACCAAACAAAAGAGCAACCTCGAAAGGCCAATCGTAATCGAACATGTACATCATTGCGGCAGCCAGTAAAATTGAACTTATCAGGAAACCAGGCACACCTAGAATTAGAATCTAAAAAATAAAAGAGGCCTGTGATGATAATTGAAAAAATAATGTACTAACCACTTGACAGTCAAGTTGTTGCGCACCAAGCTCTCCGCCAATGTCCATTTATTTCAACTCTCATTTAGTAGTCGTGGCAAATATTCTTCAAAAAGTTGTAAAACAACAATGACACGGATAGATTCCGTCTGTGACATGTCACATGCAACAGCGCTGCGCGTAATAAGCCAGGCATGACAGTCAAGTGGTCAAGTAAAAAGTATTCTATATTGTATTGTGGTTGTAATGTAATATAATATTAGACATGAAGAAAGTGAAACAGAAGGTTGCATTTAAAAAAAAATACTGTGACATTGAAATTAAAATGATTTTGTTTGGTATTTTAAATGCTTGCAATTACCTGCCAAATTGCACGTTTAAATGAATGGGTATCCAACATATAAGCAGTCTTAAACAACAAAATAGGCAAGAAAATCAGCAACAACATTCGTGGTTGAATGTTTGGTAAATTAGAAAATGCATCAACTTCTTCGAACCGTACTGTAAGAAAGCCATATAATCCTCCAAGCACGAAGAGAACCATTTTAAATATCATCTTAAGGTTGAAGGTGAATGAAAGGGCTCGAAGTGTTGCACCCAAGGCAAATATAAGAAATAGAAATAAGAGGTCTTGCTCATGGAAATCTGAAAAAAGGTACAATGCAAGTCAGTAAGACAGGCTACATTTGAAGGTAGCTACATTTATGGCATTTTCCAATGGGCTACACTAGGTGTGTCTATTATATTGTTGCCCATTGTTGTTTTTAATTGTTAAAAGGGCACTTGGTGCAGTTCAGTGCAGCTGTTGGAAAACTCCATTAATTAAGGTGACTACTGTATACCGTACAACAATTAACAATTGTTATAAGTAATTGCTACTAATTGTTGCGTTCCCTGCTAGGGAAGCTAGTCGACTAACCAGGGGCGGATTTAACGGGCGGCGAGGTCGGCGAATGCCGACCGGGCCCCGACCCGGTCGGGGCCCCCCAGACCCCCATTGCTGATAATCATAACTAACTTTATATATGTAGTTGTCATCTACTCAGCCGCTATTTGTTGAAATTGTCAATGAAAGGGAAACAAAGCTACAATTGACGAAAATTATTCGTAGAGTTTAGTATGGGCTTTTCACAATAACGACAGGTTGTTAGAAGATAAGGGTAGGGACAGCGGGACAGGATGTTTTTACGTTCAAAACAGATTTACACCGTTCTGAGAAACAATGCTTCGTAAAAATAAAAGCAGATGCGCATATTTCAAAATTCGAGGAAAATCAGTTAGTTATGTAAGTGGTCAATGGGTGGTCGGATGGGGGTGGCATGTTGTGACTTATTAAACCCTAAACACGTGTTCATAGCTCAGTCTGTGGGACAGTTTTCGTTTTATCCTATTTGTTTGTTAGTTTAAATTGTAATTTTACATATATTTTATTGTAGCCTGTGGTATCGAAATTGTGCCACTGCCAGGTTCAGGTATGTTTAGAAATGAGCGAGAAAGACAAATACAAATTCATAAACCAGGCTGTCAAAAATATAAAGATAGGGAACGTTCTCATTTATCGAGTGCGCGCAAAATAAGCATTTTTTGCTGAGAGGAAGGTATGTTCGAGTGCGCTTGAATCAGCACGTGTTGGTGAAGTAAGTAAACGCAATGAAACGCCGATTGATATTAAAAATCTCTGTTCTGGTTTCCCCACATTGCAACAAGAACATGTGTCCGAATCGTCTAGCTGACGTCACAAACATTTTTCAAGTAGAACTTAATGTTAATTTTTAAAACCAAACTACTACTGAAACCGGCGTCGATTTAGTCTCATCAGTAGCTACTTCAAGCAAAAATGGGGACAGTGATATTGTTTCCGGCGGCTGGGGCTTAGCCCCAGACCCCTGCTATTCCGCGCTACCTCATCTCCACGTTATTACTTCAATCATCAATGCCGACCGGGCCCTTTTTCTTAAATCCGCCCCTGTCGACTAAGAACGTCAAGTTGAAACACACCCTATAAGTGTCGCACCCAAGCTCAATTTTGCATGACCAACTTGGCTTGCACATGCCAATATAGTGGCATGAACGAATTCAGACATTGCTTGAAACACAAAATCCGAGCTCATGGTTCCAACAAATTGGGACAGATAGAAAGCTGCAATGTTTGTGGCAAGAGAACTGTGAACTCTTTGGGACACAATCAAATGATAATGCACACTAAGCAACTTTAGTATCGTTAATTGATTTAATAGTTCAAATCACGACGATTGTACGATTTAATTTAATCCACAAAATTGTGATTTTTCTGTTGATGATTTAAATCATCATAGTTTTCAATTTGGCACCAAATCGGCTTGTGTGGGCATATTCTAATACGATAATCATCATTATGCGGTGAGTAGACAGTTTGTTAACATAAGAGTGCATGGTGTGTAATAGGGATGTCATAGGGTAGGAAAATTCGGATCCGGTTCCAGACCTTCCAAGAACCGGGTTACCCGAATCCTGAAAGCCTAAATTATGTCATCTTATCTTGGTTACCCCCCCCCCCCCCGAAACCACGCGGTTGAAGGTCGTTCTCTGTCCGTGTCAGCTGCCGGCCGCTGTGTAGGTTGGGCTCTGTGCGGCCGCTGCGCGCGGGAAGGGCGAGGGGGGCGGGGGAGGGGAGTGTATATGGCATCACAGAACTCGCCCGCAGTAATGACAGCGCGTACTACCCAGCGACCAGCTCGCCACGCCCACAAGCAGGAATTCACTGCAGCTCCAAGGAAAGTAGCCGCAAAAATATCGTCGCGTATTTTTTTTTTTTTTTTTTTTTTTTTTTTATTCAAATAATACTACCCGATAAGGATCCGGATCCTAAAAATGGATTCGGGTAATTTCTGGATCCGGGTAACCCGGGTACCCGGGTACCCTATGACATCCCTAGTGTGTAAACATGACATCACATAAGAAAACAAGAGTGCAAACATGTATATTATAACATTACAAAACAATTAAAAAATTGTAGACCTACACCTACTGCAATTTGTTTCTGTAATTTGTTCAGCTTACAAACAGAGCTTCTTGAAATGTGATGTTAGTCTTGTAATTTTTCATAACCCTTCGAGACATTTGGGAAAGAAATGAATGAGATAATACGTTTACTGATTTTACTCTGAAAATAATATGTAATACATCTTTATGTCACGTTAGAAGTCGTTTTCAGCGCTCACTAGGGTGACCTCCGTCCCTGAAAACCGAGATTGTCCTATATTTCTGCCCCTAGTCCTGGTGTTCCAAAAAAAGTTTTCGGGATCCCGGATTTATCTCGAAAAGTAAGTGATTACTGAAATTGTATATATTTGGTATAGAAACTGAACCCTCAGCAAATGAATGTGAAAGAGATCCATTAAGTAAATACAAGACAAATACAAGTACGTGCAACACAACTTTAAATTTGTTAATTTATATCCCAAATATAATTATTTTTAAACCTCCTGCTGTTCGTCAGCTTCGTGACTACTTCGGTAACTTGTGTTCATGTTTATTTGTCCCGGATTTCCTTTTTAGGAAAAAGGTCACCCTACCTCTCACTCAACTGTTAAACCCTGATTGAATTGGTTCATGTTTCTATAAAATTTCTTGTTTTTTGGGTCTTATATTGCATTTAAATATGCATTTTATCACAGCCAGACCATTCATATCTCAAACGATATTGTTCCTTTCCTACCTACTTCCTACGTTCATTTGCGTTATTTCTATTTCTTAAGGTTTGTTTATTATAGCCTATATTATATACCATTTGGTTGAGTATTTTACTTCTTGTGACTATTCAATCACTCACTGCCAGTTACCGTTTAAATGTCATATGATATTGTTCCTACATGTTTATAATACGTAGTACTGTTTCTTTTTTTTCTTCAGTATTTAATATTTATACTACAATTTAATGGGAATTTTATACATTTATTATTTAGTGTTCAATCATGGCCAGTTACCATTTTTTCATCTCACAAGATATTGTTCCTACGTTTTGATGCTTTATACATGTCACACAGTACGTAGGCCTACAAAGTATAGGCTAGTAAGTGTAGGCCTACATGGTTCAATTCATTGCATTCAGAACCTACTTTAACATCCCAAAATTGGTTAAAAAGAGTTGAAAATCTAAAATACGCCCTGCAGGGATAACTGGGGATCTCCACCCACCAACCCAGATGCAAACTGTTATTTCACTTCCCCCCCTCCCCCCCTTGAAAAAATATCCTGGTGGTACCCATGCTTATGAATGAACTGTTCTGGGATAAAAGGAGATGGAAGTTGTTTATGCCACATTTTTTATTATTTGGTGTTCCACAACAAACACCGTTTAAACACCAAATAATAATTTTTCCAATGTAGCATAAATAACTTTAAAGCTCCCTTAATACAGTGGGGTATGTGCATGAATTTTCTAATTTTCTACAGCTCTGTGTGGAATATATAGAACTTTAATAAATCTGCCGATTGGGTCCGCGGTTAAAAATCGCTGTAAAATAAGCATCAATGAAATTTCTTCATATTTACTGTAATTAAAATATTAAATCTAGTGTACAAAGTATTTTTGTAAGTAGTTTTAATGTTTCAATTTAGTTTATAAGTACAGAAAATGTGATTTAAGTGTTCAAGATGACAGAAGGAAGAAAATTAGTCAGCCATTACAGATCGCCATCTTTGACATTCCAGAAGTGTTTCGGAAGTGTTGCCAACCATGCGCTCTAGGCCGTTGTCAAAACCAGACCCAATAACCGTCTTCCTTCCGTGGGATGTCAGGCAACTCGGCAGTCACTTTCAAGATGTTTTCATAACTTGACCCCCTAACCTTCTTCCTTTCGTGGGATGTCCGGCACTTGGGCAGTCACTTTCAGTGTATTTCACTTTGGTAGGCCTTATGTTGGTAGACCTGCAGAACGTCGGGCGGTAGAAAAAGTATCATGGCGACAATGCTGTTTTAGATCAGTGTTGCCAATTTAGCGGTTTTGCCGCTAGATCTAGAGTTGTCAAAAATCGAAAAGCGGCGAAAATATAAAATTGAGACTGGCGGTGGCACTTAGCGGTATTTGACTTTCAAAACAGTGGTAAAATAAAATATTGCGGTAGGCCTAACAGAAACACACACCTCAAGTTTTTAAACAGCCAAAAGTAATAAATTAATCAAATTTCGCGCAGTTTTGGATCGATTGTTCTATTTTCTGCCTCCAGTGTTGTTTTTGGAACTCTAGGATTTATTTGGGAACTGTCCCAAAGATATAGGAAAGTGTGGGAATCGAACAATGCAACACGAATTTTGCTTTATTTTTGCCTCAAATTTCTTGTATTTTGTAATACATTTTGTAAAATGCATGTATTTCGTAGTTTTTTTTAAGTATCAACAAAGTTAGCGGTACAGTATTTGATTTTGGCGGTTCTTTATGGTACTACTAGCGGCCATGGTGCTGAGAGTATTGGCAACACTGTTTTAGATCATCGAAAAAGGTAATTTTGAATGTTGTAGCGGACACCAAAACTTGTTTGGGTTCATTTTAAACATAAATTTGTCTACTAGTAAGTGTTTCAAGTACTTTACGGGAATGCATTTGTGCAAATAAGCCGCGGACCCAATCGGTAGAATTACCACTGTTTAAACTAGTAACATGTGATTAGTGAAATTAAATAAGGTAGATACGTGGAAATACTTCACATTACGTCCATAACATGTTAACGCCGGTTTTGACCGAAATTGTATGATTGTGATACATTCAATGAAAGGTATTTCTTCCGTACAACTGATCCGGTTTCTACTCACTTTTTCTGTGTATTCCTTTGAGAGATAGATTACTTACGTAGTACATACACATTATCTGATTATTTATCTGTAGGCCTAACTTCCACTTTTTTTTTTAGGCTACAAATAGTAGACTACGTTTTTTGATGTAGGCCCTAGGCCGGCCTACTGTAGTTAATTTCCATTTTTAAAATACATTGTTTTACATGTGAATCACGCTAAATATGGAAAAGGGCGTACGAGCGAGAGCACAGCTGTTCGGAGCAAACAGGAAGTGCAGCTACCTCATTTCCCTTTATTGTGGTTCAAGATCAACATTCCCCCTAACCTTTAGTAATTTATACCCAAATAATAAATTACCCCTTCTTCAAATTTGAAGAAAGGGTAATTTGAAGAAGGGGTAATTTATTTTTAGTTGCGTCTCCGTGTAGGCTTAGGTCTACCTCATTTCCCAATAAAAAATAAAAAGTGAAAAAAGTGAGTAGAAACCGGATCAGTTGTACGGAAGAAATACCCAATAAAATAATAATAATAATAATAATAGTAATAATAATAACCAGTACAGACTTACATGATGTACTCTTGCTTCCTGTTTGATACAAAAATGGGAATAGTGTGTCATCATCGGGATAGTCAACAGAAGTAAAAGCCCGATCAGAATTATTGTCGTTCAATGCGTTCATAGATCTAGAACCATCGGTATCATCATCATCATCAGCATCAGGATCTGTTTTAGAAAACTGCACTTGTGGATAGAGATAGACTCTCTCCAAACTGGCATTATCAAAAGTATATCTTTCGGATTTGGTGCCATTTTCAGCCTTGGGCATGCTTCTTGAAAGCATAATTCTTTTTGATGAAGCTGCATGATTTACTTCACATAGGAAGAAAAGTATTAACAACTGAAGGAAAATGTAATTGGGCTGTCTAATTAGCCAAGTCATTTTTGCAAAAATCCAGATACACAAACGTTTCACCACAGACTTTTACAAAACATAGCACTGTAAACATACTGAAACCAACAATAAAGTATTTAAACAATGATTACATTTGAATCCTAAAGCAGAGTCGATAAAGAAGTTCTCACTTCTTTATCGACTCTCCCTATAGGGCACTAGCAACCTAGCAACACCGAAAGACAACAATGGAACAAATGAATTGAACTGATGGACAAACCATCAGCTGTCAAAATAATAAAATTGCAACCATAGAAATAAAAACAAGTGTAGCAATAGTAACTGCGCACCATTTAAAACTTTTAATGATAGACAACGACTAATTAGTGAAAGTTTTGTATGTGTATTTGTTTGTTTTTTGTTTTGTTTACCAAAATCAGACGAAATTATTTTTTGACAGCTTGTTGTTTGTCCATCGATTCAATTAATTTGTTTCATTGTTGTCTTTTGGTGTTGCTAGTGCCCTATAGGGAACCCGCAACTGACGTCACATCCGGACTACAACAATGGAACAAATGAATTGAACTGATGGACAAACAATCAGCTGTCATAATGATAAAATTGCAACCATACAAATAAAAACAAGTGACGCAATAGTAACTGCTCGCCATTTATAACTTTTAATGATGGACAACGCCTAGTAAGTGAAAGTTTTGTATGTGTATTTGTTTGTTTTTTGTTTTGTTTTCCAAAATCAGAAGAAATTATTTTTTGACAGCTTGTTGTTTGTCCATCGATTCAATTCATTTGTTTCATTGTTGTCTTTTGGTGTTGCTAGTGCCCTATAGCTGGTTACTAAGGTATTTGCCTATAGCTTCCACCGGTTTTCACTAAGTTTCACTTTTCACATTTTGTAGAATAGGGAAGTCTCATATATTTTTTAAATTATTATGGTACGTTTACAGCTACGCGTTGCGAGCGAAGCGAGGGCGCGAGCTCCAATCAGCGGCCGAGTTTCAAGCAAAGAAGTTAATAGTTTCACGCAAACTCGGCCACTGATTGGAGCTCGCGCCTTCGCTTCGCTCGCAACGCGTAGCTGTAAATCGACTATTATACTATATTTGGATCAACTGGCAAAACACAAACATATTTCATTTGTGTAACTAAGAACAGATGATAAAAACGAGGTTAAAGTTTTCCACTTGTATGATGCAATCAGCCAATCATACACACTTTTGCAAATCTTATCCATGAGACGCATACGTGAAATCGTGACTTGAAAGAATAAATAATAATATAGATATAATAATAAATAATAATAATATTATTATAATATCAGACCACCTTTTGTTTAGTTATTCATTTTCTGAGGATTTGACAACTGCTTGCCAGTTTTGACAACGGTTCGAGTAAAAAATTTCATTGTTTCATCTAGGAGGCAGTGGCAAGTTTATTCATAAACAGTGACTTGATAATGAGGTCACAGGCCGTTTAAAAAAAAAAAATGTGCGGGAAACAGAAAATCGAATACTTTGAACCCTTGTAGAAATTGAATTAATTATTTTAAAGTTTAAATACTTTTAGATTACGTGTTTTGTGTCTTCACATGAAAATCTATTTATTTAATAATACTTCCACACATATTGGAGTCTCATGAGACTTCCTTATGGAGACCCTGGTGGTAACGAGGGCACAATGAACTTGCAAATAATGTTTTAAAGTCTGTTATCAGATATTTTCCTGGCTTCACAAGAGGTTCAAAGTTAGTCCGGTGACCAAAAACAGACTTAGGGCCTCTTGTGAATCCGGGCCCTGCAACATGATTTAAGAGTTTGTCTTTTGCCATGCGACAAGTTGGTGACGGTGACCAATCACAGCGTTTTCTGTAGCGGTGTTGCCGCGGGGCAAGAGTGAGCTAAAGTTCTGATTGGTCACCATGCATTGTCATCCATAACAACATATCCATGTAAAATCACTATAGGCACCGTGTGTTAGTACATACAGCGCTGTATGTGGCCAAATTTAGCAACAAACTGCTGAAGATTTCATTCCGCGGTTGAAAATAGTGCTGGATATTATTGTGATATATCTTGTTTTTTGTTTGGCGTTTGTTTCGTTTTTATTGTTGATGTGTATTTATTTTGTATTGTTGTTATGTTTTGTGTTTTTGTTTTGGCTTTTATTGTCTTGTTTTGTTTGTGTTTGTTGTGCGTTATTTGTTGTTTTTACGTCTAAAACGTGTCCTGATTAAAATGGTGGCTTGCCTTTTTAAGATTTACTGATGGGATTCATAATCTGCGCGAAAATTTTAAAACCCATATTTAATTAAACAATTTTCACAATTTCCCTTTATTGACGTAGGAAGAACGACGCTGCTTCAGCAGGTTGTTGCGCGACTTTGCCACTTGGAGCGCTTCATTTGTTTTCACTAGCGCCATCAGTGGCCAATCTCGGTGCCTATTTAGTATTTATGAATGAATTTGCACTGCCTCCTAGATACAACAATGAAATTTATTACTCGATCAGTTGTCACTTTGTCACCCTAAATTTTTCAATTCCGGCCTGACAAGTTTTGCACACTCTAAAAAGTCCATGTGGATCGGTTATTTGGCGCTCGAGTTTGAATTTAATTTACCAAGTCACGATTAAGTCCGGGGCTATTTCCGAGATTAATTAAGCGAGCGTCTCCATTCTACTCTTAGGGCACTTGTTCCGTTATTTTTTCCTGTCTCGCTATAGCGGTCGCACTGAAAGTCCAATCAAATTGAAATTTGGACCATCCACAAGACCACAAGCCTTAATTTGGATTGAACGCCATTAGTTTTGTGGCAAAATCGTTCGAAAAGTTAGAAATTTACCCTTAGATTACTGGTACTGAAAAATATTTTTCTGAAACAAAATGGTAGTAAAATGTGAGATAGACATAAATTAACACAGTTTTGTCCGATCATGGATATGTTAATTTTGTTGTGATCTGATAAGTATTGGCAAAGTCAAACAAAAGTTACTCGGAAATATGTTTCTGAAACACAATAACGGCAAAATGTGAGGTGGCTATATATATATCTGGCTCCTGTTTCCAACTTAAGTTAGGTCAGGGGGTGGCTATATTGTGGTAAATTTTTGTCCGGTCACGAATATGCTATTTTTTATTATTTTTTTTCTTTTCCAATCAGTATTGTAAGTAGAAATTTCATATGTAAAGTCTCGTGTACATCCACTTTGCGTACGCGTGAAAATTATAGAAAATTATATAGAAATTACGTTAGCCGTTCCCATCGAATGTTGATAATTTTCTTAAGTAAACGTAAACCAATCAGAGCACACGAATTTCCCACCAATAGGGAACTTGCAACTGACTTCACAGCCGAACTACAACAATGTAACAAATGAATCAAACTGATTGACAAACAACGAGCTGTCAAAATAATAAAATTGTAACATGAAGAAAACGCAAACTTGCAAGAAGCTTATATTCATTATTTTTTGAAGTACCTTTACCATTATTTGTATTAAAATCAATTCAATAATGCATAACAATGTAGAAGTTATGGGCTTATTAAAAGTGAGTCGTCCATTGCTGTTTTATTTCTCTATGATAGAAATGTTGTGATGTGGTTTGGTTTGACACTTCGATAAAGAAACAATGTAAGCTGTTCGTTTGTTTGCATGCGCCAATTAACCAAATTCTAGAAATTGGAAAAAGTTGGAGTTGAATCAACTTTTCGCGTCGTGAAACGTACGTTAATTTTCCTAATTTCAATGTGCATGGTTACATGTAAATTCAATATGGCCAACTCGCTAATTTCTGGAAGTTACGTATGCTAAGTGGATGTAGACGGGCCTGACTTAACCATGGCAACATAACCAACAGGCAACAGGTAAAATGAAAGCTCTTTGAAATAATTCTAGCATTTTAAAGGTGCATTCACAATCTTTACTAGTACTATGGTTTAATGATTAAGACTTAAGACAAACCTTAGTCACAGCCAATCAGAGCACAGTGTTCTCCCTCCCAGCCAATGAAAGAAGCCTGTGGCTTAGTCTTAACCATTAAACCTTAGTTCTAGTAAAGATTGTGAATGCACCTTTATAGCACAAGACTCAATTCTAAAAATAGCCGTGTTGCCGTGTTTTGTTTCGGACGAACATTGAATATGCACCAATCAAAAAAAAGAGGCTTGTGACAGTTGTTTTATCTGTGTGGTACTTGGAAGGCTGTGTATGCATTGGTTGATGTCGATGGTGGTAACTTTGAAAACTGTTGTGGAAAATTTTGTGTTTGTTCTTCATGCGCGCTCGCTTATCAACGCAGAGCGTTTTCCTAGTCTAGAACAGTAAACGTACAAGTAAATGCAAAGAGTAACATTGACGGAGATCTGACAGCTAGGATATGAATGAAATACATAACAAGATGTAGCCTATTAAATTTGCACTAAAGAAACCTCGGGCATGTTGAAAATATATAATACGTTTGTACATACATAATATGTCAATTTCATTTCATTGTACACGTTATTTATTAGCTCTTTAATCCAATAGTGCACGTAGCCTAAATGAATGATAAGAAAACTGAACTAGCCGGCTGTATTCATAGCATTAAAAGCCGAAACCACTTCCTTATGATGGTATAGTACCATGTAAGGAAAGCTAGTCTGTGTTAAGATATGGCCTTGTCAGTTGCCAAACTTGGTTATCGGTACCAAATATATTGTAATGTATATTGTATAGTATTCAACATAATAATTATTAGTGATGGGGACGATAATCATATATCGATATGTAATGATAATATCGTATATCGATACGATACGAACTGTCATATCGCGATATTAATCGCAATAGTATTATTTATTTTGTACCCAGTAACATGATAAATTGTTAATACGTCGTGTTATCATCGTAGTTTACAATTATACACGGCAGTTATTTTATTATTTCTATTACACTTAAGCTATCAGTTATTTCAAATGATGAAATGATGATCAATAACTTAAGGAGTGTATTTTATAGCTTACAGGACAAATCGTCCAATTCAAAACGTCCAAAAATGTTATAGTCCAACTAACAAATTGATCCAACTTGAAAAATAGTCCAAGGCCATACTTCGTCCATGTATTAATGTCCAAAAACATTATGGTCCAACTAACAAATTGGCCCAACTTGAAAAAAAGTCCAAACCCATATCATTTCGTCCATGCTTAAATTAACGTCCATTATTTAAAGCTGAAATTATCATGTCCAGTTGTAACGCCAGAACAGTAGGCTTAACAGTAGGTACGAAATAAGTTGAGGAAATCGATATTGTTTCAAGTTTCAACACTATTATTGATCAGGTAACATTGGATTTTGGGTTACTTAATTACTGTATTATGAATTTTCCTCAATGTCACTAGTTTTCTGCCAAATCGTCTGCTGCAACTTCTGCTGGGTTCGCCTTTAACTTGTAGCTTATACCTCAAAGATAGGTCTCCAGTCGTCTTTCGTCCTTATATGTAATGTAATTGTTCACTATTGCTTCGACCTGCTGCTGGTTAGAAACGTAACGCCGAGAGACCGGTGGACGAACTTGCCTGTGCCTCCTTCTATTTGTGCAATTACTTGTTCATTATCACGTTGCTCTTTTTTCAAAACTTCTATGAACTTCCAGAGCGAAGGATGGTGTACTATCATCAGTTTCTGGAACTTACTGTGCCATCCCTCGATATTGTTGTTGGCTCGTTGCTCATAATTTAAAATAATATTTATAATTTTAAAAAATATTTGCCCCTAAGGAAATTTCGTTAACAAAATATACTGAAAACTTCTGAAACCACCTGTAACTAAGCAACTTGCTACGATACATTAAACTTTGAAAACTGTTTTTGAATTTAGGTAGCTTATTGTTAAGTGCCACATCCACGGTGATTCACTTTACGAAATTTAATGGACCATATTCATGATTGGACCATATTCATGATTGGACCATTTTCATGATTGGACCATATCCATGATTGGACCTTATGCAATGGACCATTTCCCCTGGACCACTTGGAATGGACCATATTTATTGGACGAATTATTTATTGGACTAAAAGTATTGGACATTATGTCCGCTAACCATTTTATAACCTATAAACCAGCTATTAAAGATATTATTATGCCAACTTTGGAAACTTCTCCATTCCGCATGATTTCTCGATATTATTGCGAAAATATCGTATCACGATTATATTGTGGAAAAAATGCGATTATCGATATGAATTTATTCATCATAAAGCATCCTTAAGGTGATGCCATTCAGGCCTTTTTGAGGACTCTGCGCCGATTCGCACCAAAATTCGTGTGTTAGTTGATGCCTTCCCCCTCCACTGGCCTTATGCACAAAAGTCGGTACGATAATGTATCGCCTTCAGTCACGAGGCAGCAGTGAAAGAGGATGGATGTACTGCTTGCTGGCGTGAATTTGCTACTGACGTGCTATTGGCTAGCACTCATTCCTCGCGCACTCCCCGCAACAAGCCCATCTTGCGTGATTTCGGTACAGTTGGTCTCCGCACTTTATAAACAACTGAAATGAAAGATTTTGGACTTGATGGCAAGTACGTATGGGCAGAATTAGAGAGAAGAATCTCCCCATCGTAGCACTCCTCGCAGCGTGCTAGTTGATCCAACACCACTCAGTCAGTTTTCAACGTACAATCCTACAATAAGTGTTCACTGGTTTACATAGGCATACTCAGTGATTCATTGATTAATTAATGTGTTTATAGTTGTGCTATGTACCTAATAAATGTAGGTTGATACATATTTGTGGTCTATTTTTTAGCCTATGCATTTTCCATGGTCCCAAATAGGGTTTTAAAATTTCCTGAAATTTTTTGCTTGGGAAAAAAACCCGGTTTTTTTCAGTTTTTTTCCAAAAAACCCGGGAAATTTTGGGAAAATTTCGTTTTCACCTAAAACGTGTAATATGTAAATTCCTTGTGGTGAGAAATGTGACCGACGTCTAATCTAATGTAAAGCTGTAATGAAGTACCAGGAAGAAAGGTAATGGAGACTATTTACTGCCTACTGGGCCACTGGCCACATAGACAAAGTTCTAAGCCACCAAAAAAAATCACAAATTGTAGGTTTTGTAGCTGCTAATGATGATGATGATTTTCAACTTCTTGAAGATTTAGATGCCAATGAGGAAGTGGGTGAACAATACGAAGTGTCCGACTCAGACTCAGACATCATAGGGCCCAGTAGGCTTACCACTGAGTATGCAATTGATCACCATAGGAGGACCAGGATCAGGAATGAGTTAGGCCTAACTTGGAGAGAGACAGATTGATTGTGATGAGAATGAGAATGAGATGATTATGACTGATGAGTAGAGATCCTTGTAAATGGTTTTATTTTTTAGCATATTTCGTTTTATTAAATCCAAATTTTGCTGTTGAGCAGTAATTTCCGCTTTTTGGCGGTGTTTCAATTTTAATTTACCAAATCTAATTTGTATCTAGTATTCTAACGTATGTGGCATGCCTACATTGTCGCGAAAGAAAAGAAGAAAAAAAAGAAATCTGTCGCTAGGAATGCGGAATGCAGTCGACGCACAAGCTACGAGAAAATCTGTTGCGAGCCGGTTTAGCAGGGGTGGAAGGGTCACTGCAGAAAATGTTGAAAATTACGTTTTTGACAGAAATTCGGCGATTTCGCGTCAATTCAACAGCTTCAGTCTTTTTCGTTTTTATAACAGTAAACTTATGCTATTTCGCGTATACACAGGATTTCGTGATTCAAAAAGACTATTTTTGGACTCACAACAGACTGTCATGCCAACATATTTCAATTGCTGCACGTTTCAAGTGATTTCGCGCTATCGCGCATTGCGAAATACAAGGATCTCTACTGATGAGTATAGGCCTATACACAAACTCGTGTGTGAGGACTAGGCTGAAGCTTTATTTTTCTAACGTTTTTATTTAAAAAATGTTAATTCATAATCTTAAATCCATAATCATTCATTGTTCATTAGTTAGTAGTAAGGATTTAGGATTATGATTAGTATCTCTATTCTTGGTGTCTTGCATTGTTTGTATTTGTAACAACGTTAAAAGTTTAAATTGGTTATTTGTAGTAGTACTTTGGGCCTATTTTCAATTTTTCCCAAAAAACCCTACTTTTCCAGAGCATCGGAAAAAAACCAAAAAACCCGGGTTTTTTTCCGAAAAAAACCCGGTTTTTTTCCACCATTTAAAACCCTAGTCCCAAAGTAGCCAAAAATAGCAAAAAATTAACACTGCTATAAAAACCATTTTTTCCAAAATACTCGACACCAATTCACCACCTTTTTAAATCTTAAAAACGAAATATTCAAACAATTTTCACCATAAACTCCTGCCTCTGCTCATAGGTAACAAAAGAGCATAGTATGTTGAATTCCTTGCTGCTTGTTATTATTGACACATGGGGAAAACTATTTTTGTCCACACCTCCAGCAGCCAATCCAAGTATCAGAAAATGAATGTGAATTATTTGAAAACGTACCGATAATTCGTTCCATTCAGAGAAGAGACTGCTACATGTAGCCCGAAGCACTGGTGGCAGTACTTCACCTTCCAACTTGACTTATGTTGGAAGTTGGAACTGAAATGTACTTTTATTTATAAAACTCCTGCAAACAAGATTTTTTCTATGTCTATCATTATTCATTAGTAATGAAAGAATAAACTAACTGAAACAACTTATTTTATTAAGGAAATAAAATAATAACTTTGATAGTGATAACATTATTCAAAAACAGTCTACAAAAATGTATATTTTAAACAATATACTTAATATACTTACATAACTTAGTTAAATATCTTATCTACTGGTTTCCATTTAGGATTTGTGAAAGAATGTCACATTGAGATAACCCAAATAAATAATTTAAAATTTGTAACAATATCTTCTCAAATGTCTACATTTAGCACATTGTGCCATCGTGCCACATTTGGTCATCATCATTGCACATTGCTTTTATATATGAATAGGTCCTACAGGTGACGTAACAGGTAAAATTAGGTACCGCATTTCATATTATACCGGTATATAGTTTGCTTTGCACTATTGAATACATATTTATGCACTCAATTTAGCCCGTAAAGATCCTTGTCCTCCCAATGTCAATAGATACGGTTCTTCCAACAAAAATTTGACAGCTTCAAGGAACTCAGCAGCTTCAAAGTCATCAATTGCTCTCCGATCATACGATAATGTTGCAGACATGGTTGTAACGGGTTTCCCATCTTCACCTAAACAACAATGCACATGTTATATGAGGTATGTTCTTCTATAGGTACAATTTTTATGAAATGTCTAGCACAATCTGATGAGCTTTAAACAGGGTTAGGCAAGTTCCTTAAGGACCTAGTTCTAGTTCCAGTTCCACACAAGGATAAAGGAATTCTTTCCAGTTCCAAGTTCCTCTAAAAAAAAGGAACTAGGGCGTTCCTTAGTTCCTTTCAAAATGGAACTAAGTTCCTAAATAGTTCCATCCCGCAAACAACCATTTTTCTTTGGATATTGCCGAACGGAATACTATCCATCCACTCAATGGTTATTATCCGTGTTTATGCATTACACCAAAAACATTGACTAAAAGTAAAAGGTTATTTTATATTCTTAATTATTAATGCATTACAATTTATATTAGTTATTATTAATAACTATTATAATTATTTTAATTAATTTAAAGTTCTTAAATTAAATTCAATGCCAAGAGTTCGCAAATAACGCCTTGAATATGGTTGAGATTTGTAGGAATCAAAATGAGGATATTGTAGGCCTATTGAAAATCCGGGTGAGTAACACCCGGTATCACGACAGTCCACTTTTGATTGGTGGTTGCTATGGAGAAAGAAAGCAATTTAGTCCCGAGCCAAATATTAAGCGGGGCGTTATAATACCGGGCCTAAATGCAACTAACACTAACACATCACATTTGTTATTAGATTTCTAAATTACAAAATTTAGGCCTAGTAATCATCACTAGGCCTACATCACTACTTATTTGCCTTACGACAATGATCATGAATAATAATTAATATATGATTATAAGTGATATATTTAATGTTTTGTTTGATTTCGGAATGACAGTCTGAGTCATGTTGCTCTCACACTCCTGTGTATAGGAGGGGTTGGACGGTTGGTCAGTTATAAGTGACATGACACGCTTATTCCGCATGAGCGATGTGGGATTAGTCACCGGTTTTGGGTCTTCGACTTGTGCCGGTGTGCGACTAATTGGAGACCCCACCCGGGGTTGGCATAGCAGGTGGAGGGTTGGGATGGGTAGAAATTAGAAAAGAATTAAATATTACAAAAAAAGTTGTTTTAGATTTCTCGTTTCTGTCATCTTGTAAGTAAACTATGTTTTGGCGCGTTTGTCCTTCAAGCTTGTACAGTCAAGTAAAAATAAAAGGAAGTTATGAAAATAAGTTACAGTTCCTGGAAAATTGGAACTATCCTGGCTGGAAAAAAGGGACTATAGCGTTCCTTAGTTCCTTAAAAAGGAACTAGTTCCTAGGAACAGAACTAAAAAAATCTGTTCCTACCCAACATTGGCTTTAAAGATATAATGAAATACAGTATGTTTATTTATTCTTGTAGCATTAGACCTAACATTCTCAATGCTAGCATGGTAGGTCTTTTCACTTTACAGGGTTTAGACCAGCTGTTTTTAACCTGAGGGTCCGCGAGTGGTGTCAAAGTGGTCCGCGGACGGTTACAAAGAATTCCTTCATTTTGCGTTTGTAATTTTAAATTTGTTTAGAAACACGCTCTTAGTAAAGCATTTAGGGAGAGCGACAACTCATACAGCTGTCAGCTTTAAAGACAAATCTGAAGATTTCTTTCGTCGAAGATTAGAGAACCTGAAAAACGAGAAATAGGTAGTGAAAACGGCTGGTACCGCAAACCAAAGAGCACTAGAGGCATCGTATATATTTTTTAATCTTTCAAATCGTTTTGCTTTTCCGTGAAACATGGGGGCCCGTTTTCAAAATGATTATTTTTTAGGGGTCCACAGTGTGAAAAAGGTTAAAAACCGCTGGTTTAGACTAAAGATGCTGTTACTGTGAAGCGGTGGGGGCGACGCATCAGGTGTGTCGACCAATCAGATTGTGAGTTTGCCACTTCAGCCGCGTTGCTCGCGAAACGAACCCATGCAACAATGCAAAACTTGTTTATTTCCTGTGTTTTGATCGACGACAGAATCTAACTTACAAACCACATTTCTTTCTTCTACATTTGCAGGTAAACAAGAGCTGCAATTTGTCTCTGCCATATAGCGAAATTGTATTTGTAAACAGCTTGATCGCATTCTTCCACCATCACAGATACATTTAGGTTATGAATAATTGAATATGTTATGACAGTTGACATGATGTTGCATTGCTCGTGTTAGGTCTAACAAAGATCGCACTACTGTAAACTCTTGGACGCGAGCAACAAATGTAACACAGCTAACGCATCGCTCCAAACGCTCTACAGTAACGGCAGCTTCGAGATACATTTTTTAAAATCCAATTTACTGGTAGTTTGTAGTTTATGATAGTTGTGATAGGCCTAATTGCTGGGTTACATATACGTACTTTGTGTACGGGAAAGGAAAATTGGAGACCTACAGCTATTCAAAATAGGAGGAGTCATGTAAGACGTTACATCATGAATGGTTAACGACTTTATGCGATATGACAGCTTTAGGGCTTGTGAACCTACAATTAGTGCATATTTAGCATCTTGTGTCTATTTTTTTTTATTTTCTTAAAATAGCACTGCACCTAGGGTACACTAACACAATATAGTGCTCTACAAATTAGTACTTGTTCATTATTTCATTTTAACTTAAGTTTTATTTGATCGCATGATTTATGGATGCCGGTGACAGGTGTGTTGCTTCATTGCCAGTGGCGTAACTAACGGGTCCGCAGGGTCCGCGGTGCGGGGGGGCCCCCCGACCAGGGAGGCCCACGCGCTCTGCAGCTTACACTGTATATTATAAGCCCAGGCTCAAGGGGAATTAAAAATATTTCTTTTTGAAGCACTTCTCGGAAACCAGGAAAATAATATTCTTAATAGTCTGCGTTGATTTGCGAGATTGAGTGGACAAGGGCCAAACCCTTTTGACTGAAAATCTCCCTACTATTTAAACATTGTCCTCTATGGACCTGTCAATAATTTGGTCTCTCTTTTCGTTTTTCGCATGGTCGCACCACTACTCACCCCCACCATTACATTTTACTTGTAGTGGGCACTGACCTATTTTCAAAGACGAGGCTGAAGTGACCAACAACCCTAGTTTTAGTTTCGCATTGGTGGTTGTAAAATGTAGTGGTGTGCGGACTGTGCGCGTGCGTGTGTAAGTGAATGTGTCGTCATCGGATGTATTTTTTGTTTAGTTATAGTTTTAAATTAATAACATGACTGTCTTATTCAAAATCATATTTGAGTGGCTCTCAAAAACGTAAGTTAAAACGACCAATTGAACTGCAAGATCAAAAACACCTAGAAATCAGTAATTTATTCCATTCAAAAAGTATAGTTGGTGTCTGGTGACACTTCAAAGACGTGTGACGTTGAAATAATTGATGTGAATGTGGAGGAGGTAAAGAGTGGCAGAGAGAAAACCCTTCGAGGAAAGAGTCGACGCAAACTGTGAAGGAGACGCCGAAAATGATCAACTTCTGCAGACGTATAATGAACAATTTCACGATATAGATACCAATGAAGTTTCGAATAATACGTCTGGCTGGTATTTATTATCCGTCTGATAGAAGAAATTTCCCTTCACAAACACTAGATTCAGCCACGAAATACAAAATATTGAACTATGGTCCTTGCAATCAAATACAGATTTTCCTAAAGACAATGCGCAACAAAATCGTTCATTTTCCACAAGTTATTACATGTCAGTTACAAATACCGCACAAACAATTCCTAGGAAATGGCTGTCTTACTCTCAAGTTTTAATTAAGGCTTATTGTGAACCGTGTTGGTTGTTTGCTGACAATTGTGCCGGGTAGGCCTATCAAACTGTTGTAAATACGAAATATAATGTCCAAACTCAATTGACAGTGTGTGTGATAGTGCATAATATATCGACCGATATAGTATTTAGTGCCTACCAAAGAAGAGTTTTAAAGAATATAATATCGTGCACAACGGGTACAAAGATGTACGTTCCACTTCCATGTCAAGGCAGCATCTCAACACATACAAAAGTGTTTAAATGATTTATTTTTGTATGTTTTAATTTGTCTGTTTTCTTTTTGTTTTCTTTTGACTTGCGAAGTAATTGTGAATTACGATTTTTAAATGGGGGCCCTTGCAAATAGCTTGCGGGGGGGCCCACGAGTTTTGCGTTACGCCACTGTTCATTGCTGTCGTCACCGTAAAGTATGCACTGTGTTCGGCTATTTCGGCAGCTAAACATGTTTGTAGTTTCATTTTATGGTGACAAGAGTAACAATAAATAATTAAAATAATGCCGTAATTGAGCGCAATGATTGCGGCAACTATGCAAACTGCTCAGTTCTGGTTCGATGATGTCATCAGTGAAGCTCCCACTCATTCGTGATTACTATGGGAGGGGATCGAACCAAGTAGTTTGATGGTAATTTATGACTTGTTATGGCCAGCGTAGTGCCGAGAGGGGGTGACTGGGGTATGACATAGGAACGTCTAGGTGCGAGGGGAGACGGGTGTCATCATGGCCTGAGCCAAGGTGGAACAGTGGAGGCCGATCGAGGACATGGATCGAGGAGCCGAATCACATCACGGGGTCAGAGTCAGCCATCGGGAAGCCAAGGTAGGGGTACTACAGCTACTCCCTGGACCTGGAATGCCCATAGACAGATACGCCATGACTCAGCCACGTAGGATCAATGTGTTTGTGTAATTCAATAAAAACAGTTCCTCTATTGTTTGAACCCAAGCCTTGTCATTCTAAGACCTAAACTGCCTGAACTGGTATGTCCCGATCCCAGTGATGTGAGAACCACCCTTAGAGCTACGCCCCAGTACTTCTTTGGATCCGCCGTCTGTGGAGACCGTGGGTTTGATGCCGAGCCAATGGAGTTGAATTGGTGACACGGTAGGTTCTCGCCACATCACAATATTATGTTAATTTCTTTCTAAAGTATAGTTCAGATTGTTTATATAGCCATACTCAATATCCAGCAGTTATGTATACTTTTACAAACACTAAATCAAATCAATCAACTATGTATAGAAAGTGCAAACATACCTAGTCTCAGCTGTCCTCCCCCAATTGCCAATATTCCACATTGTGGGGGATTGATAATTGCACTAAACTCGCTTATCCCAAACATTCCTAGGTTTGAGATCCTGCAATCAAAACAAAATAGGGCCCAAATCAATTGTACATCGTACATATGGGTAGGGGGAGACTTACGGGCCAATGTCATATGACCTTGCTGTTGTGTACATCATTAAAGAACCATGATCATTGATCATGTTTTATTTGTCACCATATCTAATCCAATCTAACTACGTACCTACATGTTGGTTTAGCATAAAATATAATGAAACAATACAGTGAAATTTCAGTTCAACAATCATGGATGCAACGAAATTATTATTCGCTTCAAAAACTGATTTCAAGAAGTCCCTTTCATCTAGAGATGGGAAGGTTAAACGTTTAGCTGTGTAGTGGTGGGTTGGAGGTTATTAATATCACAAAGTTACCTACTGTTAGGTCTAGTCTTACAATGTCCCAATAACTACTTATTTGTTGAATAGCTTGTTTTCTCCATGGCAACCACCAACCAAAGCCCTTGAAATCCTCCAAATAGCATAATTGGTACAGATAACTTTCTTACTAGGAGATTGTAAGAAGGGCTCTTAGGGCCAGTATTTCAATGTCCAGTTAAAGTGTCAAGTAAATTTAACTGTCAGGTAAGCCCAGTTTGGTGTATTTCTATTGGGCGTTGTCATGGTGAAAACAATTTAACTGAAAAGTAGATTTTAACTGGATATTGAAATACCAGACATCAGTCAAGTTTAAAATAAATAAATATTAATATCATAAACATTGTGATTTTATCATCTGTTGGATCCATGAACTAGTATTGTTTACATTGAAATGTGTTGGTTGGATCTGCATCTGTCGCGCGGGCGACACTGCATTTGTGTTGGGGGCATTAGGCTCGCTGTCGGCCGCTGTGAGAGAGAGAGACAGAAAGCCTTAGTCGCAGGACGCGTGAGTGAAGCGAGACTGCAATAGCCGCAGGCGTGTGCAACATGCAAGCGAGCCGCCTGTTGACAGTTCACTACGCAGCAAGTGATCAAAAACGGATTCATTATAAATGACGCAAATAAGGCTATAAATTCAGATATTGCGTTGAAAATAAATTTAAATCCATATTCACAATTTGAATTATTTACAGTGGTGTTTATGACGACAAAAAAAGCTGTCATCACGGTCCGTTAGCCTAGGTCAGTTATCTCCCGCTGCAGATGAAAACTGAGTTTTGTTGCCATTATTAACCTATTAAAAACCAGTTATCACATTCAAATAACCAGTTAGTAAAATCCTTAACCGTCGTCATCCCTACCCGCAACCTGCATTACTGTGTTGCGTGCGGTAGGCTCGCCAGGCGTGTTTACGACTATGTTACATAAAGCGAGGCAAATGAAGGTTGCTCGGGCGTCCCTTGCTTCGTAACCTCGATCGTGATTGGCTGCCTGGGGGGGGGGGGGGGGAGGGGCTTGTCTTGCGGCGGCCAATGACCTTGCCCGACTCTGGTGGATACCTGCTAGCAGGCCAGCCCGCCCATCTAACGAGGCGATACACGGAAAAACACCAATCTACCCACCTGGGAATTCCAACGAATCCACATTTCAGATGGTACATTTCGTTGTAAAAACGTTTAATAATAATTAGGGATGACATCGGGTAATACAATTTGGAACCGGTTCCAGTTCTCATATTACCCGGTTCCTGAAAACGTATTTTTCGATGTGTAGGCTTGATTTGAAGGTCGTCGTTAGGCCTTGTGAAGTGCGCAGGGTGCAAAGACGAGGGACGAATGATATGCACGCTGCCCTCTCGGTTAGCCTCTCGGAATTTGCCTGCAGCAATCACGTAGAGTAAAAAGACATTTCTACAAAACACAACTGAAGCACGTACAAAAACACGATATTTTAAGGAAAATAAATAGAATAGAACAAGTATTAGCCAGAATGTTCACCAGAATGTTAAACAAAGAACAAACAGTAACGAATGCAAGTTGACGAATTTAGCCTAGAAACGAACTAAAAAATTACCCGGACCCGAAAAACGGCTCCGGGTAATATTTGGAGCCGGGTACCCGATGTCATCCCTAATAATAATACCAAGGGGAAGCAAAAGTTGTTCGTTACAATGATCTTTTCATAATAACGAATGTTCATTGTAATGAACATTGACTCTTAACTTTTCACTTGACTCTTATGGCACTTCGTTCTTTTTTTTTTTTTTTTTTTTTTTATGTCCGTCGATAGCGGTCGAACGGAAAGTCTGATCAACTTGAAATTTGGACCATCCACAAGCCTCGATGTGGATTGAAGGTGTATAGTTTTGAGGCAAAATCGTTCGAAAAGTTACAAAGTTACACCATAGTTACTGCAAAATATTTTTCTGAAACAAAATGGCGGCAAAATGTGAGATAGCCAGATTTTTCTACAGATTTTTCCGGTCACGAATATGTTAATGTAATGGCGATCTGATACGTATTGGCAAAGTTACACGAAAGTTACTCGAAAATATTTTTCTAAAACGCAGTAACGGCAAAATGTGAGGTGGCTATCTTATTGTAAATTTTTGTCCGGTCACGAATATACTAATGTAAACGCGATCCGATACGTATTAGAGGCAGAAATTACATTTCTATTCAATAAGTGTTAGTAACGGTGGCGGACCGTGTTGAAAACATGACCACGAAAATTCTTAGCAACGCACATTGCACTGCATACAACAATGTCGGAAAGCATAATAGCCATGGAAATAAGAACAATTTTTGCAATGCGCATTCTTGAATTGTTGTTAATTGTTGTTCGTATTAGCATTGAAAACTTTTCGCCAGAAAGTTCGTAGATATTGACGCGCTCGCTTATCAACGCGTCAAACAGAGCGTTTCCCTAGTGATAACAAATTAACATTGTGAGCATAGGGATTCGGGCGGGACAACAAATAAATGTTGTTAAGAGGATAATTTCGTTGTAAGGGCATTCATTGCAACGACTTTCAACTGTATTATCATCATTCATACAGACTGACGTAACTGTATCCTGACACTCCACCACATTATATTTGCAATTTGCATATTTTAGATTTGGAAAATTTCTGACTTATCTTTCTGGAAATTTTACATCTCTACACAATAATATTATACACAATTGACTTTAAGTAACACAGCAGCGACAGTGATCTTTACCTACTAACTAAGGAATCAGACTCTACAGTCTAAGCTGTTTGGTAGTAGTATTGATTGATTTAAACTTACGTAAAACTTCCACCTTGGAACTCATGTAGTTGCAATTTCCCATCTCTAGCTTTTGCAGCAAGACTTTTTACAGTTGCGGAAATCTCCTCCAGACCTTTTCTAGACGCATCCTTCACAATAGGTGTTATTAAACCATTAGGAGTAGACACGGCAATGGAGATGTCTACTTCGGGTGCAAGAACCGGCTGGTCTTTGATCCAAAGAATATTCATTGCAGGGCATTGTCTCAAGGCCGTTGCCACAGCCTTGACAACAAAATCATTTACAGACAATGCTATGCCTTCCGATTTTAGTTGTTTTCGCATTGCCATTATTTTATCTATCTTGGAGCTCACAGTGCTATATGAATGTGGTATAGACGTCTGGAAAAAGTACAAGACTAATAAAATTAGAACCTTAACATGGTACCTACACCACACTGTTATTTGCACATGCATGCACACTCAATCATCCCATCAATTATTTATTGTTTAGGCATGCAAATGAAGAACAAATAACATAGCCTAAATCAGTTGTGTCTGTTCTCTCTAGCAGGCTAGACAAATATTTTCTTAATTTATTGTTCACTTGAATATTGTATAGTTTCACCGACGCCACTGCTGACTCCACGGTAACAGTCTGCCTTAATATTGGGAGGCAAAATCATTTTGAATTACGTACCTAGCGGTATTAAAGAAAAACTGACCCAGAAGGGAATTGTCATTGTAAAAAAGCTGCATGGTAGCGGGAGACTCCTGCTAGCCTGCAAATAGACCTATGGAACTATTGTATTTTATTGTAACTTATAAGCCTGTAGATTTATATCGATAATGTAGAAATCTTCTTCTTCTTAAATGCCCACTTTTGGCTAAAATTGATACATTTGATAACAAAATCAATAATGAATGTTAACTGGAGATTCCAGGTAGAAGAACGAGAGGAAGACCACGACAAAGATGGCACGACAAAGTGAGGAAGGATGTGGAAATGCGAGGAGGGGACTGGAATGTAGTTGAGGGGGAGAGTGGTGGCAGGATAGAAGAAGATGGAGAGGCTTATCTTCAATGCCGACCCAACACAGAGTTGGACGTGGCAACAGATGATGATGATGAATTGATAGAAGCAATAGTTTTGCCAAACCCTGATGATATGCACTGTTGGTATACTACGTACAACACATAACCATACCTTGGACTCTGTAAGACGTTTGGCAATGGTTTTTCTCATTCCAGTAACTTCAATATCCACGAAACGAGCACCAGACTTCCTGGCTGGCGTTGGTTGGGAAGGTGTCTTAGCACCTCCAGGTGATGTCGACTTGGTTGGAAGGGGTACCGCTTTAAGAGGAACAGGCTTCAAGTTATTAGTTTCGATAAACTTCAAAACGTCTGACTTCAGAAGTTTGTTTCTGTGACCCGTAGGAGTGACCTTGTCTGAGCCAAGATTATATTGTTCCAGAAGATACCGCACGGATGGACCATAACTCCTGGGGAAAAGAAATTATAACCAAATGTGTTGTTTGCCAAACACACTTAAAGAAATAAATAAATTCACATTTAGAGTCCACCCACTCAGTAACGAAACTGATTTGCAGTGGGGGACTTTAATTTAAAGCGACTAAACCAACCCTGTAGGCTTCAAACACCATCAACAAGTGAGCGGTAACCAATCAAAGATTGATATTTCAAATACGAAACATGAATCAGTGATTGGACAGTGCGAACACCTGCGGACAAATGTCAGAATCAACAAGGCCGATTCAGAACAACTTTGAATTTATTGAGTGCTTCGTTGCTAGGACAGCTCATACACATAAGAAGCCGTACACACTTTGTCACTACACTAACAAGGTTTTTCGGGTGTAACCATGTCAAAAGGTAGAAAAGATCCAACATTTCTAGGTTTAGCTAGGTTTAACAATCACCCGTGCATTAGTTCAGCAAAAAGAACACATATGTACTTAAGAATACCAACTTAAACCACCAATTGAATCCACATGAACTGGAAATAAACTAAACTAGGAAAACGCTCCGCGTTGACAGATGAGCGATTTTTTTCAATGTATCAAATCAAATAAACCATTTGCATATCATATTACTCTTTAAAAAAAAAAATATCTTTATAATAAACATATGATTTTTTTACAAGATGGCGGATCAAGTTACAACCTTATAACTTAAGTATATTATTTCTTGATATGTTGCTAATAAATGCACGAAATATTATTGAAATCCGTTAAGAAGTTTTCTTTAAAGAAATTAAAGCCTTCAAGTTGATGGATTTCCGCATAATTTCATTCGACCGTAGTCTACTCAATAGGCTCTAATTCATAAACTATTAAACCTATCAGTGTATGGAAAGTTTCATAATGTAGATACAGACTATATCTAAAATGTAATATTGTTGAATCATACAATAACCCGCTTTTAAATCATAATAAAAGCTTTACAATTTGTCGACCAAGTTCGTTGTTAACATTTGCATGTTTGCCGTGAAGGTCATTAAATATAACACGTCATTGTTGCCATTCTATGATAGCTATCAAAATTCCAAATACATAGTGAGAAAGGTCTGACTGCGTAAGCCATTTCGGCAGCATACTATGTGCATCTTACTTCAATGGTCCGCAAATGCGAATCATAGCGGTGGAACACTGTAAAAACGAAGAAAATTACTGCCGTAAATAAACAATATTTGTTTATAACATGGCGGTTATAGCTGCAATTTTGAAACTGTTGTCGTGTGTTGGTACTATTGATGTGGACTCACATATAAAACATTATTTATATCGGTGTGTAAGTTTTAATTTAATTAAATAAATAACAAAACATGTGTTTCAGTTGTTAATTTTTTGTAGGTTGGCATCTTACGTCATTGTAGCCATTCTATGACAGCTATCGAAATTCCAAATAATATTGCATAGGTATTGTTACGTACGCTTTTTTTGGTGTATACAATGTGCATCTAATTGCAAAAGTCCGCAAATGCGAATCATATCGGCGGAACACTGTAAAAATGAAGAAATTGTTGTTGTAAATAAACAATATTTTTTTATAACATGGCGGATAAACGTACAATTTTGAAATTATTGTCAAGCGTTGGTACGGTTTATATAAACCTACATGAGAAACATTATTTAAATCCGTTGGTAAGTTTTCATTTAATTAAATAAATAAACAAATTTTATTTTTCAGTAATTAATTTTTTGTAGGTTGGCATCTTGACGAATTTTGCTGGTTATGTTAACAGCATCGAGTTTAGTGGCCACAAATGTTGACCGAAATTTTCAGCCAAATACGTCAAGCCGTTTGACCTGTGCGCGACGAACAAAATTTAGCGCACATACACACACACACACACACACAGACAAAGCGCCGATCGAGTTGTATGGAGAGATTCACTCCGCTTCGCTACGCTCATCTAAAAAATTGCAGGAGTACACACTTTACAAGAGCTGGGAATGATTTCTATTTAGAAAGATGTAAGAAAAAAATTGCCAGCAAATCTGTGTTCTATTCAGACATTAGAGAATCTAATAGCTTACCACTAGATGCAAGACAATCTAAAAATGTAAGTACTGTACATTTAAGAATAATTTTATTTTGTATTGTCTGTACTGACTGACATTTCAAATGTCAATCATAAAGAGTGGAAATGTACCATAATTAGCTGTTATAGCTCAATAAAATAAATAATAATTATTTTATTGTTGCAATACATACAAACTCAGACAAAACCGGCGTAAAACATGTTTTTACGGACATAAATGTCAAGTATTTCCATGCGCTTACCTTACTAAACACTACCTAACACTAATTAAATATATCATTGTCCATATTATTTTTCCAAAACAAACTGTGGATGCTATATGTACGGTCGTGGCCGATTTGTACCCATCCCAGCATTCGCTCTTCGTATGGCGGAAACCACGAAAACCACCATCAGGATGGAGAACTTCTTGAAGTCTTCATTCTTCTTTGTTCAAAAATGTTTGTACTATCCCACATGTGTTCAAAATTATTGCTTTTTGCATCTTGATGAATATGTTCGGTTGGATACCAATTAGTTTAATACTGTCATCGAGTTTACGCGGAACAACACCATTTGCTGATTGATATGATTAACGGTACCACAGTGACATTATTCTGCTTCCACAGCCTTTTTATTTCAAAAGAAAATTCCTTATACCTGTTTATCTTTTCTCCCCAAGTTGTCTCTACATTGTGACATAAAGGAACGACAACATCAATCAATTAAAATCGTTCTTGTTTCTTTTTGTCAATAAATATAATATCAGGTCTATTGTGAAGTATGGTTTGGTCTGTTATAGCTGCCCGGTCGTAATATAATTTGTAGTCATTGCTATCTAATACCTTTTCAGGCTTGTATTTGTAATACGCAGTGGTTGTGTTTTTAAGTTTATACTTTATGGAGGGCTAGTTTTTTATGCATAATGTTTCCAACTTGGTTATGTCTATGAAGATAATCTGTTTGACAAAGCATTTTGCACCCAGATTACTACATTTTCTACATTTATCATCCACTGTGACATCTTTCATTATTTATTTTTTGTAATTGTTAGTCTTCATTACTTTATCTTGAATAGCGATGATAAATCCCTCTGTTTCGCTGAAAATGTCCCCGGATGTTAACCATTTGTTCAATGCTAGCATATCGACGTTATCCTTAAGAAGTAATTATTATTAAATTACTGTATTATTAGGCCTATTATTATTATTATTATTACTATTATTGTTATTATTATTATTATTATTATTATTATTATTATTATTTTATTGTTGCAATACATACAAACTCGGTCAAAACCGGCATAAACATGTTGTACGGACACAAATGTCAAGTATTTCCATGTGTTTACCTTATTAAAATCTACTTAGAACTACTAAATATATCATTGTCCACATTATTTTTTCCAATCCGAACTGTGGATGCTATGTACGGTCGTGGCCGATTTGTACTCATCCCAGCATTCGCTCTTTGTACGGTGGAAACCACGAAAACCACCATCGGGATGGAGAACTTCTTGAAGTCTTCATTCTTCTTAGTTCAAAAATTTTCGCACTATCCTACACGTGTTCAAAATAATTGCTTTTTGCATCTCGATGTATATGTTCGGTTGGAGACCAATTAGTTTAATATTATTATTATTATTATTATTATTATTTTATTGTTGCAATACATACAAACTCGGTCAAAACCGGCATAAACATGTTGTACGGACACAAATGTCAAGTATTTCCATGTGTTTACCTTATTAAAATCTACTTAGAACTACTTAATATATCTTCTTCTTCTTCTTCTTCTTCTTCTTCTTCTTCTTCTTCTTCTTCTTCTTCTTCTTCTGCTTCTCAAATGCCCACATTTGGCTATACTACTTAATATATCATTGTCCACATTATTTTTTCCAAACCGAACTGTGGATGCTATGTACGGTCGTGGCCGATTTGTACTCATCCCAGCATTCGCTCTTTGTACGGTGGAAACCACGAAAACCACCATCGGGATGGAGAACTTCTTGAAGTCTTCATTCTTCTTAGTTCAAAAATTTTCGCACTATCCTACACGTGTTCAAAATAATTGCTTTTTGCATCTCGATGTATATGTTCGGTTGGAGACCAATTAGTTTAATACTGTCATGGAGTTTACGTGGAACAATGCCATTTGCTGATATAATTAACGGTATAACAGTTACATTATTCTGCTTCCACAACCTTTTTATTTCAATTGATAATTCCTTATATCTGTTTATCTTTTCCCGCCAAGTTGTCTCTACATTGTGGCATAAAGGGACGGCAACATCAATTAAAATCGTTTCTTGTTTCTTCTTGTCAATAAATATAATATCCGGTCTATTGTGATGTATGGTTTGGTCTGTAATAACTGCCCGGTCGTAATATAATTTGTAGTCTTTACTATCTAATACCTTTTCAGGCTTGTATTTGTAATACGCAGTGGTTGTGTTTATAAGTTTATACTTCATGGCTAATTTTTGATGTACAATGTTTGCAACTTGGTTATGCCTATGAAGATAATCTGTTTGACAAAGCATTTTGCACCCAGATACGATATGTTCAATTGTTTCGCCGTTCAAATTACATTTTCTACATTTATCTTCCACTGTGACGTCTTTCAGTATGTATTTTTTGTAATTGTTAGTCTTGATTACTTTATCTTGAATAGCGATCATAAATCCCTCTGTTTCGCTGAAAATGTCCCCGGACGTTAACCATTTGTTCGATGCTACCCTATCGACGCTATCCTTAAGAAGTTCTTTGTAATGTCTGCTATGTAACGTCTTTTCTGATATTCTGATCTCTTTTGCTGTGTCAGAATTTAGTTTTTGAAGCAAGTTTAAATTTCCGTCATTTAAATTGAGGGGAGAAAGCGACTTGTCTGCCGATACTATAGCTCTATGAAGTTGTGAATGTGGGCATTTTGTATAAAAGTACTTTCTCAGAATTTCAATTTGTTTATAATATAAATTGTTTAAATCAATCAAGCCTCTTCCCCCTTTTTCTCTAGGTAGAGTCACTCGTTCTATTGCTGACTTAGGGTGATGACTTCTGTATTTGGTGAATGTTGTGCGGGTGAGAATTTCTAGGGCATGAAGTTCTGTCTGTGTCCAGTTAATAATTCCAAATGAATATGTTAGTACCGGTATAGCATAAGTGTTAATTGCTTTGATCTTGTTTTTACCATTCAATTGTGTTTTTAAAATGGATCCTATTCGTTTCTTGTATGCAGAAATTAGTTTATTATTATTATTATTATTATTATTATTACATCTGAAAAGCAGTTACAGTGTTACCAGTAACAATACAGATAGACTAGAGGTCACTATTTATGTGCAGCTTAAATACCCTACTTATCCTTGTGCTAATGCATAGGCTACATACATAGCCTATATATTGCACTTGTTAGGTAAATTACTGTGCATTAAAGTCTCCATAAGTATTGCCCAAACTTTTATGATAAAAGTACGTTGGACTAACAAGTAAGTAGAACCGGACTTGGCGGCAGCCGACGGTGAAGCATTTGAACCACCACCCGGGGCTGAAGCGGCGGGCGAGCCGGAAGACTGGGGTATCTCAACAGACTTCCAATCTTCTCCTTCACCGACCATAAGTGCTATCAGAGTTCCAACTTTCACGTCCTTGGTATCCTCAGGCACCTGCAAGTAAAAGAAAACTTGACAAAAAGAAGTAGATGTAGAATCACACCAAATGGTATCCCCCAAGCTCAGACAACGTAGATACAAGTTGCCACAAGTTGCCATTGAGCAAGATATTTTTTTGTGGGTGTTGGGGAGATGGAGGGGGGTAATTATGAGAATACCTACTTTTTAACTGATTTATTACCATGTGAGATTCCACTAAATTGATGCTAGTAGCGAACAGTATTGCAGTGGCGACTCGTGTGGTTTGAAATGGGTAGGGCACAAATCAATTAACATTTAAAAAGGGTAACTAGTCACCATTTAGACTTACATTTAGCTTTACACAGAAGATAATAAATAATAGCACATGCAGAAGAATGCATTAATTACAGGACACATGCAAATCCATTCGTATTTTTCGTATGTTGATTTGTTAAAAATTGTTAGTAGTTCTATTTTTGTCTTGTTATAGCTGACTAATGCACAAGTCTGGTCTTGGTGGACCTAATGTCTTCGCTAACAGTCGATCTTCGTAAGTTAAGTGTTTATTTTTCAAGTATTTTACAGATTTACCTCATTCATTTTGATTTGGTGCAACACGGAATACTCTGTCCATAATTATGTGACGAGGGTACACTACTGTCAGTCACTATACCGGTACACTACAAAGTCAAAATCCACACAACACGCACTGTACTAATGTAACACAAAGACAACCAACAATCGCTTGCTAGCCCAAACATCAACGTAAAATCTGCGTTCTTCACTCACTTGTTCACAAGAAAAATGAAAGTGCGCGTGGTCAGTGTCTACTAATATCATCAATAGAGCCCCGTGGTGAAATAAGCATTAATTTTCTTTGTTTAGCTTGTATTCTAAAAAATGTAGCATTACTGTACTTAGTTTAAAAAAGGGAACATTTTAGCAGTGCTGTTAAGTAGCATGTTACTTTTTTTGGTATCGAGGCTGGTAACGCGCTACATTTGAAAATGCGGTAAAGTAGCGAGTAGCAAGCTACTATATACAAGTATTTGTAGCGAAAAATCACCGATACTCTAGTTTTGCAAAAAACGAACACACGTTTGCTTCCCCGTTTGCACAATTCCCACTGCCACAGGTTCGGAATGACGACTGTCATTGGCGTTCTTGCTCTAGAGTCCCAAAACCGCCTCCCCAGGGCTGAGTTTGCTGTTTCACCCCGTGAGCTGTGATATGAGTATAACTCACTTCCGGACCGTACCGTCGTTTCAATAAATAGTACATACGCTTCTTCCTTTATAAAAAATGAAAGTAGCTGTAAAGTAGCGTCACTACTTTTTTTGAGTAGCTGTACAAGTAGCGAGCTACTTACAAAATACAGTAGCTAAAAAGTAGCTAAGTTACTTCCAAAGATCAAGTAGCTGTAGCTGTAACAGTGCTACTTTTAAAAAGTAGCTTTAACAACACTGCATTTTAGTAATATTTACTTTAGTTATTATCTGAAATCGGGGATTTAACAACAAAGTATTAGAGTGGTCCAAAAATTGTGATCAAAAAATTAATTATTTTTTATTGAGATGGTTCATTGACACTATGGATACAATGCTATTGTCTGTCAGCTGTCACTTTCAACTCAAGGAAGAGATGAAAGGACCTGACCATCAGGAGTTGCTTTTTTAAGCTTAGAGCCTAGCCCACATGAGTGATAAACTAGTTTCTTTTCATGTGTTTTTGGAGACTGTAGGCCTACATTAAATACAGATAAAGGGCCACAACAAAAGCACCTTCAGAGTGGCTGCATCTAATAGGGCTGATAATGTGAATGACCTTCAATTGTTGTAGCTGTATATTATTTTTTATTTTGGATTTTGAGCTATTTATCTAGGTATCTAGACTAACATAGAACAGGTGCAACCTATATTTGTAGGCAAACCAGCTTTTAGATTTTAGACATCTAAAAACAGGGGTGTAAGTGCGACTTATATTCAAGTAAATACGGTATTTGCTCGACAAAATGCGAGGCGTGTCACCTATAACACACTCGGACACTGCCTGGAGACGTCGAGCAGAATGTTCAGCATGGTTTTATTTGAATGTGCATATTGAAAATACAAAATTTTCGATTTTATGTAAAATATACCACAAGTCCACAACTCATAATTTAATGTGAGTGATTGTTGGTGGGAGAGGGGGGGCACGTGCCCGTGTGCCCTCACGGGTGAGCCGCCACTGGAGTTACAATTGTTGAATTGGATCAAAAATCACCATTATCAATTCCACTACGACTAAAAAGCAATATTAAGAAATATGATGTATAAATAAGAAGACGTTATTGTGACATCATTTCTGAAATAATGTTTCCTAGATTCTAGAATTTAGAGCTAAGAATATGTCTGTCTATAGTTGCGAGAATAATCTTTGCTGTTAAAGCCCCTTAAATTCCGCATATCTAATCTAATGTACCAGTAGGTCTATAGCGAAAGTAATCTTTAGTAGGGGAAGCATAGTAGGCCCATCCCTTGAAACTTGGTGTTAGAACTGCATATGATGGGCAGTTAATTATATTAGGCCTACTGTACCATTACAAACTTGCAACTGGGCAACATTATATCAACAGGTAGGCCTACAAATTTGTTTCTTGATATAAGTACATGATACAGAAACAGTTAAGTGTTTTGTTTTATGTATCATTGAATAGTTACCAAAATCTTAGCAAGAATGCCTTCTTCCTCAGTTTCGAAAGTCATAACTGCTTTGTCAGTCTGAATTTCGCAAAGAGCGTCTCCTGGTGCCACTCGATCACCTTCTTTCTTCAACCACTTTACAATTGTTCCCTCCGACATGGTTGGGGATAAGGACGGCATTTTTAATTCTAATCCTGCAACTAAAATGGAAAAGCAATGTTATATAGGCCTACAGTTAGAAGCCCAAAATTAATGGAAATACAATAGGGCCTAGGGAAAATGAATGATTGATGTAGGAAAGTAGACCCTACTTGTTCTTGGATAGGATGACAGAAGAATAAGAGTGATCTTGCCAAGGGGCAACGAGAAGACAGTGGATTCTCAGAGAGCTTAGGACCTCGGCAAAGGACAAGACAGAAAGATGTCAGGTTAGGGGAAGGCAGGCCAAAGAAAGGCAGAACTTCAGGCAGTTCAAGAAAGGAGAGCAATTAGCCACCAGTCCACATGGACCAATATTGCAGAGAACAACAGTTACAGTTATGACTAAGCCAGCCAATAGTTGCAGGTATTGTAGACACATGAATAATGGTAAAAAGAAAGTCGGCTATGATTTAGCCTGATAATTGGAAAGCTTCCCATAACAGATACCAGGCAATGTTAAAGTGCAGAGTAGCCTACAATAGGCCAAGCAAGGCAATACCTTCCCGGCAGTGTTGGGGCGAGAACTTTTGAAAAGAACGCGTTCCCGAGAACGCGTTCTTTTTTTGTGAACTTTCCAACGAACTTACTCTTTTTTCAAATGAGTGAACTTGAACTTTCAAAAGTTCTTTTTGAGAACGAACTTTTCAATTTTAGAAAGTTCTTTTGAAAGTTCATTCTGTTCGATGATTGAGCATCTGTCAACGCGCCGTCGAGGAACACGCGAATCGTTTTCGGTTCTCCTTCAGCTGATTTTAAAAAGCTACCGGCCACCATTCATGGAGTAGAATTACATTCAAGTCTGGCCGTTCGAACTCTACTCACCACAAGATGTTAGATCACTCGGTCGAGATAAGTGGGTCTGCAAGTGCAAGTGCCCAAATACCAGAAGTAATGCGACACGATAATTGGGCGGGAGGAAACGACTCTACGTGGAACTCCATTCACTAATCAAAACGCAAGATTGAAACATTTCTAGAGCCAGTGTAAATTCTCAAGAGGAACAGATTTCTCGGTTGACTAATGGATTTGTTGTTATATGGTGTTTGTGTCACAATTCTACTACCGTTTCACTTTATCCTAAAATATGGTGTTACTGATCATCAAATCAATCATCATCAATTATCAAATGATCAATCAACACATCAATAATAAAATACATAACAATTATTATCAACAATTTTTACCAACTAAAGGGGCCTACTAGTCTTTGTAAAATAAAACAATAATAGGACGGGCTTAGCCCTGGTAGTTTTAGTGAAGAACAGCACTTTTGTACATACATATACATACACTATCACTAATCGCTATCACTATCACTAATTAATCGATACACTAATCGCTATTTTCACATGTCTGTAATAATATAAACTGAAACAACAATACAATTATCCTTCCTTGAAGTTCTTAAGTTTTTTATTTCTACAATGGTAGGCGCCTATAGCCCTACATCAGACACCTAATGGCTAATGCCATTGCCAGCATTCAATATCTTACCTTAACATGCATGTTTTTCTTCCTATTTAAGCCATACAAGGCAATCGATTATTCGCATGACTGTTAATACAATGTGGTGACACTTTTTCACAAAAGAACTTTTAAAAGAACTTAGTTCATATTTTAGACGAACTTGAACTTTTCAAAATTTTAGGTTTTGAAAAGAACTTGAACTTTATTAAAGTTCATTATTTGAGCTGTGAACTGAACTTTTAGAAAGTTCATTCAAAAAAAGAACTGCCCCAACACTGCTTCCCGGCCAAATCATAGCCAACTTTCCTGTTACTGTTGTGCCTTCACAAGACAACTTCTTCTTATTGTATATTGATCCCCAATGTACTAAAGTGGGATATTATACATGGTCAATGGTTAATATTATAATAATAATAGTAATAATAATAATAATAATAATAAAAGTAGCCCAACCTATAAGGTTGTCTTGTCTGGTAAGAGAAAGTTAAAAATCTAAAAGAAATCGCTGATGAGGTAACATGAGTTACTGAGTAAGAACGATTTTAATTGTGTTTTAAAACTGCTGTCTCTCTCGACACTCTTTAACTCGGCGGGCAGGTTATTATAAAAACGGATTCCTTGATTGCTGGGGCTTTTCAGGCCAATGGCTAGCTTCAGTGTATCTCGGTGAAGGTCTCGCCTCTGTCTGGTATCATGATCATTAGGGATGGGCGAACCTTGGTTTTTTGGTTTCGAACCGAACTCGAACTACCAAACAAAAAAAGTCTCGAACTTCGAACTCGAACCAAACTTTTAGAGGCGGACTTGAAAGTCGAAACTCGATTAGTCGAAAAGTGAAAACGATTAAGTCGATCTAGCAGGATAACACTGTTATCGGCTTGTGCACGCTCGCGCGACCTTGCGTAGACCCAATGTACTAAAACACTCGACCACAAGCCGTGCGAAAATGGCTGATCCGGCCAATCACAGCCACGCACAGCCCGCTACACGGGACTACGTACATTTTCAAGGCACTGCAAAGTCACTAATCAGCTGTGATTGATATTCAATATGGCGTTCATCGTTTGTTGTGTTTTACGTGAATATTATGCGGAAACATTATTTACGTCAAATTTGAAGATGAAATTCGATCAAAGTTCGTTATTTTGAACAAACACGAACTCGAACCTTAAATTTCGAACTCGAACCGAACTTCTAAAAAAGTTCGGTTCGGGTTCGGAATTTCGAACGTTCGCCCATCCCTAATGATCATGATAGTCTCCATTTCTTCCTAGTTCTTGAAATCTCCCACGGATACTCATTACTGATTCAAAGATGTATAGATCCGCAAGGGTAAGTATGCCCAGCTCAGGGAAAAGTTTACGACAAGAATGCCGCCTACCTACACCTTTTAGAGCTCTTTTCTGTATAACGAAAATTTTATTTAAAACCTTCTTGCACCAGGAGCCCCACAAAACGATCCCATATCGAAGAAGTGCTTCAAAGTATGCAAAGTACACTGTTCTAGCCGGGCCAAAACCTATTCTGTTTTTAAGAATTCGGATCGCGTAACAGGCCGCACTCAGAGCTTCTTAGCCAGATTATCAGTGTGTAAGTCCCATTTTAGCAAGGCTTCCACAACAATGCCAAGGGAAGAGGTAGATTTTACTTTTGGTAGCAGCACTCCCTGATAGCGTAAGTTGAGCGGGTGTATCTTCCTACGCCCCAGGTTAAAAAGCATTGTCAGGCTTTGTGGGATTCATTGCCAGCTGGTTATCATGAAGCCGGCCATAGCGACTTTGTGTCGAGTTCCATTTGTGCTGCACTAACAGCTTCCGCCAACTGTTTTCCCCAACATAAATATGGTAAATCATCCGCATATGTATACATCGAGGAGCGCGATGAGGAAGGTTGTCGGTCGTTGACATAAATAATTCTGGCTGTTGGGCAAATGTTGTTGTGATTCAAGATAGTCTACCATTCTAGCTTTGAGGAGACCGCACATAAAGGAGGGAGTAGGAGTTTTTCGAAAACCTTAGACAGAGCAGTTACAAGAGCTATTGGGCGGTAGTTACTGGCGTCCGCCTTGCTACCCGTTTTGTGTAGGCCTATTGGGACGACCAAACTCTTCTACATCGCTGGAGGAAAGGTCCCATGTTGCAGAGAGGGATTGAATATGGTTGCAAGGACTTCACCCACTGGTCTAGGGGGGTTCGTGCATATTTGCATATTTCCGAGCCTGTTATAGGTATCCAACTAAAAGTCTCCTTGTTATGTCTGTGTGAGCGGTCCAGGTTCTGTGAGCTGTCACTACCCTCGTCATTAAAAGAATCATCGTTAGCAATCATTGTCGGTTGAAGAGTATTAGCAATAATATGAGTAGTTTCCGCTGCCGTAGTAAAGTGATTGTTAAAAGACTATTGGGTATTTGTGAGGATGACGAACTTGATGTTTTTTCTATTTATTCAAGTTGAAGGTGTAATTCATTTTTGAAGTGTAGCCTAATAAATAAAATACAATAACATTAAAATAAATGACACCTTTTAACTGAATAAATAAAAAAACGTCAAAAAACAAAAAGTTTTGTCACCCTAAGTCTACAAAGCCAAAACAACATAGGCCTAGGCCTATTTAAACTGATCAGTTTAAAACATAATAAGGCCTACGTATTACTATTACTTGAAGCATACGAGTTACATTTTTGGTAATATACAATAACAACTAACAAGTAACATACAGTAGAGGCAGTGGCGTGCAGTGAGGGGAAGCAAGGGAAGCAATGCTTCCCCAACATCATTACTACTGCCACCAAAATATCATTTTTTTTATCATTTATAACGTATTCCCAGTCAAAATCCACTCATTTGTAAACATTTTTTCTTATATTCTGCTCTACCTGTAGTTCATCTAAATAAACAAGGTTCAATGATGATTTTCTGTCGTGAAACACATCAGCTTAACAGCTAACAGACCATAGAAGCAGTGAGTTCTCCTTGGAATTTCGGCCGTAAAGCAGTGCGTCGGAGAGTCGGGTCTGACCGCGGCAAAAAAAAATAGAAAAGGACAGAGCATTCATTGAAACGGGAGAAGCGCGGGCCGTGGAAGTTCTGCAGATCGTTGTATATTTGTCGCAAATTTGTGTAAAATGCCATTTTGCTACGCGATCAATTAAAAAACAATAATTGAATAATTTGAAGTTGGTACGGCTAGGCCTACACTGGGAATATGTGACCTAAAACTGAGGACCTCTGACGGGGGTGACACCTCAGTCCCTTTCGCAAGTTTGCCAAATTCAATTTGAAAATTTTGTAACTTATTGCTTCCTCTCCTACATACCTCACCGCACGCCACTGAGTAGAGGTCTGCACGGGTACGGGCTTGGCCCGCGGGCCGGGCCGGCCCGGGTACGCGCCTTGATATGTTTATTAAGATGGGCCCGGGCCTACATATCACTGAACGAGGAGGGATTTTTCGGGCTTTTCTAATTTTTTTTAATTGCAATGAAAGAAAAGTAATGTTATTTCACCAACATTTCCAAAATTTTAATCAAATCCAAAATAGTATAAACATCCGGTCACAGCATTTGTGTTGTAATTCTTTACGTTAGCAGGCTACATACTGTCACTGGCAATAGTTACTAGAATTTGGTTTCATCTAATTTCCTTTTTGTTCCCACCCTGTTGTTCGTATTCCTTACCAAATACTAGGCCTATAGAAATCAACTTGCTGCTTTAACAGTTGAACGGGCTTTTACGGGCCAATTTACACTTGAGGCGGGCCTGGGCTTTGATTAGCTTACTCAATACGGGCCGGTACGGGCCCGAGCTTGAAATACCAGGCCGGGCTTTTATATTTGGGCCCGTGCAGACCTCTAACATACAGTGATTTTTGTGGACACTTTATAAAAAAAAAGACTGTCACTCATACCAACCCAGTTGGAAGGAGTGCGGCCCTATGCAAAACACTCCTGCCAATTCCCCCAACTGGCAAATCTATCTTGCATAGGTAGAAATCTGGAACTACCATAAAAACCCCCGTTGGTAGGAGTGGCCCCTACTACGGAACACTCCTGCCAACCCCTATTAGAAATCAGCTGTTTTAACACATAGGTAAGGAATGTGACAGCTCGACAACCCCCATTGGCAGGAGTGCAGCCTACTACAGAACACTCCTGCCAACCCCCAATGGAAATCAGCTGCTTTAACACGTGGGTAAGGATGTGACAGCTCGGCAACCCTTTAGGCACCAGTCCAACTTACTGTAGAGCAGAGAGCAGTGGTTCCCAAACGGTGGTCGCGGGCTCATTGCTACCGGTTTGCAAAGTGTCTGAGTGCCTATTTGTTGTAATTATGATATAATATTTCAGGAAAGTATAAAGATTTAAAAAAAAATGGTTTTACACATTATCATTTTACCCGTACTCGGTGTGAATGGATAAATTATATTTTCTTATGAAGGGACATTTGCTTATAAATCAATCAATACCGACTACAAACACCCACTTCTACCGACATAGAAAATGGATAGGCTAGCATTGACGGCAAGGAAGAACCTGAGACTAGAAACAACCACGATTATAAACGCACAATCCCTAGCAATGCGGTACATAATTATAAGAAACACAGATACAAGTTTTACAATCGATTTAATTAGTAACGTGTGTCCAGGTGTTTACATTCTTCCAGTTACCCCTTCCCTTTGTCTTCCTTGTTTGCTCAGATCGCTGTACAGGCCATTTTGGGGTTTAAGTACACCCAAAAAATATTCACCTCCAGCGGCTGGGGCTATGCCCCAGACCCCTTGTAGCCGCACCGGTCCTTGCCTTAAATTTCTCGTTTAGCCAGTCCGTGAGATGAAAAAGGTCGGGCACCACTGCTGTAGAGCACTAACAGCCAACCTACTTCCTTAGGCAATCAGCTGTTTGAACACGTGGGTAAGGAACAGCTCAACAACCCTGATTGGCAGGACTGCAGCTTAACTACAGAACACTCCTGCCAACCCCCATTGGAAATCAGCTGCTCTAACACATGGGTGAGGAATGTGACAGCTCGACAACCCCCATTGGCAGGACTGCAGCCTAACTACAGAACACTCCTGCCAACCCCCATTGGAAATCAGCTGCTCTAACACATGGGTGAGGAATGTGACAGCTCGACAACCCCCGTTAGTAGGACTGCAGCCTACTACAGACTGACTACTATAGGGCTACTACTACTGATTTTCAAGGGGGGTTGGCAGCAATGCTCTGTAGTAGGGCGCACTCCTACCAACGGGGTTGTCGAGCTGTCACATTCCTTACCCACGTGTTGAAACAGCTGATTTCCAAGGGAGGTTGGCAGGAGTGTTCTGTAGCAGGTTGTTGTCGAGCTGTCACATTACTTACCCCCGTGGCCGTGTTGAAACACCTGATTTCCAAGGGGGGGTTGGCAGGAGTGTTCTGTAGCAGGGGCCACTTCTACCAAGGGGGGGTTGTCGAGCTGTCACATTACTTACCCCCGTGTTGAAACAGCTGATTTCCAAGGGGGGGTTGGCAGGAGTGTTCCGTATAGGGGCGCACTTCTTCCAACTGGGTTTGTAGGAGACACAGCCTTAAAACGCCCTCCCTCCCCCCAACACCAAAATGTAGGCCCTAGGCCTACAGGTAGGCCTAGGTAGGCCTATGCAACATCTGAGTTGGCAATCACACACAAGGCAATCTTAATCACCATTTTAGATGTTGGCCTTGACCCTAACATATCTAGAATTACATTAATAGTAATGTAATTCATTTTTAAAGCCTACGAATAAACAAAATAATAAAAATTACCCTCCTCCAACAACATCCCACATTCCACAATTAATTGCGAAAAACTGTAGAAGAAGTAGAGTATATAACACATACCATAAAGTAGAGATGAATTGTGAAAACATAATCTTTGTTTTATTTGGATTTTATACGATTGCAGGAAAAATGTTTGCACGTATTTATGAGCGAAATTCCCTAATTTGCTCCTCATGACGGAGGCCATCTTGTTGGCTCACCGCCTTCCTTACAATTGCAAATCGTACAAGTACAAGGTCTCCTTGATCTCCGCCTCTTATAACCAACGTTACAGAAAAGTGCAAAATCCGCTAACTGAAGAAAACGGAGCCAAACGAAAACAGGGAGTCAGTGGCAGTATGAATACGGTACTAGGAAAACGCTCCGCGTGTTTCTAGATGAGCGATTTTTTTCATTACGGTTGGAATTCATAGTCGTCCCCTACACCTAGGCTAGGGGCGCCCATTATTACCAAGGTAACAATAGGGAACACGCGTATGAAAATTGAAATCGATTTTTAAATACCTTGTCTTTCATTTAATAAACTTCAATAAATGCGACCACATTAAACCTATTTAAAAATTTCTTTTTTACGTGCGACTTGCATTAATATACTTTTGAATACTATTAAACTAATAGCGTATTCGACTGGACCGCACTGAGTGCACACTGAAACGTCACGATTTCGTCGTGCACTCGCCTAGTGTCGTCGCCGGCTCTTTCCCAGCCGAACACGCATGACATATCCAGTGCAAAGATGGCGACAGAAAACAGCGGCAATAACGACGTTGTTGAATTCCATCAATTTGTTTACGAACAGGATGGAAATGTAACAATCACCAGCGAGGGTGTTTTGTGTCGAATGATTGGCAATGAGGGTAAGTTGATGATATTCAATTTAGATAGGCCGAGATCAGCTGTTATAGCGTTGTTTTTTAAAGCAATTTCAAACTTTGCGCGTTCATCGCCGCACTGAACAACTCGCACTGGCCCCTAACCCGAGTGCAGGTCAGTGCTGCACTCTGGGAGTGCAACTGCCCAGTCGAATACGAAATTTTGCACTGAGTGCGCACTAGATTCACCAGTCGAATACGGACAGTGCACTCAGTGCGCACTGAGTGCGGTCCAGTGCAACCAGTCGAATACGCCATTAGTGTTTGGTTTAACAAAAAAAATCGTACGCGTGTTGCCTATTGTTTGCATGTTATTACCCATCAGGGAATACGCTATATCATAGCGTATTCGACTGGTTGCACTGGACCGCACTCAGTGCGCACTGAGTGCACTGTCCGTATTCGACTGGTGAATCCAGTGCGCACTCAGTGCAATATTTCGTATTCGACTGGGCAGTTGCACTCCCAGAGTGCAGCACTGACCTGCACTCGGGTTAGGGGCCAGTGCGAGTTTTTCAGTGCGGCGATGAACGCGCAAAGTTTGAAATTCTGATAGTAGTGATGACGATATCGAACATATATTAGCTGTTATCAAGCCAAGAAATGAAAAGCCTAAAATAGAAAGTTATATAAACAATGTTGTATCTCACTTTTCCGATATGGAGGTATAAGTGTTCGGTTGGTATGGTTGGGCCCTATGCCAAGCCCAGTTTATTAAATGCCAAATTATGAAATTGAAAAACAACGCTATAACAGCTGATCTCGGCCTATCTAAATTGAATAGCTTTGTTTGTTTGTCCAGTTTCAATAACACCTGGTACATAATTGTCCCTTAAAACCGTTTTTCTGTCTTGGTGTAAATGTTCCAGTGGCAAATGTACTGCGTTTTTTTGTCCGGGTGTAAATTACCACAACTGTGATGGGAGTAAGATATCTACACCTGCTATCTGAGTTAGTACAGCCTTCTCGACGGGTCAGTCCGCGAATTCAAGGTCTACTTGATCTCCGCCCAGCGGAGTTCAAGTAGACCTTGCGCGAATTGAACCGACTTTCGAGAAGGCTGTGGGGTGCAGAATAACAACAATCGCGCGAAAAACTTTGTATACAAACCACAAACCATCATGGAAGGTATCGCTGGTACTAGTGCTTTTCCAAAAGATTATGTGTATACGGCGATCTTTACAAGAGACGATTTAGACAACCCTGTCATTATTGATGACTGTTACATTTTCTGTGTGGTGGAAGGTAAGCAATAAACTTTATTATGTATGACAACCTAAAACTCGGGCAGGCCTGCTCCGTATCCTAAAAAAAAACCATCAATTAGGTCTAGCCCGTATACAAATCTTTAAGTATAAAAAGCTAGGTGCAGACTTGAAACAAATTGTAGCGTGTAGCGACATAGGCCTAGGTGAAGAGCAACAGCTTATTTTTGTTTCCAGATTCCACCAAAATTCAAATACCGGTGGCATCAATCGACTTGAATGATGAGTCGATGATGGTGGCATTTGTGCCAGCGGGGTCGAAAGAAGAGTATCAATTGCTACTGGAAATTGGTCCAGGCCACGCAATTGAAGACTCAGGCAGGTCTGATGACGAAGGTGTAGGCGTACTACCAATCGTCCACAGCAACAGTAGCCCTCCCCCAGAGGCATATTGGGGAGAGGAAGCTACCAAGCTTCTGATCGCCCTGTACCCAACGTACAGACAAAAAGTTATCGACCGCCGAATAAAGAGTCAAGAGAAGATGTGGCTGCCATTGACAAATGAGCTGAACCAGACAAAGTATTGCTTTACTCCCTTGCAGTGCAAGAACAAATGGAAAACGCTGGAGCGGGGCTACAAAAATAAAGTAGACAACAATAATAAAACGGGAAGAGGCAGAAAAAGCTGTGCATATGAAACGTAAGCCTGACTTTTTATAACCCTATAGTTACACCTACTTTAAACTTGTAAGTTATTTGGACCTACAAGCAATAATAATGTAATACGGTAATAAGTATTTTTGTATTTTCTTGTTTCAGACAGCTGACCGAAATTTTTATAAAACGTTCCAACGTTTTCCCTGAGGTAGTAATGGGGACTGGGCAGCCCATCACAAAATCTAAGTTATTGCAGCAGAGTGGAACAGAGTAAGCAATTGCATAGGCCTCCATTTAATTTTATGTATAACCTTGGTATTAGCATTAAGTTAAAAATGCACGTTTGGTAGATACCTAACAACGTAACTAATCTGTCTACAAAGCCGCCACCTCTGTAGACGATGGTTCAGATGGCGCTAATGTAGTGCACTACCTTGTGGGGCGTCTCCGTCTAGGCCTCTAGGCCTTGTGAACTTAGAGCATGTATACTAGTTACAACTATCTATGCTCTAAGCTTGTGAAGCGAGTTGCGTTAGAGTAGTGCTCTTCACAGCCGTGGTGATTCGAACTAACACTTAGGTTTGGAGCATTGACACATACCAGTAAAAATATTAAGCCCCCCTCTCCCTCCAAGTGTAATGGTAAAACAGGGTGGGCACTGGTTTTAGAAGCTTTCTTTGAAAAGTAAACACAGTGTTGCCCCGACCCAACCTCCACTGCCCCCCCCCCCCCCATCCTCCGTAAACCGCACAATAACCGAAGGCCGATCACTCACAACACAAATTATTTCGGTGGAAGTTGAGAGCTCGGACAGGCCTGGTGCATAGTACAGCGGGCGGGACATTTGAAGTTTTGCTAATGGTGCGAGTGAGAGCCACTCACCGTTAACAGTTTATCACTCGCCTGGAATTGTCGAGTGTTGTATGTACATGTAGGCCTATTGTAATATGTAATGTATGTAATATATGTAAACCATCAAATGACGACAAATAAATAAACACTGTTTTATTTACGTATTTTCAGTCAAACTGACGAAGTTGGCACCCAGCCACAAACGTCCCAGGCAACGTCCCCACCTTTATCTTCTACTAATGGTTGTTACAACCAAACACCTACCAAGACGAAGGTTACATTGAAGCCAATGCGGGAGCGGGCTCGCAGTGTAGCTTCGGAACTGAAGCTATTTCGTAGGGAGGTAGCAGAGCGGCAAGAGGCCAGGGACAAGGAGGTACAAGAGAGGGAGAACAGGAGAGTAGATGCAATGGAGGAGAGGAACCGTCTTCTAAAGCGGACGAATGACCTCCTGGAGATGCTTGTTAAAGCTATGAATCCTAAGGAAGATTCATCATCATCATCATCTGTTGCCACGTCCAGCTCTGCGTTGGGTCGGCATTGAAGATAAGCCTCTCCATCTTCGAAGATGGAGAGGTAGACCACGACACAGACAAAGTGAGGCAGGATGCATGACAAAGTGAGGAAGGATGTGGAAATGCGAGGAGGGGACTGGAATGGAGTTGAGGGGGAAGAATGGTGGTAGGATAAAAGACCACCACTCTTCCCCCTCAACTACATTCCAGTCCCCTCCTCGCATTTCCACATCCTTCCTCACTTTGTCGTGCGATCTGTGTCGTGGACTTCCTCTCGTTTTTTACCTGGAATCTCCAGTTATAGCATTTTCCTCGGCAATCTTTCGCTTTCCATCCTCTTGACATGTCCGAACCATTTGTGTAGTCTTAATATCATCCTGGGCGCCTTGTTTGCGGAGGCCGCAGTGGCGAAGCACCTGGACTGCATGTTTACTGACAAGCTCGTTAGGAATTGTAAACGATTTATGCCTGGCTGTTTACGATTTACGTGGAGTTCGACTCCAAAAAATGATTCGCCATTTTCAATTATTTTCTTATCCCCTGGTATTTCTTTTAACGAAATAATGTAGCGGATAGTACTTATCGGCTTTTGGAATTGTGCAACTTCTGTCTTGTAGCTGAATTGACAACTCTTCTGCGACTCTTACACCCGTTATATTTTGCAAGTGCAGCGTACCCTCCCCACACTGCCTGTACAGTTCTGTAGCTACTAGATACCCAACGTACGTCTAGTACTCGCCCAATTTTTCTAAACTGCAGATCGAGCGCCAGTGCAGCTTCTTGTAATTCTCTCGAGTTTTTTGGCGAGTGGCTGTACAGTGCATATAGGTTATTCATAAATAATTTAAAGTTATTCATGGCAGAAATATCCTCCATACAGTCGTGTACTGCAAGCTCTAGCCTGTGGTTCAAACAATGCCATACAATAGTCTCGTCAAACAGTTCAAAAATTCGAGTGGCAACGCCGGATTTAATGCAAAGCATGACTCTAGCACCGTCACAAGAAAAACACAAGAGATGTTGCTTCAAGTAATCCTGAGTGAGTCCATATAGCTATTTAAACAATCTAAAAGAGCAGCTGTAATTGTCGCTGCTCTCTGGTCATCCAGCTCAACAAGATATACAAATATGGTGTCTTCTACTTGACCAACAACGACTTTAATGTATATGATTAATGTAGACTTCTTGCTAAGAGTAGTGGACTCATCAATCAAAACCGGTAATTTCCTCTCTTCAGCCAAGAGATTGGCAATTACTTTATTTTTAAACTCTTTAGCTATGTGATCAATAATTTTAGTACAACTGTACACAAACAATTTGAAGATTCTTTCTTCACTCAAGTATCCACGACAGTTTTAACGTGTAAATAAATGTTTTCCTAGTTTAAGTTAATAGCTGAAAATGTTTGCACTACCATGAAAAGGACTGTTTATAATTTTATGAATAATATTAAAATATTCTTAGAAGAGTGGAACCATTGTGCTATTAGAAAATGTGATTGAAGTTAGGTACTCTAGTAGGTAATATTATCAAGTAACCACTGTAATTGTTGTTGCATCTATCTTAACACAGCCTGCAGGATGTAAATCAGCACTTTGACTGCACATATGGGCACATATATGGGGCTTTGGTACATATATGGGCTATTTATCCACAGTAAATATTTAATAAAAAAGGATTTTCTTGCTACATAGTAACTTTACGTTTGTATGATTGGTTATGGTACGTTAGTTATGGCGTAGTTAATAAGTAATCTGTGGTTATGGAGTATTTCCCCACCACAATACCAGTAAGTAAAGTGACCAGCAGCCATCTCATGTATGCATCCTTTCCTTGCGATGTGATCATTTCTTAGTTCCATCTAGTAACAAGTCATATGTGAATGGTGAGGTGGAGGTCTATGATTGAATGAAACTAAATACCGATCTAATTGCACGGATAGAATCCACATGAGCTGGCTGCTCGTAGGCTTGGAGACCAACATCTTTGTTCTGAATGAGGGTACCTAATTACCCAATTTTTTAATACTCGTTCGACAATTACAGCTATTGCCGATGTTGCAATAGTTGCCTGCAAATCTCATCTCTGAGATCAGCACCGTTTGCAGCAGGTGCTTCGAAGTCTAATTCGAGTAGTGGCTGATTGTCTGCAGGTGCATTTTCACCGTTGAAAGCTTCCAGATCATCCTCATTGGCAATGTTGTGAAGCACACAACAAGCCCGAATAAAGTGTGCTATTCTCGTAGAGCCTCTCAGCTTTAAATGATACAGCTCCCGAAATCTCTGTTTGAGTATACCAAATGTATGCTCTATCATAACTCTGCAAGAGCTGAACTCCCTGTTAAAATATCTCTGTCCTTGCGTTAAATGTCCATTGTCTTTGTAGGGTGTCAACACGGTAGTAAGGCAGGGATATGCACTGTCACCTGCGATCAAACCTCCTGCAATAAAAAGGATCATAATTATTGCATGAGGGTCTTATAAGAATGTGCAGGGACTGGGGAACGACAAACTACATTCTGTGTACGCTTTACAAAAATATACCTTCTCTTGTCCACCCTAGGTAGATAGTTGTGAATTGGATTAGGTACTCGATGGACAATTATCATTCAGTATTTTTACTAAACTTACCCCCACATAAATCTGGAAGCCGTCTAAATATATCGCAATTCCGGAAAACCCGGGCATCATGCACTGACCCCGGATATCCTAAGAAGACATGAATGAACTTTCTGTCCTTGTCGCATATTCCCTGCAGTACCATACTGCAGAAACCCTTGCGGTTGATCCAGTCGTCGGGATTTTCAGATGGCCTATCAATTGGTATATGTGAGCCATCGACTGCAGCTGTAAATGGATAAATAATAATTATGTTTATTACATTGGGCTACACTTTCTAAATTAATGTGAATGTGATGAGAGTGCCTAATGGCTAGGATAATTAGCATGGGGGGTGGATAGGAAGGAAGTCCAACAGCTTACCTTGTTGTTGATGACCTTCAGAGTTAGTAGGCATAAAAAGCAGACATTTACGTCGAAACAGTTTCGGCCTGACGTGGCCTTGTTCACCCGACGAAGGTGAAGAGGAGAGTATGAAGGTCGTCAACAACAAGGTAAGGTGTTGGGTTTCCTTCCTATCCACCCTCCATGAACTTTATAAATCAAGTCATACAAAGTTAAGTAAATTGAAAAACATACCAAATATAGGAAGTTTCTTTTTCTCCATAAAATACTGTATGTCACTGTCTCTCTTCTCGTCTGTAGGCCATTTTATGACTTGTGATGCCATTTCACTCAGAAAGAGGCTGACACGAGTGATAACCTTATGGAGAGTGTAAATGGACATGTTAAAGCGGTCGGCTACGTCTCGAAAGCCTGCCGCTTCATGACCGGCAAACCAAAGGAATGTCAGCAAATGTTTAGTGGGCGATATTGATGCCCGACTGTTTTCTAAAAGAAAAAAGAAAATTAATTGTATTTTAAATTTAGCAGTCATGACAAGGCCTAGGAGGATGCCCAATTGCTGCTCCATCGAATTGCTTGCATTTATTCACGAGTAGGGTCTAACATGAACTAAACTTTCTGCAATATGCTTGGTGCCCTATAGGACCCAGGATCTACCCAATCAATCAATAGTAACCAGCTCTACACGTAGGCACTCTACAGTAGGCCTATTTAATCCTTATTTGGTAAAGCCAACAAGTGGTGTGGCCTCTAGGTCTAGGTCTAAGCCTAGGGGCTAGGGCCTACATAGTACATACTAGGCCTAGCTGACATGCCTAATGTGAATTGGTTTGGGCTGTTCGTCATGTAGGCCTAGGCTAGGCCTAATCCTTTTTCATTTCATCATTCATAGATGTACAAGACTGGGGCAGTGGGGCGTACATCAGCCTAGGCCTAAGCCAAATGCTGCATGTTTAAATGGCGACACATGACATGACAATAGGGCACTAGCAACACCAAAAGACAATAATGGAACAAATGAATTGAACTGATGGGCAAACAATCAGCTGTCAAAATAATAAAATTGCAACCATAGAAATAAAAACAAGTGTAGCAATAGTAACTGCTCGACATTTAAGGCGCGTTCAGACAGAATGACTATGGACTAAGACTAACAATAGAGTGATTAAGCCTTGGGAAACAACGTAGCCTACTCGGAAACATCCATCCCCAAATGTATTTCAACAATGCCAACAATCGAAAATCAACTTTCTTAATCACTCGTTCTTAAACACTAATTACTATAAAAGTTTGTTAACGCTTAAGGCGGGTTCACACAAAATGACTAAGACTAACGATTAGTGTTTAAGACTAACGATTTAAGGTTTAACAGGGTTGAAGTATACGATTTATGTTTAAGCGTTAACAAACTGTTATAGTGATTAGTGTTTAAGAACGAGTGATTAAGAAAGTTGATTTTCGATTGTTGGCATTGTTGAAATACATTTGGGGATGGATGTTTCCGAGTACGTTGTTTTCCCAAGGCTTAATCACTCTATTGTTAGTCTTAGTCCATAGTCATTCTGTCTGAACGCGCCTTTAGACATAAATCGTATACTTCAACCCTGTTAAACCTTAATGGCGGGTCTACATAACTGACTAGTGACTAACGATTAGCGACTAAGCGAGCCCGTGACTAAGCCACGAGCTTCTTTCATTGGCTACGGTTGCGAATACTGCTCTCCGATTGGCTGTGACTAAGGTTTGTCTTGACTTGACTAAGAAGTTGAACGTAGCTCAACTCCTTGGTCAAGTCCTTAGTCACGGCCAATCAGCACGCAGTATTCCCACTGTCGGCCAATGAGAGAAGCCGGTTGCGGCTAGTCAGTTTCATGAACGCGCTCTTAGTCGCTAGTCGTTAGTCACTAGTCAGTTATGTAAACCCGCCATAAATCGTTAGTCTTAAACACTAATCGTTAGTCTTAGTCATTTTGTGTGAACCCGCCTTAATACTTTTAATGATAGAAAACGACTAAGTGAAAGTTTTGTATGTGTATTTGTTTGTTTTTTGTTTTGTTTGCCAAAATCAGAAGAAATTATTTTTTGACAGCTTGTTGTTTGTTTCATTCATTTGTTTCATTGTTGTATTTTGGTGTTGCTAGTGCCCTAGGGTTTAAAGAGGGTGGCTATTATAATCGTCTTATCATAATGTAACCTGTATACTTAGGATTGAAAATGTTTCAAAGAAGTACTTACAAACTGAGAATAAAATGCTTTTGAATTGAATTGAATTGAATTGAATTGAATTGAATTAAATTGAGTACATTAATCAATTGTCTTACCTGCAGCAATTAGTGACTGATAAATATCACTTTCAGAAAATCTTTTACTTAGCTCTTCACAAAGTAGTCTGGACACACGGAAAAGCATAACAAACTCCCGGTCAGAATATGCCGGCACTATGACTTCAACATAATTTTGTATGCAGTTGCGCGGTTTTCTTTCTACCAGTGGTTCCAATATATCGAGAAGGCCACCGATTTCTTCATCTTCGTCGTTCTCAGTCTCCGAAATATCGGAATTTTCCAGAAGTAATGGAACAAGAACTGGTATTAAATTCGCCATATTCGAATACTTATCGCAAATGTGTAAAACACAGCCTTTTCGAATGTCGGTTCAATCCGCCAAGGTCTACTTGATCCTTGCAATCCGCAAGCAAGGTCTACTTGATCTCCGCCTAGCGGAGGCTCGTCGAACTCGGGAGTTCGACGAGCCTCCGCCAGGCGGAGATCAAGTAGACCTTGTCCGCAAGGACTGACCCGTCGAGAAGGCTGTGGTTTAAAAACAAGGCACATGACTGTGACTGAGTTGGTTTAGAGGTGTTTGTTTGTCCATGCGGACGGTAGGTGAACTTTTTGCCCCCATTTCCGTTTTCATTACGTACATCCGGGTGGAACTGTACCAGGTTTTCTGTACCTGGTACTGGACAAACAAACGAAGCTAATATCATCAACTTACCCTCATTGCCAATCATTCGACACAAAACACCCTCGTAATTTTTTATTTTATATTGGTGCTTCTGGATATTTTGGTAAAAAACAAACAAGAGGCAGAGAACAGCTGATTAATATTTCCTAACCAAACCCTACCATAACTTCTAGAACCGTGATTTTTCTAAGATGGCTCTGCAGCTTATCAAAAATACAAGCCAACTATTGAGGAGATCGGTGAGTTTTTGTGCTGACACCATAGAATATTAGTCCTATGCCTAGGCCTAGGCTAAGGCAGTGGCGCTTGAATTCGAAATGGTCTAGGCTAGGCCTGTATAAGAAGATTCCTCTTCTTACTAGGCTAGGGCCTAGCCTAGGCCTAGTTACAGCATTGTAGCACTTCAAACCCACTGGTTACAGTGCCTTTTAGGGCCTAGATGCAGAGATATCGTCAAAACTCTGTGGTTGCTTTGCTATGGAATTGTTGTAGGCCTATATGTTATTTTCGACATTAAAAAAAAACAATGGGGGGGCTTCCGCTTCTCTAATGTAGGCCTACTTTACATTTATCTGTGTAGGCCTACAGTGGGGGGCGTAGGTTTAGGTAGGCCTAGGCCTATGCCTAGTGGCAAACAGCTGTTAGGCCTACGCCTAGCCTCTAGCTGCTTTGAACACTCAAAGTACTAATGCCGTTTCCTAATGGGCTGCACTAAGTGTGCACGGAGTGTCATCCCACTAGCCTAGACCTAGGCCTTACCAAATAACAAACTTTAAAAATGTGTTGGTGTATGTTTATCACAACATGTATATGCAATATACTGGGCTAGCCTAGATCCTAGCCTGTTGTAATGTAGGGCTGCTTAAAAGCTGGCGCCCCCGTTATTCCTTTGACTTTCATTAACGACCCGGGCTAAACAATAACGTTATTAGTTATATGTTACCTTACAAAGGTATCTATAGGCCTAGCAGCAACACTTGAAAGTTCTCCGGAAAATGTACACGCATCAAAGTCATAAGCACTCGCACTGGCGGCAAGGTAGGGCTTACTTGCATGTAAAAAGGGAAAAGTACAGAAGTAATAGGGGGGCAGAGCCCCCTATAAATGCACCACAGGCAAAATTGATAAATTCAGGTTTCTGGACTGCATTTGGTATGTTTTTAAAATATTTCTGGATGAAAGATAATTATACAAATATGGCCAGTTTTTTAATACATAACAAAAAACAATAGAATCTGAACTTTATTAAAAACGGAGTGTATATTCTTACGGCAGAACGTAACAATTAATACACACTATTCTTACGTTGAGCTATCGACGGAGCTGAAGAGGTTAGGGGGAATGTTGATCTTGAACCAAATAAAGGGAAATGAGGTAGGCCTAGGCCTACACGGAGACGCAACTTTATAAAGACGTTCAAAAGGTTAGGGGGAATGTCGATCTTGAACCACAATAAAGGAAAATAAGGTAGGTAGGCCTAGTAGGTAGGCCTACAAGGAGACGCAATTTTATATAACGCAACTTTGGTGGTTTTGAACGAAAAAAAGCGAAAAAAGTGAGTAGAACAACGGATCAGCTGTGCGCAAGTTTTACCGAAAATAATGTAGGAGGCCTAAAGGGTATTTCTTGCACATTAAAGCCTACCTAATTCTTACGTTCGGCGGGTGATGAAGGTCTAGGCCTACTCTTACGTCCTGAAATGAAAATAATGCAGGCCAAAAGGGTAGGCCTATTTATTATTCTTACAATATTCTTACGTTCGCGGATGGCTTCTTACGTTCTAACGTAAGAATTACTAGGCCTAGGCCCTAGGCCTACACACTATTCTTACGTTGGTGGTGCGCGCGCCTGTCGAGTCAATTAGTCACATGATTGGACAACCAATAGAAACACAGAACGTAAGAATAATTTATAATAAATCTTACGTTCTGCCGTAAGAATATCCACTGCCTATTAAAAATCATTTTCAAAATTATCTCCAAATGGTAGGCCTACTTATATGTGACTTTACGGGTTACCGCGCTTAAGTCAAAAGAATATTTTGATGTTGTGATGTACAGGTACAGGATTTCTACTCGCAAAATGAGAGCTTTGCTTTAATTTTCTGAACATTGTACACAATTTCGGGTTAAAATTCTATTTGAGAGGAAATGCCTGGAAAACCGTTCAAACATACGAAAGTCAAGTATGTCGCGTAGGCATATGTATAAGATTATTGGCTAGCATTTCACTGGGTCTTCCGTGACCCGGCATCAAACCCATGGGGACCCGTGGTTTGGGAAACGCTGATGTAGGCTACGGGCCCCACCTTTTTAAGTGTCATTCTATCAGGGTATTTAAAATACAATTCATATTAAAGGTGGTGGTGAATCACTAGCGACTCATGGCTTTTATCATGACCATGCATACCATATACTGTAGGCCTATAGGCCTATATATATATATGGTATGCATGTTCATTGCTCATGATAAAATAAATACATATACCTATTTAATTTGTTGTTCCAGCTCTTGGCCTATGCATTTTCCATAGTCCCAGAGTACTAGTAGCCAAAAATGGCAAAAAAAATTAGGCCTTTGAACACTGCTATAAAATAAAAATGATTTTTGCCAAAATATTCACCACCAATTCACCACTTTTTTAGCTAAATCTTAAAAACTATATTTAATTGCAAAAAATGTTCACCATAAACTCCTGCCTCTGGTCATATGACTTTCCGAGTGTGATTGAAGGAAAGAGAGAAGTGGGATGACGTCTAGAAAGACTACCGTATTTACCCGAATAGAAGACGACCTTGAATTTAAGACGACCCTCTATTTTCATGAATTTTAAACTGCAAAACATCATATTTAGGCCTATATTCATAATCTTAACACGGGAATTTGAGACGACCCCCAATGTTTTAACTATACCATTTATGGAAATAATTATAGTCTTAGATTCAGGTAAATACGGTATTTTCGAACGAGTGAAGGGGAGGATTGGGAAAGAGAACCACCTCATTTTCTCGCTTCTTACGATTGGGTACAGTGGGACACAGTGGGACGAAGCCGGTATCTTGAAGGTTTGGGGTACTTTTTAGTCTACTTTTTTTAGTGTTGCTATTTATGATTCACCTATTTTACTGTGATGTTTATTTTGTGCCATAGAAACGGGGAAAATAAAATTTGGGTATTTTCTTCTCCTGTGATGCCAAATTGTGGGCAAAATTCTAATCCAAGCCCAGATAGGGATATAACACTAGGGGATCTAATTTTCATGTCTTCTTGCTGATCAAGCACAACAAAGTTCTCAAAAATGGCAGGACCATGGCCTTGATTCTCTATGGTCAACGATAAGGTGATCACCGGTTTTGGTCGTTATGAGAAGGCTGTGACCCAATCAGCCATCCATTCGCCTTTCGTAACGTCAGAAACCGGTGAGAAATTTACCACAGATTTAGAGAATCGGGCTCCATGAGCAAGAGCCATTGGCTTTAAAGTGCGTTCAGGTGGTTGATTGTTGTTCCAGAGAAGGATGCACATATTTATTGGATAGTTAGGAAGAAAAATGATTGAAAAATCAAACTTTCGGCATAAAAAAAAAGTTGTTTGCTCTCAATTAAAGTAGTTGTTGCTTGAGGTTATGTTTATGTTGTGACAGTGCTCAATACCTATTTAACCATTCTCTTTCCTGATGGGTTCACGTGACTCAGATTTACGATTCACAATCTTATTTTAGAGCTCGGCCAATAAAAAATTGCAATCGTAGACTGGCCCAACTGAGCTACTGCGCATGCGCCGCCAATCGTAAGCTCGAATCTATACGATTGCAATTGTCAGTTCGGAACCTAATGTGAGATGGGTGGTTACACTTTACTAAACGGAAGACCGGCTTTATAGATGTGTGCAAGAACGCTCAGGAATCTGTTGATTTTAGTTGAAACAGAGTGCATGAAAAGAGCAGTAGCTAAATATATAAGATTGGACTGAGACTAGTTTCATGCGATGAGATGAAACTATTTGGGACAACTTTTTCACGTGAAATCATACAAGTGAACTGTTCCCTCGTTATGAAAACAATGGGAAATTTCAAGAAGTATTTAAGGGAGCGTCTCCCTTAGACCTTTATGGCACTTCGTTCTGTTTTTGTTTGTTTGTTTTTCTTGTTTTTTTTTATGTTTGTCGATAGCAGTCGAACGGAAAGTCCGATCAACTTGAAATTTGGACCATCCACAAGCCTCAATGTGTATTAATGGTGTATAGATAGTTTTGTGGCAAAAACGTTCAAAAAGTTACAAGGTTACACCATCGTTAATGTAAAATATTTTTCTGAAACAAAATGGCGGCAAATAGCCATATTTTTATAACATTTTTCCGATCTCAAATATGTTCATTTTATGGCGATCTGATAAGTTACTCGAAAATAGTTTTTCGGGAAACACAGTAACGGCAAAATGTGAGGTGGCTATATATTATAGTAGATGTTTGGCCAGTCACGAATATAGCAATATACGCAATCTGATACGTATTAGAGGCAGAAACTACATTTCTATTGCTGTCAATAAGTGTAATGGCATTGGGTTTGAATTTCAAACCCAATGCCTACGCTTTTTCATGGAACCTAATTTCTAGTACTTCTTATGTAGCCTAGTTAACGACTGTACCTTCTAGCTAAAGTAACTTGAGTGAAGTTGCTTTGTTATCCTCTAAAATGCCTTTCTAGTCCAGCATCAGTGTCGAAAATCATAGTTCTGGGCAATTTCGAGGAAAGAGTATTGCACCATATACCAATGTGGTCATGAGTTCTTACAGTATTTAGCGCACTTTGGTGCCAGAGCGAAATCCCCGACTGGGGAAATTGGGGGAAATTGGGGGCGCCCCCCAATTTTGACAACCCATTGCATTGAATATCGCTCAATTACGGCCAAACGGTTGGTCTGACAACGAAAATTATTACAATAAAATATATTGGTGTGTAATTGATAAATATTTCCTTGTCAAAATTATTCATGTACGGTAGGGCCTACATAATGCGAAAGTTATGGGCAATTAAGTATAAAATTAATATATTCTCAATACATAAAGCCATGGGACAACTATATATTATCAAAACATTACAAATATATTCATACACGTATAGAAATTTCAGAGTGTTGTCTTATCGGTGAAAAAGACAAGAATGCGCCACAGCTTTTGTGCGCTCGCTAAAAGCAATTGTAATGCATAGAAGCATTGACAATCATAATATGGTACTATTTCGAAAGAAAAGTACATGCTAATATCTTTGTTTTTTGCTTGTAGAATAATAATTGGGTTGGGATGATGCCAAGCTCCAATTAATGGCGTTTACAAGCTATACATAAAAAACAAAATGGTCGACTCTCATGAGGTTTTTTCTATTTATTCATCCTCACAATCGTACGTTTTTTTTGTCAAAACTTAATATGACAAAAATCATTCCTAATGAAATTTTACACAAACATGATACTTGAGTATTTTCATAGAAATTACTACTTACATACAAATTACATTTGTTTTATGTGCCTCTGAACTCAAATGTACAAAACTCGACTCCCGTTCGCTTCTTGATGAAGCAACTGTAACCTAAGGGAGTGGTGGTCTCAATCTCTTCTTTCAAGTTTATAAAATAATGATTTTAATTGTGCCTAGCTCCAATGATAGGCGTTTACGAGTTGCATGTGAAAAATAAAATGGCTGCCACTTCAGGTGGTTTCGGCAATTTATCTTCATAACCGTACTATTTACGACAAAATCCAACAGGACAAAAAATATTCCGTGTAAAATTTTACATACAATTCATATTCAGATATTTTTTTATATGATTTACCATTTACGTTCAAATTTAGATTTGTGTAAGCTAATTTGTACTCAAATGTACAAGCAAGGCTCCCCTGGGCTACTTGATGAAGCAAGTATGGACTATAAGAGTGGGCTCAATCTATTCTTTTCAACTTATAGAATAATAATTTCGATGGTGCCAAACTCAAGTATTAGTCGTTAAAGAGAAACACGAAAAAAACAAAATTTTTTTAATGCTAATGAACATAGAGAAATTTGAATTTTTATGGTAATAGCAAGTCCTATAGAAATATGCTAATATCATGTAATTCATGTGTGTAAAATTTTGCCAGGAATAATTTTTGTCATATTAGATTTTGTCATAAAACGTACGGTTATGACGGTAAATTGGAAAAACTACATATATAGTGATGGCCATTTTGTATTTTACGTGTAACTCAATAATGTATCATATTTAAGGTACGCACCATCACAATTATTATTTTATAAGCTGAAAAGAAGAGATTGAGCCCACTCCCACTCTTGCTTGATCAAACAAATGACGGTTGTACATCTGAATACACCCTTGACGCGCATTTTGTTTTTCGCGTGTATCTCTCAAAAGCCAAATATTTGAGTTTGGCACCATCGAATTTATTATTCTATAAGTTGAAAGGAAGAGATTGAGCCCACTACCATCGTCCATACTTGCTTCATCAAGTAGCCCAGGGGAGCCTATGCTTGTAGCCTACATTTGAGTACAGATTAACATAAAAAAATCTTAATTTGTACGTAAATGGTAAATCATATGAAAATGCTTGAATATGAATTGTATGTAGAAGTTTACAAGGAATATTTTTTGGCATGTTAGATTTTGTCGTAAATAGTACATTTATGACGATAAATTGCCAAAACCACCTGAAGTGGCAGCCATTTTGTTTTTCACATGCAACTCGTAAACGCAAATCACTGGAGCTTTGAGACCACTCCCTTAGGTCAGTTGCTTCATCAAGAAGCGAACGGGAGCCAAGTTTTGTACATTTGAGTTCAGAGGCACATAAGAAAAATTTAATTTGTAAGTAAGTAGTACTTCCTATGAAAATACCTAAGTATCATGTTTGTGTAGAATTTTACAAGAAATAATTTTTGTCATATTACGTTTTGACATAAAACGTACGATTGTGAAGATAAATAGGATAAACCTCATGAGAGTCGGCCATTTTGTTGTTTATGTATAACTTGTAAACGCCTATTATTGGAGCTTGGCATCATCCCAATCCCAATTATTATTCTACATGCTTAAACAAAGATAGTGGTGTACTTTTCTTTCGAAACAGTAGAATATTATGATTGTCAATGCTTCTATGCATTACAATTGCTTTTAGCGGGCGCAAAAAAGCCGTGTCGCATTCTTGTCTTTGGTACTTTACTACTACCAATTGCGCTTACAGATAAAATTATGAAAAAAATGTACCGATAAGGCAACACTCTAGAATTTCTATACGTGTATGAATATGTGGTAATGTTTTGATAATATATAGTTTAGTTGTCCCATGGTTTTATATTTTGAGAATATATTACTTTTATACTTAATTGCCGATAACTTTCGCATTATGTACCGTGCATGAATAATTTTGACAAGGAAATATTAATCAATAACACACAAATATATTTTATTGGAATCATTTTCGTTGTCAGACCAACCGTTTGGCCGTAATTGAGCGATATTCAATGCAATGCGTAGTCAAAATTGGGGGCGGTATTGGTAAAACTCATGTTTATTTTTTTTTTTAAGGAGAATCTAATTCTTAATTTTCACCCCCTTAATTGAAATTCCGGGAAATTGTAGAAAAAAACACGTGTTTCGTATTTTGTAAAGAGGAATCTAAATACCAAGTTTCACGTTTGAAGCATCTTCGGTCGTGGTTTCTAGACATCGGTATCCCCATGAAAAAAATCAAACCCCTCCGTTTTTATCCCCATAAACTTGATTTTCGTAAAACGGTAACACATATTTCCTTATTTCTAATGGAGAACCTAAATACCAATTTTCATGTCTGTAACATCTTCGGTTGTTGAGCTTGAGATTAAGTATGCTAAAAAACAACTTTTAACCCCTTTTTCACCCCCTTAGGGACAACATTTCCAAAAATCCTTACATAGTAGGTAGTTTTGTCATAAGAGCTACGTGCCTTCAAAATTTCATGTTCCTGGGTTGAACGGTTTGAGATGTCGGTCAGTCAATCAGTCTCTCACTCACTCACTCACTCACTCACTCACTCACTCACTCACTCAGGCACTTGCTTATATATATATATATATATAAATACATATGATTTTTTAGATTAAGTTGAATGCAAAATGTATAGTATGAAAACATTTTTGTGGTGAAACCGATCCAACGTTTATTTATTTAAAATAATAGTCAACGATTCGACGACTGTAGAGTCGTCCTTTTCAAGACATCGGTATCCCCATAAAAAAATCAACCGCCCCGTTTTTATCCCCATTAACTTGGTTTTCGGAAAACGGTAATGAAAAGGACGACCTACAGTCATCGAAACATTGACAATTATTTTATACTAGAAAAACGCTCTTGTGTGACGCGTTGATAAGCGAGCGCGTTCATATCTACGATCTTTCTGGCGAAAATATCTCAAAGCTAATTAAGCGAGCGAAGCGAGCGTTTCCACGAGACTCTTATGGCACTTCGTTCTGTTTTTTTTTTTTTTTTGTACCGTACTAGACTCGAACGGCACTTCATTCTGTTTGTTTTCTTGTTTTTTTTTTCCCCTTTCTTTATGTCCGTCGATAGCGGTCGAACGGAAAGTCCGATCAACTTGAAATTTGGACCATCCACAAGCCTCGATGTGGATTGAAGGTGTATAGTTTTGAGGCAAAATCGTTCGAAAAGTTACAAAGTTACACCATAGTTACTGCAAAATATTTTTCTGAAACAAAATGGCGGCAAAATGTGAGATAGCCATATTTTTTTAAAGCTTTTTCCGGTCACGAATATGTTCATTTAATGGCTATCTGATCAATATTGGCAAAGTTACACAAAAGTTACTCGAAAATATTTTTCTGAAAAACAGTAACAGCAAAATGTGAGGTGGCTATCTTGTAGTACATTTTCATCCGGTCACAAATATACTAATTTAGACGCGATCGGATACGTATTAGAGGCAGAAATTACATTTCTATTGCTGTCAATAACTGTTAGTAACGGTGGCGGACCGCGGCGAAAACATGACAAAGAAAATTCTTAGCAACGCACATGGCACTGCATTCAACAATATCGGGAATTATAATAGCTATGGGAATTAGAAAAATTTTTGCAATGTGCATTCTTGATTATTGTTGTTAATTGTTGTTTTTATTAGCTTTGAGATCTTCTCGCCAGAACGTTCGTAGATATGGACGCGCTCGCTTATCAACGCGTCAAACAGAGCGTTTTCCTAGTAAAAACAACAATTAACAACAATTCAAGAATGCGCATTGCAAACATTTTTAAGCGAGCGAAGCGAGCGTCTCCACGAGACTCCTATGGCACTACGTTCTGTTTTTTTTGTTTTTATTTGTTTTTATGTCCGTCGATAGCGGTCGAACAGAAAGTCCGAACAACTTGCACTGCATCCAACAATGTCGGGAAGTGTAATAGCTATGGAAATTAGAAATACTTTTGCAATGCGCATCTTGAATTTTGTGTGTATTAGCATTGAAATCTATTCGCCTGAAAGTTCGTAGATATTGACGCGCTCGCTTATCAACGCGTCAAACAAAGCGTTTTCCTAGTATATAATTAAAAAGTTTTTTTTTGTACTAGACTCTTATGGCACTTCATTCTGTTTGTTTTTTGTTTTGTCTTTATGTCTGTCGATAACGGTCGGACAGAAAGTCCGATCAACTTGAAGTTTGGACCATCCACAAGCCTCGATGTGGATTGAAGGTGTATAGTTTTGAGGCAAAATCGTTCGGAAAGTTACAAAGTTACACTCAATAACTGTTAGTAACGGTGGCGGACCGCCGCGAAAACACTAGACAGAATGACAACGAAAATTCTTAGCAACGCAAATTGCACTGCATTTAACAATATCGGGAAGGATTATAGCTATGGAAATTAGAAAAAATGTTGAAATACACATTCTTGAATTGTTGTTAATTGTTGTTATTATTAGCTTTGAGATCTTTTCGCCAGAACGTTCGTAGATATGGACGCGCTCGCTTATCAACGCGTCAAACAGCGTTTTCCTAGTAAATAAATAAAATAAATAAATTCACATTTAGAGTCTACCCACTCAGTAGTTAAACTGATTTGCAGTGGGGGACTTTAATTTAAAGTGACTAAACCAACCCTGCAGGCTTCGAACACCATCGACGAGTGAGCGATAACCAATCAAAGATCGATATTTCAAATATGAAACAGATGAATCAGTGATTGGACAGTGCGAACACCTGCGGACAGATGTCAGAATCAACAAGGCTGATTCAGAACAACTTTGAATTTATTGAGTGCTTCGTTGCTAGGACGGCTCCAAAGTCACCGTTTACTTATTCCTAAGCCAAGAAGTAATGGATTTGAATCCACATTAGAAGTTAAAAAACTTCTGCCTGTAGCGGGATTTGAACCCGGGACCTTCTGCATTGGAAGCAGGGATGCTAACCACTGGACCAACGAGCCACCTACTGGACCAACGAGCCACCTACTGGACCAAGATTAGATGTAAGAGAAGGCCCAACTGACCTTAACTCCTGCCTTAAGTAAAGTCGATTCATCATCATCATCATCATCATTATCATCATCATCATCATCATCATCATCATCATCATAGTAGTCATCATCATCACCATCATCGTCATCGTCATCGTCATCGTCATTCATCATTTTTGGAAATAAGAGGTAGTTACATCAAGAGGGCGGGGAATTTTTAAGCGAGCGAAGCGAGCGTCTTTATTAGACCTTTATGGCACTTCGTTCTTTTTTTTTATGTCTGTCGATAGCGGTCGAACGGAAATTCCGATCAACTTGAAATTTCAACCATCTACAAGCCCCGATGTGGATTGAAGGTGTATAGTTTTGAGGCAAAATCGTTCTAAAAGTTACAAAGTTAAGCCATAGTTACTGCAAAATATTTTTATGAAACAAAGTGGCGGAAAAATGTGAGATGCCATATTTTTCTACAGATTTTTCCGGTCACGAATATGGTCATTTTATGGCGATCTAATAAATATTGGCAAAGTTACACAAAAGTTACTCGAAAATATTTTTTTTAAACAGAGTAAAGGCAAAATGTGAGGTGGCTATATTATAGTAAATTTTTGTCCGGTCACGAATATACTAACTTAAACGCAATCTGATACGTATTAGAGGCAGAAATTACATTTATATTGCTGTCAATAATTGTTAGTAACGGTGGCGGACCGTGTTGAAAAGATGACGACGAAAATTCTTAGCAACGCACATGGCACTGCATTCAACAATGTCGGAAAGTATAATAGCTATGGTAATTAGAAAAAATTTTGCAATGCGCATTCTTGAATTGTTGTGAATTGTTGTTTTTATTAACTTTGAGAACTTTTCGCCACAAAGTTCGTAGATATGGACGCGCTCGCTTATCAACGCGTCAAACAGAGCGTTTTCCTAGTGATAATTTAAAAAGAGAGGTTGCACTTTGGAAGTGGTTGATGAATAAATAGGATCTATATTTAAAGCGAGTCAATTCTGTCATTAACAAATAGTTAATACGGCGAAGACGACGAGTAGTCGTTTGAGACGTAACAATCAATGTCATTATCACCATCCCCTCTCTCTCTCTCTTTTTGTTTTTCAGGCAATTCGCCTGAAGATCTGGGTTCGAGTCACAATAACTCAATACAAATAGATTTTTTACCATTCGTCTTTATAGTTTACCTTACCTACTGTGCACTTCCTTATTATGCAGCCAATGGTTATGGCATATGCGTGAAATAATAGCACCTCTTCTATGAGCTTGATCTACTTTGTAGGCCCTAACAAAACATTGTTTTGGTTACAGAGATGGAGCAGTCAAATCAAGTTGTTGAGCATCGGAAGGGTGAATGGTTCCAGTGACCAGATGATCGATCTCCCCGACGACTCCAACATCAAACTCCCGATCCCCACTTATCCAGACAAGATTGACGAACCTTTTGATCGTAGGAAGGCGAGGTAGGGGACTTGGGCCAATCATCTTTGTACATGCTATGTTGGTATGAAGATGCAATGTTGAATGTATAGCATCAATCAATTTACTAATTCCATGCGCCGGGCATCAACATATAGCATTAGCCTATAATGTTGGTGTATATTGTTGAAAGAGAGAGCCAACGGTTTAGCCGCGGTCGCTTAGCCGGTTCCCATACGAGCACCGAAGTTAAGACACCCAGGACGAGGTCAGGAGGTGGATGGATGACCACTCTTCTCCGAACACTAGTTACGTTAGTTAGAGCAGATTGGAGGGTTCGAAAGCTTGTGTAACAGCTTCTTTCTTCTCGTCAACTGCTCGGCAGTCCAGGTTAATGAAGGAACCTATATGACTGGTCCAAGCTACACCGTCCTTTCGGATAGGACATAACGCCGATGGTCCCCTTGCTACTTTTCGACCGGTGTAGACTTCGTGCCGGTACCAGGCTTCCCATCCTCCCTTCCTCATCGTCATAGTCATTCATCAAACATCATAATATTATAGGCTACTGTACATATTAAATTTGCACTAGTGGTACCTCGATCCTGTTGCAGATATAGACTGAATAGTAACAATTATAATTATAACAATTATAGTAATAATAATTATTATTATTATTATTATTATTATTATAATAATAATAATAATAATAATAATAATTAAGCAAGCTGTTTGTTTTTTGTTTTTTTATGTCTCGCGATAGCGGTCTAACGGAAAGTCTATAGTCAAGTTGAAATTTGGATCATCCTCAAGCTTCAATGTGTATATTGAATGTGGATAGTCTTGTGGCCAAATCGGTCTAGAAGTTACAAAGCTACACCATACTGTTAATGAAACATATGTTTTAAACAAAATGGCGGCAAAATGTGAGATAGCCATATTTTTATAAAGACCTTACAATCACGAATGTGTTTATTTTATGGCGATCTGATAAGTATTGGCAAAGTTACACAAAAGTTACTCAAATAACGGCAAAATGTGAGTTGGCTATATTATAGTAAATTTTTGTCCGGTCACGAATATACTAATTTAAATGCGATCTTTAGAGGCAGAAATTTCATTTCTATTGCTGTCAATAAATATTAGTAACGGTGGCGGACCGCTTACAAAACACTAGACGAAATGACTACGAAAAATCTTAGCAGCGCACATTGCAAAGCATTCAACAATTTTGGGAAGTATAATAGCTATGGAAATTAAAAAAATGTTTGCAATGCGCATTCTTGTATTGTTGTTAATTGTTGTTTTTATTATTTCTGAGAACTTTTCGCCAGAAAATTCGTAAATATGGACGCGCTCGCTTATCAACGTGTCATACAGAGCGTTATCCTATCCTAGTTATAATAATACGTCATGATTAGATTATATTATAGTTTTAATGAGCTGAAGGACACTCGTTTGGCCCCGGAAGGTCCAGATCTTAGACCAGTAATATAGGTCCAGATAGCTCTGTGTATGTGTGTGAACAGTAAAGCATCTCCACTTTATTTTTATGGCACTCGTTCTGTTTGATTTTTGCTTTGTTTTTATGTCTCGCTATAGCGATCGAATGGAAAGTCTGATTAAGTTGAAATTTGGATCATCCACAAGCCTCGATGTGGATTGAAGGTGTATAGAACTATTTCGCCAGATATAGTTCGTGGACATGGATGCGCTCGCTTATCAACGCGTCACATAGAGCGTTTTCCCAGTAATAATAATATTGTTCCAAGCGCGATTGCCACCTTTTAATGTTGTTTCCGTCACGTTTAGCTTATCGACACATCGTACTAAATGTGAAATTGTTCTTGAATTTCAGGCTATTGTATCAATCTAGGAAACGTGGGATGCTCGAAAATGGGCTACTCCTTAGCACCTTTGCAGCGAAGTATCTCGCCGGAATGTCTCTCGACCATGTAGAGCAGTACGACCGCTTGATCAATCTGCCTTCCAATGATTGGGATATTTATTACTGGGCAGCCAATCTAAAGGAGACTCCAGAAGAATTTGACAATGAAGTAATGCGCTTATTGAAAGAACATGTGCAAAATAAGGATCGCGAAGTCCGACTTCGTCAACCCGATCTGTACGATACAGCTCCAGCTGAAGATCTCTACAGACATATGAACAAATCATAGCCACTGAGATTAGAAAGTGACGTTTGTTGATAACTAATGTTGTCAATAGATATGCTTATAGACATGCGCCTTTATTTGTTAATATGTGTTGTATTATGCTACAGGGTCTACTTTATTTCCGCCTAGAGGAGGCTCGTCGAACTCGCAAACTTGGGAGTTCGACGAGCCTCCTCTAGGCGGAGATCAAGTAGACCTTGATTATGCAATTCGTTCATAATTATATACATTGTATTGTATGCCTACATAGGTTTAGTTTTAACTTAATAAAAAATTAATTTAATGCGTGCTTGAATGCATAGCTCAAGTGTCAAAAGGGTGAGTTTATTTAAGCACTTGGTTTTAGGGCCAAATGCACAGTCGAGCTAAGTATGGGATTTGTTTATTGTTGAAATCATGGAGTTTGTTCTTCTTATGGAAAATAGCATTAATAAAACAATTCCACAGCAACAAATCCTATGCTTACTTCACAAACCTTATACTTAGTTCCTATACTTACACTATGCATACTTCTCTTAGTTTTCGAGGCCCGTAGTAATGGTAATGAATGAATGTAATATACAATTGCTATTATACATTGCTTTACATTGCAATTATACATTACTTACACTATGCATACTACCCTTAGTTTTCGAGGCCCGTAGTAATGGTAAATGAATGAATGTATTATACAATTATACATTGCTTTACTTTGCAATTATACATTACTTACACTATGCGTACTACCCTTAGTTTTCGAGCCCCGTAGTAATGGTAATGAATGAATGTTTTATACAATTATACATCTTTCTTGCTATCAGAGTAGTGAATTTTGAATCCGTACACAGGTCTTATTTCATTTCATACGTAAAACTATTGGGTTGTAAGGGTGGGTATTTCGAACCTGGTTTGTTTCTACATCTATTACACCAGGCAAAGAAGGTGACGTGAGAATTAATGCACTTGTGATTACACTTTTTCTCCTCTCCTTACCCCGCCTTTAATTCGTGGTGACTGATTTGGAGTGCTTTGCTTGAACCAAAGACCTTAGTCTACCCAAGTTCTGTGACCGAGTCATGTATTTCCCTTCCCATGTGCTTTGAGTAAAATCAATAGCAACCCACCCAAACCTGGGCAGTAAAGACTAGCACGGTAACCTCTCATGGATGAGATCTCATGGATGGAGTCTAGTTTGACACGGCTTGCAGTAAGCACATCAACAATGAACAACCATAGGATTCACAGCCGATATATATTGTGCACAGTATTATAAATTTTGTAACTGTTGTTTTCAATATGGTATCACTGATATTAGATCGGAATTTCGTACGGTCATCTTCAAACTAGGTTATGTAAAACCTCAAACTAAAAATCGAACTGTACGTTGAACAATTTTAATAATTATATCATCTTAAAGTAGGCAGTGAGATATCGTGCAAATCTCGTTAATACAAAATTGTTTCTACTTTATAACACGGGTTTCTCCGACTACTGAACTCGATTATTTTGTATTGCGCTACACTGTTGTGTTACCTCGATAATTAGCAACAACAATAAATGAGAAGTGCAAAGAATAACGTTAAGTGCTAACGAAGCCGGCCGCGTGGAGTGTGACGTGACGTGACGTAGGCCAGTGCGCTGATAATATTGACATTCTCCCGCCCGAGTTGGGTTGCGATTGATCCCAGCTCAGTGCTCAGTCTCGGCTCAGCACAGTATAAAGAGGCTCAGTGTGCTTGCGTCGGCTAGTAGCGACAGTTGCGTTACGTCTAGGTCCCGCCGCACCATGAGCAACAATACGTCACCTGTTCACATGAAACTCGTCATCCAAGAAGACAGACTTCACGATGGAGCACTGGAAGTGCTGCAAATGATTCGCCCTAAATGGAGCCAAGATAAAATAAAGTTTAAGGTGTGTACATATTTTATTCAAATGCGAACATGTATATTTTTGGAGGGGTTAGGACTTAATTTTATTTTGAAAGTGGGGTTATCTTTATGAGGTGAATTAGACGATCTGCACTGCCGAACAACTAAAACTGGAACTGCTGGAACCATCAAGGTCATAGGTGTTGACCCTCTAGCCTAGCCGGCAGTGATAACAATGTGTACATTGCTAACTGTTTTGCTTGCATGTTGTGCCAGACACTATCTTCCAGTATAGGCGGAAATGAACGTTGCTGTGTTATATCGGTTACATTTTTAGTGGTTGTGTATGACACATAATATAATATAAAATGCATATATATATATATATATATAATAGAAAACATTAATTGTGATTCGTGTAGATAAACACAAATATGAAGGCCATATAAAAAGGTCCATGCCTTGTTATGCGGAATTCGAGCCTCTGCCCCTTTGGTCAATACGGCTCGAACACGTAGAAATGTTGCGTGCTGATGTCACAGAGTATTGAATATTATTATACTATGATTTTTTGGTTTGTTGAGAGTAATAAATAATAATTTTTTGAATAGGTTTAAAACAAATATTTTGCAGTTACTTGTAAAGCGAATACAAACGAATCGAAGATTCTACAACCTACACACATAAAGCGATGCTACTATACTCCGCTCCGACTCATGACCAAACAAAGTTATTCTACAACCAACACACATAAAGCGATGCTACTATACTCCGACTCATGACCAAACAAAGTTATTCTGCAACATACATTATTAGCTAATTTACGTTCACCCATAATAAATACTTGGCACATTCCGCGAACATTACATACGATTGATTGCATAAAGTGCAAAGCAATCTACTAAACTACTACTCGTAGTTTGAAAAGCAAGACAAATTGTCATCCATGTGGTTGGTTGCCACAAAATATGTGACATTACCTTATCATATTGCAGACAGTGGCGTAAGCACCGACATTGTCATATAGGCTACCTTACACATGCTTTCGTCACAGGCGAGGCACTCGTAGCCAACCAGCGATCCGCCCGAGACAATCGCGCGCAAATACCGATCGCTGATTGGCTACGAATACCTCGCTTGACGAAAGCATATGTAAGGTAGTCTTGGGTTGTCTATACAAGCTGTCTATGATAACTGGTTTGAGAACAACACGTGTACTGCATACCGAGCAGTTTAATTGCTTGGTAGTTTGCTTGGTACAATTTGGCAGACGCGTTGACTGTATTCAGTCTCGCGTATTTCTCTACCTATTATAGGCAACCCAAAACTACCTTACATATGCTTTCGTCACATCCGGGGTATTCCTAGGCAATCAGCGATCGGTATTTGCGCCTTATTGTCTCGGGTGGTTCTCTGATTGGCTAGGAATACTCCGGATGTGACGAAAGCATGTGTAAGGTTGTCTTAGGTTGCCTATAGTCTGTACTCAAATGTACAAAAAATGGCTTCCGTATGTTGTTTGATGAAGAAACCATGTAAGTAGGCTCAATCTCTTCCTTTCAGGTTGTGGAATAAGAATTTGGATGGTGCTAAGCTTCATTAATAGGCGTTCACAAGTTACACCTAAAAACCAAAATGGCTGACCCCCCAAGAGGTTTTTCCAATTTATCTTCACATCCGTACGTTTTATGGGAAAATGTTATATGACAAAAATTATTCCTAGTCAAATTCTACACACAATTGGTATTCAGGTATTTTCCTAGGACGTATTATTTACGCACAAATTTAAAGTTTTGTATGCTAATCTGTACTCAAATTTATGAACATTGGCTCCCCTGGGCTACTTGATGAAACAAGTATGGACTATGGGAGTGGGCTCCATCGCTTCTTTTTCGTTTATAGAGTAATAATTTTGATGGTGTCAAACTAAGTAAATTAATTAAGCATTCAAGAGGTACACGCAAAAAAACGAAATGGCGGTAATTGTCTGTATTCAAATGTACATCAGTGGATTGTGTGGTGAAGAAAGTATGGGAGAGGGCTCTTTCTTTCAACTCATAAATTAATAATTTTGATGGTGCCATACTTAGATATTAAGCGTTCACGAGTAACACGTAAAAAACAAAATTACGTTTGAGTACAAATTAACATACACCAATTTTAATTATTACGATAATAGGTAGTCCCATAAAAATACGTAACAATCATTTGCATGTATACTTTAACAAGGAATAATTTTTGTCTTACCCTCATACTATATTTTGTTATAAAACGTACAGTTTAAGATAAATTGAAAAAAATCACAAGTGTCCGCCATTTTGTTTTTTACGTGTACCTCTTACACGCCTAATATTTTAGTGTGGCACCATCAACATTATTCTATTAGCTAAGGAAGAGATGGAGTGGGGGTACTCCTACAGTCCATACTTTCTTCATCAAGTAGCCCACGGAAGCCAAACTTTGTACATTTGAGTACCTGATTAAGATACAAACAATTAAATGTGTACGTAAATAGTAGGTCCTATGATATGAAAATGATGCATAGAACTTTTAAAGAATTTTACAAAAAATATTTTCTGTCATATGTGGTTTTGTCCTAAAACGTACCGACCGTCACCGTTATAAAGATTAATTGAAAAAAACACTTGAAGTGGCAGCCATTTTCTTTTTTTTACGTTTAACTCAATAATGCCTAATATTTGAGTGTGGCACAATCAAAATTCTGTCTACTGAATGTAGGCTTGGGGTGGGGTACCTTGAGTCAAAAAAGGAACCACTGACATACAAAAATTATATTTGTACGTAAATAGTAGGTCCTGTGGTAGGTCCTATGAAAATACGAGAATATTCTTTGTGTGTAGAATTTCACTAGTAACATTTTTTGTCATATTAGATTAAACGTTTGGTTGTGAAGATAAATTGGAAAAACCTGTTAGAGGGACAGCCATTTTGTTTTTGTATACGTAAAACTCGTGAATGCCTCATATTTTAGCCTGGCACCATCCAAATTATTATTCCATGAGCTGAAACGAAGAGATTGAGGCCACTCACATACCTGCTTCATCAAACGACCCACGGATGTACATTTTGGTACAGACTATAACTCGAGTGAGGTCTGTTAATGTGTGTGTCCACCAGAATATTGCGTTTTCTGTTACCAGCATGAAATTTGACATGGCGATAGAATTGAGAGGAGGCAAGTGATATCTCACCCCTAGCTCCCCTGTCATCCCTTAAACCTGGATCTTATTCTATATAATTTCATAATTAGCTTGCCATTTTTTCACTGCCTTTAGGCCTACAGGATGCAATACGGTTTCAGGTTTTGCTGGAATTGGCAAACCCAAGGAATGGTAAAGGTTGATGTCATTTCCACAATTACAGCTATGAAATACTTTGGACAATTCTCATGTTCCTTCCCAACCATGGAATGAAGATCACGCCAAAACTGTGACACGGTTAGCAATTTTGACCTATGATCGAACATCAATATGTCAAATGCAAAAGGATACTGTTTACTAAGAAGAATGTTATCACTTCGCAAATATCTTCCCTACTGAAGACGTGATACACCAACATCAAATGTGCTTCATTGCAAGTAAAGGGAGAACGTGAAATCGGTGTCTCAGAGTAAAACATCCGATCAGTGGCGGCTCGTGATCGTCAAGGCCACGGTCTACTGTGGTCAAGGATGGGTCAATGCGTTGGCAGGTGAAAATTACCGTATATAATATTTCAGCCAAAGATGAACACTTTTATCAATTTAAGTGGTTGAGAGGGGGTTGCTATAAAATATTCACGTAATGTGTTTTTCATACATTTCCCCCGCGAATTGTAAACTAAACAAAACAAAACAAGTTATGCCAAGAGTTACTACGTTTACATGCAGGTTGAAGAAGTTTCGACTCGAGTCAAACCAAATTCGTCGATCGTTTACATGCCATCGATCTGGAAACATTCTCAAATCATTATTTATTTCATACCTTTCCCAGTAAAAGCCTTTAGCGCCACTTAAATCAAGACATTACACTGCTTTTTAAAGAAAAGTGGAAACAACAAAGGAGGCAACATAAAATAATAGTTCTTTATCTGTCCAAACATTCCTCTTGGAATTAGACAGTTCACAAATTGAATCAAACTAGGCAAGAACTAGAGAACCATAGAGAAATAAAACAGGGAGAGAACGAGCACGGTAAAAAGTGTAAACCGGTGTAAACATAACCTCAATTTACACCGCCACTGCCGGTTTAGTTTGCTAATGAGCCAAGGTCTACTTGATCTCCGCCTGGCGGAGGCTCGTCGAAACTTGGGAGTTCGACGAGCCTACGCTAGGCGGAGATCAAGTAGACCTTGAGCCCGCACAGTCAAAACTAACATAGATAGCGCTGCTAAGCAACCTCCTTTCAGCGCCATTGATGAATAATAACAATAAAACAACAATGAAAATTGACAGCTAGACCACTCCTAATAGAAGTTTATTTTTGTTTTATTGTTATTATTCATCAATGGCGCTGAAAGGAGGTTGCTTAGCAGCGCTATCTATGTTAGTTTTGAGTCCTCTATTGGCGGCAGTGTGGTGTTTACATAGCGGTTTCCAAAACTAGTGTTTATTTGCAGTTTTGAAATCTCAAAACGTTCTGAAATTGATTTGAAACCTGCATGTAAACGTGGCAATACCATGGAACAATAAGCTATGCTGTTCTAAGATTACACCATAAACACGTAGGAAATATTATAATATCTTTGACCAGAACTATGTCAATTTTAAATGTGAAGAGAAAATCATTATTGGTAGCGTAAAAAAAAAAAGAAAAGTTGGCCACACGGGAGTCTCTGCCACTTCCCGCGTCATTAGAGCTGCATGAGGAGCGAGCGAAGCGATGGTCGGAGTTTGGTTGCGCGTTTGATTTCTGCGCGCAGAAATAGGCTAAAACAGCTTACCCTTGACAGTCAACTTGTGTTGGCGGGGAGGTGACGGGTATCCTCAGAGCGGCGCTGCGGACTCTGTACTACCAATTCGAAAAACGTATGAATAATTCTTACTAATATCAAAAACATTTTTTTTAAATAATTGTGTGGGGATTTAGGAACATCCGCATCGTTACGAATGAAGATGGTGGAAATCCGTAACTAAGTCGTGCTAGCGCACCAGCTCACATTAACACCAATCGCCACTGCGTCCGATGGACTGGGGGTAGAAAAACTGAGACATCTGCAGAAAGCTGTGTGGATACGGGATACCAATAGCAAAAGTCACGAGAATCACTACAAAGAAATAATTTGCAGATGCAGTTCAAGATGTGTCAATTGCAAATGTTCCCGCAGTGGTTTGCCCTGTACACATCTGAGATCCATGATCCAACCATGGACTTATAATAGTAACGTATGATCGAACAATACTTGATTCTTAGGTTGCGTCACATCTTTGCGCGTGGCGGCCACATTTGTGATCAAACTTTGACCCTGCCATGGAGAAACATTTGAAGGCTGTTGTGGTAGGACACATACATTTTTATTTCTCTAAAATAAGGCCTGTTTTTTTTTTTAAATAAAATTGGTATGTGTGATAATTATTGTGTGTGTGTGGGGGGGGGGGGAGGTTCGTGCGTGTTTGCGATATGAGCATATTATATTATATTCATTGTTGTACGGTCAACATCCACGTATAAAATATGCACTACAAAATAATTGACGTCAGCTTGGATGCTAATGATACATACACATATATATATATATAATGTAATAATGTAGAAAATACATTGCCTACATTGCAGGTCTGGGCAACAAATTTAGCACGAGAGACTGTGTGAAGACATCATTTTTACAAAAAGGCTTAAATTTTATATGTCAATCTTGAAAATGTTGAGTGTGTAGCTTACAATTGAGTATCGACTGTGAATCACAATAAACAAATTTACATTTGAGTTTGATAATTCACACAAAATAACCTTACTTAATCAGAACGTTGTAAATGCTGTCTTGAGGATAAAAATAGCGCAACAATGTTTCGCTTCCCACGTAACTAAACGCGTCAAAGTTTGCTGGCTCAGGCTGATAGCTGCTTTGTCCCGTATTTCACTTTTAATATAATATGGACGCACTAATAATTTGGCCCGCACCACATACAGAAAATCAGAATTTGGCCCGCGGATGAAAAAGGTTGCCTATATAGGCCTACTACAGTAATCTGTGGTATATAATTTCACGTGTATGTACGCAGTAGCGGGTACAGACAATTGTCACGCCTTTGTTTATTTGTAGTGATTCTATCGATTTGAAGATTTAAAGCAAATAGAGTGCTGTAGTAGTTTGTACGCAGTCTCTTGAAATCCATGATATATAATTGCGCAACATATACACGCCAATAAAATATCAGTGGAATTAGCAAAAAGTATAACCTCATAGCATTCAGTTGTTGCGCAATCACAACAATCAGATTCGAACCCACGTTCCTTCGTTCCATAGAGTTTGGGCCTGCGCCATCTCAGTTGTTCAGTTGTTGCGATATCACAACAATGAGATTCGAACCCACGTTCCTTCGTTCCATAGAGTTTGAGCCTGCGCCATCTCAGTTGTTCAGTTGTTGCGCAATCACCACAATCAGATTCGAACCCACATTCCTTCGTTCCATAGAGTTTGGCCCTGCGCCATCTCAGTTGTTCAGTTGTTGCGCAATCACAATCAGATTCGAACCCTCGTTCCTTCGTTCCATAGAGTTTAGGCCTGCACCATCTCAGTTGTTCAGTTGTTGCGCAATCACAACAATCAGATTCGAACCCACGTTCCTTCGTTCCATAGAGTTTAGGCCTGCGCCATCTCAGTTGTTCAGTTGTTGCGCAATCACCACAATCAGATTCGAACCCACGTTTCTTCGTTCCATAGAGTTTAGGCCTGCACCATCTCAGTTGCTCAGTTGTTGCGCAATCACCACAATCAGATTTGAACCCACGTTCCTTCGTTCCATAGAGTTTAGGCCTGCACCATCTCAGTTGTTCAGTTGTTGCGCAATCACAACAATCAGATTCGAACCCACGTTCCTTCGTTCCATAGAGTTTAGGCCTGCGCCATCTCAGTTGTTCAGTTGTTGCGCAATCACCACAATCAGATTCGAACCCACGTTTCTTCGTTCCATAGAGTTTAGGCCTGCACCATCTCAGTTGCTCAGTTGTTGCGCAATCACAATCAGATTCGAACCCACGTTCCTTCGTTCCATAGAGTTTGGGCCTGCGCCATCTCAGTTGTTCAGTTGTTGCGCAATCACAATCAGATTCGAACCCAACGTTCCTTCGTTCCATAGAGTTTGAGCCTGCTCCATCTCAGTTGTTCAGTTGTTGCGCAATCACAATCAGATTCGAACCCAACGTTCCTTCGTTCCATAGAGTTTGGGCCTGCGTTATCTCAGTTGTTCAGTTGTTGCGCAATCACAACAACCAGATTCGAACCCTCGTTCCTTCGTTTCTTAGAGTTTGGTCCTGCGCCATCTCAGTTGTTGAGTTGTTGAGCAATCACAGTAATTAGATTCGAAGCCACGTTCCCTCGTTCCATAGAGTTTGGGCCTGCGCCATCTCAGTTGTTCAGTTGTTGCGCAATCACAATCAGATTCGAACCCAACGTTCCTTCGTTCCATAGAGTTTAGGCCTGCGCCATCTCAGTTGTTCAGTTGTTGCGCAATCACAGTAATCAGATTTGAACCCACGTTCCTTCGTGTCATAGAGTGTGGGCCTGCGCTATCTCGGCTGTGCTAAAGAACAATTCATGCTGGGCGGATCATATCGAGGCCATCTTGTCTTGTAATTGTCGCAATTATCTCCGTTCACGACATTTCGCTCCAACTTACATCTGCCAACGAGGATGCACCAGCATTCTCTTCGCAAGAATGGATAGACGAGATTTTTTTGTATATCTGAGACGGAGAAGTCGAGGGTGAGGCTTGTTTATATCAGCAGATGAAGAAGGACCAAATTACTAAACGTTTTGAGTTATTGCTAGGGATGTAAATGGTGCCAATTTTTCCGGAAATTTTGAATTATTCACGTATTTTTCGTTTTTTCCCGGACACGTCGGAAAAATTTGAAACATTGAACAAATGTACAGTCCATACTTGGAGCATGGACTTTTATAAGTCCATGCTTGGTCTTGGAGCTTTCAGATTCGTCCTGAGTTACGAGAACTGCATACAGAAATAGCCGAATTCCTCTCGGGGAGAGGTTACACTATTTGAATGATTTGATATTTGAAAAAGATCCATTGATACCAAAGAAATGTTAATAATAATTGTTGAAAGTTGTAGTGTATTTGTGATGATAGAAAATGTTTACACCGCCCCTTCGACCTTCATAGAACTGCAGATTCACCGGCAGTACTGCAGTATCAGTGTCACAGTAATTAATCACAAACGAAATCAGGTTTCATTATTGTTACAATTATAATTTTATTTATGCTATGTCTATTAAAGACGGATTTACAAAGGAGGACAGTAAATAACAATTAACGAATGATAGTACAAATAGGCTACAATCATAGTAATATGTACCCAGAGCATTAAATAGTAATACTCAGTTGCTAGCAGTAGACGTACTAGTAATAGTAGGTCAAGACTATCAATAAATTTAGGCCCAGGCCTATATATACAATTTATTACAATTTTTTAGCTACTGACAAATTGAATTTTACAATGTAGCCATAGGCTAGGGACATGCTAATAATAATAATAATAATAATAATAATAATAATAATAATAATAATAATAATAATAATAATAATAATAATAATAAAAATAATAATAATAACAATAATAACAATAATAACAATAATAACAATAATAATAATAATAATAATAATAATAATAATAATAAATATTAAGTAGTTCTAAGTAGATTTTAATAAGGTAAACACATGGAAATACTTGACATTTGTGTCCGTACAACATGTTTATGCCGATTTTGACCGAGTTTGTATGTATTGCAACAATAAAATAATAATAATAATAATAATATTACCGATTTTGTATATATTGCAAGTTGCAACAATAAAATAATAATACTATTAATAGAAATAGTAATAGTAATAGTAATAGTAATAGTAATAGTAATAGTAATAGTAATTTAGTAATAGTAATAGAAATGATAAAAGAACACATGCTATAAGAAACTGAACTGAACTGGTAAACATGGTGAAAAGTAAAGATATTTCAATTTTTCCGAAGAAAAAGCGGGAAAACAGACGTCTTTCTCGACTGTAATTTTTCAGGAAAATTCCGAACCCTAGTTATTACATAAAACAAAGTAGCCTCGACGCACCAAAGAATTTTCTGTCGTCACAACTGTCAAATTCTAGAAAGAGACGGTACACGATATTTCAACGGAACTCGCTGCGGGATTTTCCGGTATACCTTCTTGTCCCCCTGCAAGGAGTGTGCTTGGAATATGCTCTGACAACGCCTTCCAACGGACGTGCTGATCTGATAGTATCACTACAATACCAGATGAAGAGAACGACATGACCTCGGTTGAGGTTGGTACAATTGACACATACGTCACTAAGCTATTACATAATTAATGACAAACACCACCTAGCTAAATACGTCGAGGGAACCATACTGGGGTAATAAACTGGTGAAACATGGACATATGGACATGGACATACAAACACCACCTAGCTAGATACGTCGAGGAACCATACTGGGGTAATAAACTGGTGAAACATGGACATATGGACATGGACATACAACTACCACCTAGCTATAGGTACGTCGAGGAACCATACTGATACGTACACGTCTCGTAATAAACTGGTGCAACATGGACATACGCCGTGCAGTGTCATATCTAGACTTCAGTCATGGGGGGGGAGGGGGGGATGGCGATTACGAAAATCAACAGTTATAAACCCCTTTCTACTTCCACTTGTTGTGCCCTAGTTCCCCCAGAACACAAAATAATGAATAGTGGTAGTGTTTAACCAGAGCGAAAATAGAATATATAATATAACGTATGAGCATAATTTGCTGAACATTAGGGGAAAAATGAAGTGACGAATTCGGTTTAAAAAAGAAATGTAAAAATATTTACGAACGCAGGTGAACTAGTTTTGAATTATTTTGGTATTTTATGAATATAGTTACATGCATACCCTAAACACACGAACACTTGTAGAAACCTCGTACACCGATCTGAATTTTTCATAAAATTTTTTTTACAATGGTTGATGATAGAAGAATTTTAAATTAGAGGAATCTACATAAAATAGCTTAGCGTAGGGTCAGTTACCTTTCAACACAAAATTACTCAGTATGTTATAGTACTTTGTTGTTTGCAGCAGTGACAGCCCATGATTTCATGTTGGTAGTGGCTTTACCGGGTGCTTCCTGTGTGACTACCGGGGTCTGAGGCAGAGCCCTAGCCGCCGGAAGCGAAACGAAATTCTGCTAAATTCTCGTCAGAAGTGCCCGGAAAATTACTTTAGATTAATAAAATACTTATTGAAAATGATTTTTGTTATGTTAGTTCTCAGTACTGAACTAAAACCACTATGATATATGTAGTGGCCCCCCTCCCCCCTCACAGGTATAACACCTGTGTATCAGAGTCGTAGACCGGGGACCTTTGATCCGACAATGATCGCCCCATCGCCCGCACCCCCCCCAACCCCCCCCCGTATTCGCTAGTGCCGCCCTGTGATGCTGGAAACTGTGCTGCCGTTCAGTCGTCCTTGTGCCAACTTTGATACATGAAACCTGGCCTACTAAGTTCATTAGAGACTCGTGTTTATGCACACACATATTGCATTAATCTCTAAGCTATAAGAGATAGGTCTGACTTGGGTCTGACACTCGCTAAATATTTAGAAGGCTACGAAGTTGTTTTCGCCATTGCAACAACCAATGGGAAGCATCATTGCCATCATGTAAACATATTAAAAGAGCTTAATAAGGCCCTGATAATCCTATACTTACTCATGTCAAGGTGATTGCTAATACCTCAGATAATATATTGTATGTCCTACAATTATTTCTGATCTGTGCTAATACCATTAATTGATTTTGAAGTCCGAATTCAATAATAATACGAATATTGATTTCCTCTATTGAGTATTGGGGGGTTGGGGGGGGGGGGGGGCGCACGGCTCCCCTCGCTCTCCCCCACATACATAACATAAACGAAATACCTGAAAGACGTCACTGGATGTTTGGTAACACTGGACACTAGCGTACATTCTCAGTGACGTCACTGGATGATTGGTAACACTAGACACTAGCGTACAATCTCAGTGACGTCACTGGATGATTGGTAACACTGGACACTAGCGTACAATCTCAGTGACGTCACTGGATGATTGGTAACACTAGACACTATAGCGTACAATCTCAGTGACGTCACTGGATGATTGGTAATACTGGACACTAGCGTACAATCTATGGGACGTCACTGGATGTTTGGTAACACTGGACACTATCGTACAATCTCAGTGACGTCACTGGATGATTGGTAACACTGGACACTAGCGTACAATCTCAGTGACGTCACTGGATGATTGGTAACACTAGACTTTAGCGTACAATCTCAGTGACGTCACTGGATGATTGGTAACACTAGACACTAGCGTACAATCTCAGTGACGTCACTGGATGATTGTTAACACTAGACACTAGCCTAGCGTACAATCTCAGTGACGTCACTGGATGATTGGTAACACTGGACACTAGCGTACAATCTCAGTGACGTCACTGGATGATTGGTAACACTGGACACGAGCGTACAATCTCAGTGACGTCACTGGATGATTGGTAACACTGGACACTAACGTACAATCTCAGTGACGTCACTGGATGATTAGTAATACTAGACACTAGCGTACAATCTCAGTGACGTCACTGGATGATTGGTAACACTAGACACTAGCGTACAATTAGGGTTGCCAACTATTGAATATGAAAATACGGGAATTTTAAAATTGATGTGAAATGTAGAGGGAAAGAGGACGGCGATGTCCCAGTTGCCGAAGGCCAAATCGCCGCAGGCGCAACATTTTTTTTTATAATAGACGTTAGGTCCCAGAAAATGAGTTTAGGGATTTGATATTAACTTTGCAGGTGTAATTTTCTCATAAGTAAGTAATGTTTAATTTGGGAGGGTAAATTGAATTAATACGTATAGTTTAAGCTGGTTAACTTCTACATTTTGTCAAGGTCAAGCTATTTTGCATCACGTAGAATCTTTATATCCCGTTTTAAATAATTATACAATTTTTGACGCGAAAGAGAATAAATACCAACAACTTGTAACTCAGCTGGTTGATCTGTTTCTATTGTCTAGCCATTTATGTACCATCATGTATTAAATATAATGAAATAATTGTCTCAACATTAGACTTTAAGTTCAAAATGCTCAAATGCTGGAAACTGTGTACTGTTAGTAGGCGGAAGTTTACGAAATGTGTATTTTAAAACAAATTGTGAAAATACGGGAAAACTGATTCCCGTGTAGAGTTGATACGGGAAGCGGGAAATCACAGTGGAAAACGGGATTTCCCGGGAAATACGGGAGAGTTGGCAACCCTACGTACAATCTCAGTGACGTCACTGGATGATTAGTAATACTAGACACTAGCGTACAATCTCAGTGACGTACTGGATGATTGGTAACACTAGACACTAGCGAACAATCTCAGTGACGTCACTAGGTGATTGGTAACACTAGACACTAGCGTACAATCTCAGTGACGTCACTGGATGATGATAACACTGGACATTAGCGTACAATCTCAGTGATGTCACTGGATGATGGTAACACTAGACACTAGCGTACAATCTCAGTGATGTCACTAGATGATTGGTAACACTGGACACTAGCGTACAATCTCAGTGACGTCACTGAATGATTGGTAACACTGTACACTAGCGTACATCTTAGTGACGTCACTGGATGATTGGTTACACTGGAAACTAGCGTACAATCTCAGTGACGTCATTGGATGATTGGTTACGTACTAGACACTAGCGTACAATCTCAGTGACGTCACTGGATGATGGTAACACTGGGCACTAGCATACAATCTCAGTGACGTCACTGGATGATTGGTAACACTGGACACTAGCGTACAATCTCAGTGACGTCACTGGATGATGGTAACACTGGACACTAGCGTACAATCTCAGTGACGTCACTGGATGATTGGTAACACTGGACACTAGCGTACAATCTCAGTGACGTCACTGGATGATTGGTAACACTAGACACTAGCGTACAATCTCAGTGACGTCACTGGATGATTGGTAACACTGGACACTAGCGTACAATCTCAGTGACGTCACTGGATGATTGGTAACACTAGACACTAGCGTACAATCTCAGTGACGTCACTGGATGATTGGTAACACTGGACACTAGCGTACAATCTCAGTGACGTCACTGGATGATTGGTAACACTGGACACTAGCGTACAATCTCAGTGACGTCACTAGATGATTGGTTACACTAGACACTAGCGTACAATCTCAGTGACGTCACTGGATGATTGGTAACACTGGACACTAGCGTACAATCTCAGTGACGTCACTGGATGATTGGTAACACTAGACACTAGCGTACAATCTCAGTGACGCACTGGATGATTGGTAACACTAGACACTAGCGTACAATCTCAGTGACGTCACTGGATGATTGGTAACACTGGACACTAGCGTACAATCTCAGTGACGTCACTGGATGATTGGTTACACTAGACACTAGCGTACAATCTCAGTGACGTCACTGGATGATTGGTAACACTAGACACTAGCGTACAATCTCAGTGACGTCACTGGATGATTGGTAACACTGGACACTAGCTTATTACCTACTAGCTACTAGCTAGCTTACTAGCTGCGTACATTATATCCCCTTCCCACAATAACGCAAGTTGTCCCTTGTTTGTCGTCACACTTGCAAATAATACACAAGGTAATAATTTGTTTCGTCAACATAAATGTCACTGCAGTAGTGCCAAGAATATCAAATCTTATCTAGAAAACGCACGTGCATCGCAGACGTTACAGTGATGCAGAAAGGTACACAAGATTAAGATTGTGTTACTAAAAGTAACGCTGTAATGGGGTCAATTAAAATGTAAAATAATAATAAAATAATGTGCATTTGTACACTTGGGAATTTATCACAATAAAATATAATGAACGCAGGGTGCGCTGTCACACAATCTCAAATACGGACATTAGTCACAAATCACATACCGGTGGCGGTATACACCTATTATATCAAAAGAAAGCAACAAAATATGCTTTTGAACAATGGTTTATAGTGAATGAAAGTTGAAGTGAACTACATTGAATATAATATTTGTAACGACATATATAGGAACATGGGCGCCGTCAGGATATTTTTCAACAGGGGGCAATGCGAAATAACAGTTTCCATCTGGGTGAGAGGGGGTGGGAGGCAGGAGCCCCCCAATTTTCCCTCAGGGTGTTTTTTTGGATTTCAACACTTTTTAACTGATTTTGGGATGTTAAATAGGTTCTGAATGCAATGAAATGAACAACGTACACTTACTACTTCGTACGTACTGTGTAACATGAAAATCATCAAAACATATCTTGTGATAGATGCAAAAAATTGTATAAATACTGAACTAGCACGTAGGAACAATATCGCATGAGATTTAATTGTACTTAACAGTTGTTGAGATATGAGTGGGCTGGCCCGTTACCATTAAATTAAAAGGAAAATGCATATTTAAATGCAATAAAAGCAACAAAAATCGTAAGAAATTGTAAAAGTAAAAGAGTAAGCTAGCTAGCGAGCACGGGACGAGTGGTGCTGGGGCCGCGAGGTGTTTAATTAATTAATTAAATTAATTAAATTAACTCATTCGTGAAGGGACAGATTGACTATAGAATTTACATTATTTTATATTTATATTTTATTTTGTATTTACATACTTTATATGAAGTAGCACATGTAGCGCGTAGCGTATAGATATAGCCAGTTACATTTTTTTAAATTCCTAAAATCCAGGGGGGCAAGTGCCTCCCTTGCCCACTCCCCTGCTCACTCGCGGCGCCCATGAATAGGAAGTCATATTTCTTAAAAGTATTTGGTGTTTGATATAGGCCTACATTTCAGAGTGGTGAATGGAGTACGGCGTGTTTCTTCTTCAAAGTGTTTCTTGTAGCAATGTTTTCAATGACGCCAATCTCGTGAATCTGTTTTTTGGCTGCAGCAGCTCCCCACAACGTGGAGATAATAACCTACTGTAGTTTCTTGCACTTGTACGGAGTTGTTCTTACTTGTGCAGCCTATACACACTCCGGCATCTAAGTTGTGTTTCCGGTTTGGCTCTATCTCCTATCGTGGGCTTATCAGCATGTTTCACTTCGTTCGCTGGCGTTACACTTTTATCACACGTTTCGCCATGTGCGCAGGCCCATAATGTTACGTAACAAACCATTCATGTCGATATTATTTTACACACACGTCTGTTTCATTGATTCGTCGGTGTATTTTAATTTATTGTTTGCATCACTAGAAATCGAATTGTGCTGTTGAACAAGAGACGAATTTGTACTAAAACTACATCGGCTCGACTTTCCATTTGTACATATTATTATATAGGCTATAGAAAGAATACGAATGTGTATAGAGAGAGATAAACCTATACGAGTTTTGACAATAACTAAATTCTTATTATTATATATAGTAGTGCTGTGGGATTTTATCAACATATCAGTAATTTAAATTCAATGTAGAATAGATATCTATAATGAACTAACACAATCAAGATCTTTCGATAATGATTTACGTATGCAATATTACTACAATATATACATATATATACGTTTCCTATTTTCTGTGCCGTATTCTTGATTTCAAACCTTCAAGATTCTACGGTATGAAAAATGAAGCAATGAGCACAATCAAGTGCATGTAAGAACATCTATATCTCTTTTGTACTCTCTTTTAATCAGATATGGGTTCTGTTCAGTGGCGTAGCTCCCTATAGTGCAAGGTATGCGGCGCTTACGGGCCCCGCGACTTAGGGCCCCCCTTCGACAACCAACGATTTGTGACTGTAAGGACGTATTCACATATTGTGATCTTTCCATTGACTTTGACTGCTGTCAACAAAAGCTGTTATAAAGCCCTGTAGTGTGATTGATACTGTCTTGTTTTTTTTCATTTTTTTTTTTTTTTTTTTTACCATCAGTACTACTTTTGGATGTTGTGTGTTTAAATTTACAACTGTTAAACGAGTCGGATTCGGTAAAATAGTATATATTGCTATCCTTACTTTAACTGTGCTGTGATTCTATACTTACCTCATGGGTAATTTCCGAGTCGCTAAACTATTTGGTAATCCATATGCACATATTATTCAAAATAGGTTTAGGAATATTAACTTACACAACAACGTGACAACGTAAGTAATATGGTGCCGGAAATAGTTACCCTCCTACTGTACACTACATTTTAGTATTCAACCCTTAAAAAGTGGGGTCCCAAAAATCCAACTTGCATACGGGCCCCGTCATTTTGAGTTACGCCACTGGTTCTGTTCTTTATTCAACGTACGCCTATCTATATGTTAGCAATTTTAATGCATACATTTGATTGAGCCAACATATAATTGGGTGAGTGTAGGAGAGTGGTTGGAGTAATTTGACATGTGAATTTACTTATGTCAGCGACTGTACAACAAGTGTACGCCCATGATTGATACCAGATTCTGGTCTTGATTGTAATGAGGCTGATCAAAATAAAGCCCGCACATGGTCACACCATCCACTAGTGCTGCAGGTCGGTGCTCTTGATAAAGCTATAAAACGCTGGGCCAGCCATACGCGCAATCTTTCAATATTTTATACACGTTCGGCAACGTCGTGGTTTATTTCTTACTAGCAGCTGCCCGCCGTGGCTTCGCTCACGTGGACTTTAGGAATCTGTACAATTATTGTGGTATCACAATCACAAACTAGTAAAAGAAAACACGTATTTCTTTACTTTTAAAGATCTAAATACCAATTTTCAAGTATGTAACATGTTCGGTTGTTGAGATATATATTATGTATCTTCATAGAAAATCACCCCCGCCCTTTTCAAACCCCTTAATTCGATTTTTGGGAAACGGCAAATACATGGTCGTTTGTTTTTAATAGAGAATACAAATAAGAATTTTCACATTTGTAACATCTTTTGTTTTTTAGGTTTACGTGTAGCTACTCATAATAAAATTACTCTCCACATTTTAACCTTCCCTCAACGGGGTTGTCAGAAAATGGTATAACGTGTGTTTTTGACTCTAAAAAGACAATGTAATTGCGAGTTTCATGTCTATAGCATATTCAATTTTTGGTACAAAAATTCACCCCCTCCAATACACCCTGTTTTCAGCCGTCTTCATCCCGTTTTCTCCCCTCTTATATTTATTTCAGAAAAATTGTGCACCGAGTGTTTATTTATTCTTCAAGAAGAATCTAAATACCAATCTTTATGTCTCCAACGTCTTCCGTTTTCAAAATATACGCCTACTGAGTACCGGTACTCATAACATAATTCAAGGCCTCTTTTAACCCCCCCGTACTGGATTTTCGAAAATTTGTAAAACGGTTTAATATGTTCTTTTAATGGAGAACCTAAATACCAAATTTCACGGCTATAACATGTTCCGTTTTATCACGGCTAACATGTTCCGTTTTAGCGTTAAAAAAAAAATCAGCCCCTGTTTTCACCCCCTATCTGGAATATTAAAATGCATGTTTCCAGATATATCTACATTAATTTACAAAGTCTGTAACGTTTATCGTCATCGGTTTTTGAGAAATAGTAATCTTTAAAAAAATCCACCCCCTCTTCTCACCCCCATTAACTGGATTTTCAGAAAATGGTAGAACACACATGTTACTTTTTTTTAAGGTAAATCTAAATACCAATTAGCACGGCTGCAACAGTCGGTTTTTTAAGTTAGGTATCCTTATTGAAAAAAAAATCCCCCCGTTTTTCCCCACCCTTATCTGGATTTTCGAATAATGGTAAAATCCAATCATGTTCCTTTGTTTTCAAAGAAGAATCTATATACAAATTTTCACGTTTCAATCATCTCGGTTTTAGAGATACAAAATTCATCCCCTTCTCTTCACCACACCTTTTCAACCCCATTTTGTGGATTTCAGAAAAATGCTAAAATATGTTATCCTTTATTTTTAAAGGATAATCTTACCACCAATTTTCGTGACTGTAACATCTTCGGTTTTTGAGATATAGGTGTCCTCGCAAAAACAATCAGCCCCTCTTTTCACCCCCGTTCACTGGATTTTCGGAAAATGGCAAAACATGTTTATTTTTAAAGGAGAATCTATAATTAACAATTTTTTAAGTCTGTAACATATTCGTTACTTTTTTACTTTTCTTTAACTTTTGACTCGCTTAAAAATAAAACCATAATAACACTGAATTAATTTTCACTTTTTAGAAACACAAAACCTAATTTCTAATTTTTAAAACGAATTTGACCCAAAAATAAAACCATTTACTCGGATCTCTACTTATGGGTTGTAGACCAAAGTACGTTCTTGAACCGCAATAAACATTGTTGATCACCATCACGTAGTTGTTTACAGAACTTAGTGCGCCATGAGGTGGATTAAAGTAGCAATGTTGCTGGTACCGGCGGCTGAAAAATTAAGAAAAAAATAATTTTGGTACATTCAGAGGTCAATATTTCAATTTCAAAGTTAAACTATTATGTTATGCACATTTTAGAAAACTGAAAACTGTGATACATGCCACTAACAAAATATTATTTACGGATGGCTTTAATTCAATATTTAATTCAATATTGTCCCCAATTATTGAGAACATCAAGAAACCTAGCTATACTATTACACTGATGTCTATGAATTTGATCTGTCAAATTAAGTGAATTTTCAACACTTTAGGATGTTTACATAATTACAAATTTACTTACTTTTTAAATATTGTGCTACTTTGCCAGTTAATTCGTCATAATATAACCTTCTACACTATAATTTATGATTGGCAGGCTAATTTACTTTCTGAAAAGAACTCGAAAATAGTTTCTAATTTGGACCACATTATGAACAATAGCACTTATTCAGTAATAAAATAGAGCCCAATTCAAACGTCGTTATCGACACAGCGATAGCTGAGGTCTAGACCTTAGTCTAGCTATAAACTCTAGACTAGACTTTGACATCCAGTACGTCTCTATGAAATTGAAGTCTGTTCCATTGAGCAGGTCAACATGAAAATGTTCACTGCACAATATTTACATGTTCCACTCTTGTCTCTCATGAACAATGTAGCTCGTGAAACATGATGTCTTTTTTAAATTAACTTATCAGCTCGTCTGAACGAATTCAAAACTCGGTCTGATGCAAGGTAAGGCGTCTGATATCTGATATCTACACGATACTCGTATTATCTAATAAAACATTCGGGAACCTTTTTATTCTAAAGCTAGTCAGTTTAATGGGGAAGGCTCATGAAAAATAAATATTCCTCGAAGTACTTAAAAATGAAAGGCCATTATCTAAAAATACGGACTATATAATTTTTATATCTGAGAAGTGTATATTTCCCATTCTATTAGCATTTTAAGTTTGAAATTTGGAACTACCCGCTCCGTAATTGAAAAACGGCTCGTGACGTCATAACTCTTGTCAACAACTGCCTCCTTGAAGTATTCTTAATAATATCAAAGATATTAAGTTGGACATTTTACAATATCTAGGATGCAGTGACTTTACAACAATGTCTTGTATGCCACTTTTTTCATCAGAAAATACATTTTGATACAGTATTTACCAAAACATGTTTAAAATAATGCAATTATTTAACATATTGTTGTTAATTAATGTTGAGCAGTGTTCATTTACTAACTAGAAATAAACGTTGATTCAGTTAAAGTCTTACGAGAGCAATAATCTACTAAATTGTGGGATTTCAGTACTATTTGTATGATATAAAATGATTGTTTACGGAGCTATGACGTCAGAACCTTATAATCACGAGCAAGATGGCGCAGGTCCGTTTCTGAGCGTGTTTTGACAGCAATATCTTTTACTTGCTGTTAAAGCGATGTTAATGCACCTTTCAAGCCGAAACCAATTACTTCCCGTTTATTTTAACTTGAGGTAACCAGTAAGCAAATAAAAAAAATGTGTGAGCCTTCCCTATTAAACGTTTTAAATTAGCCCCAACGTAACAAGTCTCATACCGACCTCAGGTTCTTATTCCTACTGCCCCTTTCATGCACACTGTCCCTTTCATGCACACTGTTTCAACGAAAATCATCATATTCCTGGCGTTCTTTCACACATACGTAAAGGCAATCTTCCTTTCTCGTATTAGAATGCACAAGCCTCATTGGTCACGCCCTCTGTGCTTGGAATTTCCAGGTAACCAATATACGGTTGTAAATTATTACTAATGTACCTGTTCAAAGTAGGTGGAAGGAAGTAAAGTAGACAGTTAAGTTTGTACTATTTGACTCGGCGGTTTCGTAATCGCGAGACTTAAGTCTTAATACTTACCTTGGGCAACGTGACTGATGCACGTGTCGATCTTACATTATATTCGTGGAATAACTTGTTTTCCTTATGGCAAGATCGCTTCTGATTGGTGGTTGTCATGGAGGAAACAAGACTGTTATATAGCAGCAGTCATTATACAGGGCCTTAGAGTTCTAAACAAAACATAGTTATTGTAGTTGATCAAATTGTCTGGCAATTTATACTATAAAACACGTTTCAATTTGTGGAACATTGGTTATGAAACGCACATTATGGGTAGGTAAAAGTACAGTGCTACTATGGTTCATTCCGCATCAAGTTCCAACCGTTATCCGCCAGAAGGACAATGCTTATCTTGTATAGTTACCATCCATAGTTCCAACAAACAATACAGTACAAAATGCAACGTATCTTCTATAGCAGGCGCCAGGTTTGTTGACTGTTTTGACAAACTGTAACACAGAAGAAGTAATACAGATGAGATCTATGGGATAAAAATGATATACAATGGTTAAAGCCCCGTGAAAATTGGTTTATTTTTTCAAAATTTCGTTTTAAAAATCGATGATTTCGGTGTTTAAAGGTGTTATTATTTTTAGCTGTACAATGTACTATACAATCTACGAACTTAAGTGAACTGCAAGTAAAGAACGATCCCAGGTAGCAAGAAGTTTCCCCTCCTCGTTACCACCTCCACTCAGCACGGGTGAGAGTGCTCGCGAGGCAAGGCGAGGCATACGCGCACTTGGCCTATTACGCACGTTCGCGCAATGTAAAATGTGTTGGCGAAATAAATATTCTTATCCCCGCTATGGAAAAATGGTCCAAAGTATATTTCATTTCAAATGAAATTAATTAATTATTATGAGAACACGACTTTTTGTTAAAGTTTCGGGAAAATGTTCACCGCGTTAAATGCGAACTCAGACGGCAGTTTGGGAGGTTTCGTGGCTGTTTCACGTAAAACAGGTGATTTCGCTATTCGCGGTATTATAATGCCAATTTTGTGAATGTCACGTTTTATTTTTTAAATTTTATCAAATTAAGCAACATTCACAACAAACATATGATTTCGCGACCGCAAATTTTACAGGGCTCTAACAATGGTATATGGAATATGGTCTAAGAAAGGGACGAAGGTACGAAACATGTTTGCAAACTAAACTACTTTTGTAATTTTTTTTTATAATTCTTCTCTTCTGGTCGCATTTCCCACCGTAATCATCACGTATACCTATGTCCTTAGACAACACGCACATCCCTGAAAGCAAAGTATGTTTGTCTACGTCATTAGATCTACTATCATGCCCAAGTCCGTGTCTCAATAGAGCGCGCATCCAAGTCCGACACGTCTGTCCCTAATCATTCTTCTTGTTATCAGTGTGTACATCTATGTGTTGCGAACGAACACACCTGTCCAAGCACACACTGTCCATTACATTGAGGTTATTTTCAGCATTTCGTGCTTTGCGTCATCGTCTGTGAACGACCTATCCACAATTTTACATGGATCCTAAAAGAAACAAATAAATGCATCCATAATTGTTGTTCTACTCTCGTAAGTAAATTTTAATTTTTGTTTTAGTATTGTTTTTTTTGGGTAATTTTCATCTGGAATATATTACTATCGTATCGTATATTATCATTGTATTTCCTGTCAAATTATAACGGGTATTATGTACAATGGTTGGATGGAGATAAGGTCCCCGCCTCTAATAACTACGTCAATCAATGAAGTCTCGGACAGGTGAGTTTCCTGAAAACAAACATCTCTCGCCCATAGTTAATAACGTAGAAATGACGTCAGCTCTTTACAGATGGCTACACGAACAAGCTGCTCGGGTGTTCCCTCGTGGACCAATCAGATGACGTGATTCTGGTGCGGGTGTACGGAGAGAACACGGATCTGCTGATCGACCGCAAGGCCGAGACCCGCAACATCCGCACCCTGCATGAGTACGGGTACGCGCCCCGTCTTTACGCGACCTTCCACAATGGACTCGCCTACGAGTTCGTGCCCGGCGAGATCTTGACGCTGGAGTCGTGCAAGGCCCCAGACGTCTTTCCCCTTGTGGCCGCCATGATGGCCGCTATGCACAGGGTGGACTGCGGTCCACTAGTACCGAAAACACCTTGTCTCTGGAACAAACTAAGACAGTTTATGGAGAATGTGCCGAAAACCTACACAGACGCTGATAAACAAAAAAGGTTTGTGATAAAATTTATATTTGTCCTTAGTTTAGTTTGGTAGACATGAATTGAAAACTACAAATAGGCCTAAAAGTAGACGAATTAGGATAACAACACAACTTAAACACAAGTTTTTAAGTCCTACGACCTACAGGATGAAAGTTGATGCTCAAAATACGTATGCTCTTGTATTTCTTAAAGTCTTACACAATAATTGCTTAAAAAATCAGGTTTATGACATTGATCACTTTGCAGAAATAGCAGGCACACACATCAAATAATTATTATTGATAGGTAGGATTTCGGTTTAAAAGAAGTAGTTATCTCCGAAGTGGGAGCTTACTACTGGGGTCCATGGACAACTATCAAACGGAGAAATTCTAATAGATTTTAATACCGTATCAACTGTAGCCCCATGTTTCGGAGGTCTTGCAGAGCGGCAAGCATGTCAAGTTTGGAATCTGTATCTGACTACAGTCTACACAGAACTCATAACTGCCTTAGTAGCCTATCTGCAAATCATTATTTGTTCACAAATGGCCGCGTTAGTAGACTTCCTGGCCAATAAGTTGCCGTTGTTTTACCAGGTTCGACGAGCTCATCCCGCCTAGAGCCGCCATTGAGGCGGAACTCTGTCTGTTGGAATCGGAGCTCAGCGACATTGGAAGTCCGATTGTGTTCTGTCTCAACGATTTGCTCCTGGCCAATAAGTTGCCGTTGTTTTACCAGGTTCGACGAGCTCATCCCGCCTAGAGCCGCCATTGAGGCGGAACTCTCTCTGTTGGAGTCGGAGCTGAGCGACATTGGAAGTCCGATCGTGTTTTGTCACAACGATTTGCTCCTGGCCAACGTGATCTACGACAAAACGAGAAACAGCGTCAAGTTTATCGACTACGAGTACGCCGGTTATAACTACCAGGCTTACGACATTGGAGACCACTTTGCAGAAATGGCAGGCAAGTATATATACAACCCGGCGGAAATACGATATTGTGTTGCGAGGAAAAGTGATGTTTATTTATCCCTCATCCTTTTTCTATAATACATTTATGTACATAGTTTCACCCATTAGTTCAGTAAAGAACCCAACATTGTCAGGATGTTTAGAATTGATCCAGTGTAGTTCTGCCTTACATTAGAGGTGACTAAAAGTCCGATGTCATCGTCATAATTATAACCAAGTACGTCGTATAACAACAGGTTTTAAGACACAATACATGTTTAACATCAACAACAACTTCGTATCCTGTTACGCGTACTTACAATATCCATCTTTCATAATGAGGTTTTCCTCAGTAAAAGCGAATGCTGGGATTGATTTCTAATAACAGCTCTCGGACATTCCTTATCCTTCCCAAATATCCAATAAGTAATAACCCTAACATACCAAGCCCTGTTAGACACCTAAAGAGTGGCACATCAGGTAAGGCTGGCGTGCACCCTGTAACGGGTATTCCTACGATAAGTATATATCGTAATCCCACCTGTAGAGTATGTCTGTGACGCGTGGTGATTGCTCATTGCAGGCATGGCAGAGGTCGACTTCACGCGGTACCCCTCTAAGGAGTTTCAGTTGCGATGGCTCAAGATTTACCTCGAGAGTTACACTGGAAGAGAAAACGTGAGAGAAGACGAGATTCTACGTCTCTATGTTCAAGTCAACAAGTTCTCATTGGTGACGCATTTCTTCTGGGGAATTTGGGCGCTGGTCCAAGCCCAACACTCCGGGATCGACTTTGATTTTCTAGGGTAAACACCTTTATTAATTCATTATCCCTCGCAAGCCTATTTAGTGTACTTAGTGTCTACACAAACTGACGAATCATTGTTATCGAAATTGTGGAATAAGCAGCACGCACGCACATAAAATACCTATAGGGCACTAGCAACACCAAAAGACAACAATGAAACAAATTAATTGAATCGATGGACAAACAACAAGCTGTAAAAAAATAATTTTGTCTGATTTTGGAAAACAAAACAAAAAACAAACAAATACACATACAAAACTTTCACTTAGTCGTTGTCTATCATTAAAAGTTTTAAATGGCGAGCAGTTACTATTGCTACACTTGTTTTTATTTCTATGGTTGCAATTTTATTATTTTGACAGCTGATGGTTTGTCCATCAGTTCAATTCATTTGTTCCATTGTTGTCTTTCAGTGTTGCTAGTGCCCTATACTTAATTGTTACCTGGCAAGTGGGAGATCTGGGTTCGACTCCCAGTCGGGGTTGGCTTTTTAATTTCTTGTATTCTTCACAAAAGATATTGTTTTGAGAAGGAGGAACGTAGTTTTGGCTGAGACCAACTGTGTGTTGGTCTGAAGTCGAACCCCGTCTAGCTATTTGATAATTTAGTGAGATCCTGGAAGGTTCACAAAATAAGCTTGGGTTAATTATTTCATACTACGCTTCTCTTCAGAATTATCTTTGGTGCAGTATAATCAACCGAAGACCGAACAGGCAATATTACTACACCGTTAATAGAAAGGGGTCTAGCCATTGGAAAACTGTATACTGGCCGAGTTACTTACTTTAATACATTTATTAGTAAATATAGCCTTAGTATTGAAGGTTTGTAATTTTGGGCGAATTGTATGTTTGTGCAAAACGTTGGAAGGCTACTTGGTAGGATTATGCAGTAAATGATTTTCAAAGAAATAACAAATTATAACTTTTTTGATTATATTATTAGTATTTGTATTGTTCGGAAGAAAATTATTTGTATGTTGTCGTCAACGCGTCGTCATTGAAATACTAATACATTTCTGAACAATCATCATACCAGCTGGCATCATTGCACTGTTTAAACCGCTAATCAAGAATTGTGTCGATTGTTGACGATAAATTAATATCACTGTGTTTCTCACTTCAGGACTCCCCCCCCCCCCCCCCATACGTAAACTTTGACCCAATGTACTAATTTTTCTTTACAAGTCCTCTAATCGAATGTCATTACTTTTTCTGTTACAGATTCTCAAAAATTCGTCTCGATGAATACTTCGCTAGAAAAACAGAGTTTTTATCATTGAAGGTTTCATGATGAAAACGGAAGGGCCGTTGTTCACTGTAGGCAATGTTTTGTCTACTATCTCAACCATCCCCCACCCATAAAACCAACGCGCATTACCATGGTTCTTATGCTACATTTTTGGTTTTATCACTGTCATTCAAAAAAAAAAAAAAAAAAAAAAAAAAAAAAATTTATAATTATAATGATTTCATTTTCAATGTGTCTCGGCAAACGGACCAAGTTATTCTACAAGTTGGGTAAAAAAAATTCACAATAATGATTGAGAGTTTGAACATGTATTTTGATTCCATGTGCTCGTGCAAGACGTTATCGCCAGGTTTGGTTAGTTTTTTGAAGATGGTGAACAATCACAAGAAGTAGAAACCGAACCTACTCATGAAGTACCCAAGTCAGTTCTTGAACCTGATCCCCTTTTTTTCACTTACACTCAAACGAGACTTTAATTTTTTCACCTTCAACACAATTTTGTCTTTGTTAGCATTCTTGAAACATCTTCAAGTTCAAGAATTTGATTAAATCGACCAGATGTGTTCCTTTTGACTGGACCTGAACCAGAAAAAAATTAATGTTGGAAAATCAGCTCCCTGGCACAATTAAAAGCTATTTTATTATTATTATTAATACCTATTATTATTATTTATTTTTACAATCCACATATAGTTCCAATAATAAAAAAAATACCAGTGAAATTGTAGAAGAAAGCCAAGTAGGGACGAACCCCATAGCATGTGAATGCCTGTTTTACTTCTCATTGTTACTACCCACTAAACTATACTTTGATACAATGCCAACAAAAACACACTTATAACTGACAACGGTTGGCCTTCCTGAAAATATTGAACATCCACAGATATAACAAAGGTTCTGTTAAATATTTAACTTGAATTTGACTACGGTACAAATAAATCAATAATTAAAAGAAGGAAACAAGAACACATAAAACTGACAAATGTATAGATCTTCCTGTGAATATTGAACATAAAAAAAAATATAAATATATCTACACTAGGAAGAGGTCGAAAAAAAATGAAAACTGCAAATTGTTGGTGATATTATATTGAAAGTAACTATAATCTTAAACTTTTATTTATATATGTATGTATTTATTTACTTATAAAACGCAAATCAAATATTGTCATATCAAATGCTCAAAAACGTATATAAACTATACGTTGTTCGCGGATCGATCACTATTATTATGTCAAACTGCGTTGTGGCTTTTGCTGGAAAAAATACGAATTAACTCAATTAAGTGTAGTAGTTGAAGTTTTGTATATTGTGTATGAAATCACATATATATATATTTATAAAAACAAAAAGTATCTAAGAGAGTTTTCGGTGTTAGAATTTTTCATTCAACCGGTACCTCGGTCTCGCAGTCTGTTTATATTATCTTGTTAAAACTATCACACATTATTAGAACGACTAAACAACTTTTTAATGCTCTTGAGTTTTGCATCAAAGAAAAAATAATTTCGAAGACCAGTATCGCTGGCGCTTAATTTTGAGTCACGTAGATCATCTTTTATCCGGGAAATTTGTGTCCGTGTAATGTCCGGATAAACGAAAACCCGGATTTAACAGATACATTAATTGGTCATGAAGCAATTACGGTAAAACCTTATTTTAGGAAGCTCACTTTTGTTACGTCACAAAAAAATACTTGCGGTGGGGGGAGGGGGAGGGAGAGGGTACAATCATTCATCAGTTATCAATCTCGCTGGCCATTTAGCTAAATACGTAGCAATCGCAAAGAAAGAAGTGGAGCCCATACATAAATGGCAGAGAGGCTGACATGAATTCACCAGAAACAATGTTGATTGATTGTAAACAAATGTGGTCACTGGACCCAAGGCTGATTAAGAAGACAATTTTTATGAGTACTGTACTATAATAGTGGGTTATTGTTATAGCTTGCGCTCGCGCTTATATAAAACGCTTTAGTATATCAAGAATTATCTGCCAACATTCTGAAAATTTCAATGAGAACAAAACAATAATGAATTAGTTACATTGGAACAGAATTGTCTTCATTCTAAAACTTTTAACAGTGTAAATTTCACCACCTTAATTATTGTTTTTGTTTGTTTTATCGTGGTTTGTAATCTGGCTCTCGAAAGTGGACGCTAAAACGGGTGGTCGCCATCTTGGCTGTTCGCTGACGTCACGATCCGGTAATAAGCGCGCGAAATACACTGATCGGCAAGGCGGTGTTAAAGAATATTGCTTTGGTAGGCTGTGACTTAAAAATGTTAACATCAACAAAGCGGTGAATTCTGTGTATTTGATGTGTTTGTTCGCCAGTTGACGGTCAGTTGTTTTTATTGCCGTTTGGCGTTTTGTGTTTGACACACGTACAGCCTTCTCGACGGGTCAATCCGTATTGAACTGACGTTCGAGAAGGCTGTGGTTTGACAGAAGTTGATTCCACGTGGGGGAAATATGGCGGCGTTTTTTCTATAATATGTGACGCCCGTGTTCGACTGATTTATCCTACAACATCTTCGGTAATGCTTCCGTCGCGGGTGGGTGAGCGGCAACCAACCAGCGGCCGCGGCTAATTCAGATACCTGTTCGGGTTGGCCGAGACCGTAAACACGTCATTGATTGATGACGAAAGCATTACCGAAGTTGTTTTAAAAGACCCATATGAGAACTTATTACCGATATCAAGAACCATTGACACTGAAAACATTACCCGAGATCATTCAGGGTAGTAATATGCGTTCCGTGTGCCTTTAGGGTACGACAATATGCAGACAGACAAGGGTAAATCGTCCGTAGCTGTAAGTTACGGTGTGTTAGCATTTGTTTTATAGATGAATTTGTCTTTAAATACTATTGTTGAATAAATTTGACTGTATAAAATCGGAGCGTCAGGAGAAAATGCATTTAAATTAAAGTCCAAATAAAACAACTAAATTAGATGCTTCTTGCAACACATAGGCAATATCATCTCCCAGCTAACTAGAGGTTCACAATAGCCCGGGAAGGAGCTCCGGTAACGGTAACAGGAAAGCTCGCTATAATTTAACATTGCCCGCTAACGTTAACGGTAACGGGAAGCTCCTTCCCGGGCTATTGTGCACCGACCATTTAGATCTACATGCTGTGATAAACCTGAATAATGTAGTCCTATAATGTTTAGGGCCAATACTAGGCGTTATAACTTGTTAATTACATATTATTCTTTATTATATTTTAGGGAATTATGCTCAATACCAAATATATTTTGTAAATTCTAACTACCTGTCGTCACGCTCGTTTCCGTTGCAATCCTCGTTCGGTTTATTATATTACCGGATCGTGACGTAAAATATCGACCGACCAATCAGGTGGCGTTCCAAGCGCACGATAAATATGTCAAATTTTGTGTTATTAAAAGTGATTTATATCGTACATCACACTTCACGTGGATCACGTGAATGTATTTAAACTGATTTCTGAAAGTTTTTTTTTATGGCAACATAATACAGCATCCATCTTAGTAAAACATTAGCTTAATCAAAAAGCTCTTTGTTTTGGTGGTTACCAGTGCTAACCTCTTTGTTTACAAATACATCTCCGACCTGTTTGGTCGATCTTTATCAGCTAGGAAGGTGTTATTGTAGAAAGGCCACCATACTTTCAAAATGCAAAACCATCACTATAATCGGGTGAACTTGGGAACTATTTACTGTCGCCAACGTAGTGTACATAATATTTCTGTAATATACTTCATATTATTTTTTCAACGAACAATTAGTGTGTGGGCTGTGAACTTCATTGTCTACCATATCATTACTGAATTTATATTGATTTTAGCCCTGTTACGAGCTATCTATAATCTATGATATGGTTTATATTAAAAAGTGATCATGGAATGATGTGCCAATATAACAGAAAAGCTGTAAGAATATTTTTCTTGCTGGCTGACTTCTAGATTTAAGAAATTTTGTACATGATACTTTTATGAAGACTCATTTTACGATCTTTTAAATCGCTTATCACGAAATATAATGTTGTATTAAAAAATAGTGAAATGGAAAACATAAAAATCACTCAAATTTCGCAAAACAAAAATAAAATATATTACCAATGGAAAATAACAGCTCTAATATTTTTAAATAAATGTCTGTAATTGAAAACTTGTTGCTATAAATGTTACACCAACTGTTGCTATGTCCTAAACAAAATAAAGCATTAATTGTTAAATGTTAAAATGAACAACTAAAAATTTGAACCTGTTTTAAAGTTATATTTCAGACATGTATCCCGCAGGTTCTACAAAATGTTTTAAGACGATGAAAACATTACCGTATTAAAACCAACAAATTAAAAACCAAAACGTGCATTTTTGTTTTCACCATCCTGAATATTATTGTATCTCCTAATCCTTATTTTATGATTCTTGAGTTTGGCCTTGTTGTGAGATATCTTACCATGCCCTTGTAGTTTTTTCACGCATCATATATGAAAATAACTTATCTGCCCACGATTGAGCTTATCCTTGTGTTACGAAACTTTATGACTTAAACTAACATCTCAGATGTATAATGAGTGTATCGTTATAAATCAGAAGACAATGACCTCCTGTCCCTTAGACCTTGATTTTTGAACCATAAATGATAAAAAAAAGTGCCAATTAAAATGTGCGTGGTTGGTTAGTGCTACGAATGATACAGATAACCATTTCCCTAAATAAAGAAATAACGCGTGATAAAACATACATCAATGTATAGCATTATGGTGTGATTAAATAACGTTGCACCTGAAAGCGTTGGGTTTATTTATATACCCTATATAAGCTGTGAGAATGTTCCCTCAGAATATAGCAATACGGTGTCTTTTTATTTTTATTTTTTTAGGTGGCTCGTTGGTCCAGTGGTTAGCATCCCTGCTTCCAATGCAGAAGGTCCCGGGTTCAAATCCCGCTTCAGGCAGAAGTTTTTTAACTTCTAATTTGGATTCAGTTCCATTACTTCTTGGCTTAGGAATAAGTAAACGGTGACTTTGGAGCCGTCCTAGCAACGAAGCACTCAATAAATTCAAAGTTGTTCTGAATCGGCCTTGTTGATTCTGGCATTTGTCCGCAGGTGTTCGCACTGTCCAATCACTGATTCATATGTTTCATATTTGAAATATCGATCTTTGATTGGTTATCGCTCACTCGTCGATGGTGTTCGAAGCCTACAGGGTTGGTTTAGTCACTTTAAAATTAAAGTCCCCCACTGCAAATCAGTTTAGTTACTGAGTGGGTAGACTCTAAATGTGAATTTTTTTTTTTTTTTTTTTTTTTTTAAATTACGTTGCACCTGAAAGCTTTGGGTTTATATACCCTAAGCTGTGAGAATGTTCCTGCAGAGTATAGCAATATGGTGTCATTAAATAACGTTGCGCCTGAAAGCTTTGGGTTTATGTACCCTAAGCTGTGCGAATGTTCTCTCAGAGTAAAGCAATACGGTATATTTAAATAACGTTGCGCCTGAAAGCGTTGAGTTTATATACCCTAAGCTGTAAGAATGTTCCCTCAGAGTATAGCAATAAGGTGCCATTAAATTACGTTGCACCTGAAAGCTTTGGGTTTATATACCCTTAGCTGTGAGAATGTACCCTCGGAGTATAGCAATACGGTGCCATTAAATAACGTTGCGCCTGAAAGCTTGGGTTTATTTACCCTAAGCTGTAAGAATGTTCCCTCAGAATAAAGCAAAACGTTGCCATTAAATAACGTGGCGCCTGAAAGCTTTAAGTTTAAATACAATAATCTGTGAGAATGTTCCCTCAGAATATAGCAATACGGTGCCATTAAATAACGTTGCGCCTGAAAGCTTTGGGTTTATTTACCCTTAGCTGTAAGAATGGTTTCTCATAATAAAGCAATACGGTGTTATTAAATAACGTTGCGCCTGAAAGCTTTGGGTTTAAATACCCTAAGCTGTGAGAATGTTCCCTCAGAATAAAGCAATACGGTGCCATTAAATAACGTTGCGCCTGAAAGCTTTGGGTTTATTTACCCTTAGCTGTAAGAATGGTTTCTCATAATAAAGCAATACGGTGTTATTAAATAACGTTGCGCCTGAAAGCTTTGGGTTTAAATACCCTAAGCTGTGAGAATGTTCCCACAGAGTAAAGCAATACGGTGCCATTTAATTACGTTGCGCCTGAAAGCTTTGGGTTTATATACCCTAAGCTATGAGAATGTAACCTAAGAGTATAGCAATACGGTGCCATTTAATTACGTTGCGCCTGAAAGCTTTGGGTTTATACTTTATATACCCTAAGCTGTGAGAATGTAACCTAAGAGTATAGCAATACGGTGCCATTTAATAACGTTGCGCCTGAAAACTATGGGTTTATTTACACTTAGCTATAAGAACGTTCCCACAGAGTATAGCAAAACGGTGCCATTTAATTACGTTGCGCCTGAAAGCTTTGGGTTTATGTACCCTTAGATGTAAGAATGTTCCCTCAGAATATAGCAATACGGTGTTATTAAATAACGTTGCGCCTGAAAGCTTTGGGTTTATATACCCTAAGCTGTGAGAATGTTCCCTCGAAGTATAGCAATACGGTGCCATTAAATGAGGTTGCACCTGAAAGCTTTGGGTTTATGTACCCTAAGCTGTGAGAATGTTCCCTCGGAGTACAGCAATACGGTGCCATTAAATTACGTTGCACCTGAAAGCTTTGGGTTTATTTACCCTAAGCTGTGAGAATGTTCTTTCAGAGTATAGCAATACGGTGCCATTAAATTACGTTGCACCTGAAAGCTTAAGGTTTACATACCCTAAGCTGTGAGAATGTTCTCTCAGAGTATAGCAATACGGTGCCATTAAATTACGTTGCACCTGAAAGCTTTGGGTTTACATACCCTAAGCTGTGAGAATGTTCTCTCGGAGTATAGCAATACGGTGCCATTAAATTACGTTGCACCTGAAAGCTTTGGGTTTACATACCCTAAGCTGTGAGAATGTTCTCTCAGAGTATAGCAATACGGTGCCATTAAATTACGTTGCACCTGAAAGCTTTGGGTTTATTTACCCTAAGCTGTGAGAATGTTCCCTCCAGTATAGCAATACGGTGGCATTAATTTACGTTGCGCCTGAAAGCTTTGTGTTTATGTACCCTAAGCTGTGAGAATGTTCTCTCAGAGTATAGCAATACGGTGCCATTAAATTACGTTTTGCGCCTGAAAGCTTTGTGTTTATGTACCCTAAGCTGTAAGAATTTTCCATCTGAATATAGCTATACGGTGCCATTAAATTACGTTTTGCGCCTGAAAGCTTTGGGTTTATTTACTCTAAGCTGAAGGTCGTCGTTACTTTATTTTCAAATTTAAATACAATACATTTTATTTCAAATAGTCAAGTTATACGAGGCTCACGATTTTTAAAATATTCTCACTCTAGGGTTTATTTTTAAGGTTTCCATTTTTTATATAGTCTTAAGTCAGTTAGATTGTTAATTATTAAATGATTATGTGATTCACAAAATATGTGGCAGAGCTTGAACACGGAAGTTACTAAAATAAGAGATGTACAGCCCAAATGTCATCATCATCATCATCATCATCATCATCATCATCATCATCATCATCATCATCATCATCATCATCATCATCATCATCATCATCATCATCATCATCATCATCATCATCATCATCATCATCATCATCATCATCATCATCATCATCATCATCATCATCATCATCATCATCATCATCATCATCATCATCATCATCATCATCATCATCATCATCATCATCATCATCATCATCATCATCATCATCATCATCATCAAGAAAAACATCTTTTTATCTGCTGTTTAACTTCTTTGGGTAACCACAGGGATGGTAAATATGCATAGAATTTTAAATTCTAATTATTATAAAGATGCTCATCTAAGATGTTGGATAGAATACGTAATTTGACTAAAATTGAATTGAAATTTAAATTCCTAGTCATACCAACGTCAAACATATGAAAGATAATACAACTAGATCAGGAAGCAGCCCAATCACGAATAGGAAGTGCGACCAATGAACATGACAATGAACATGACCAATCACAGCGTCTTTTACCGCGCGAAAAAACGAGCGCATGAAGTGCCATCTGACTTTTCTTCCAATCGATGGGCGGCCTGCAGGATGTATAAAGAAAAAAATGGAATATATCTGACACCGTTCTTTCGTCTACCCATTGCATGTCGCACTGTAGACATTCCTATCCATAACCCGACTGTAGTATACATAACCCGCCAATACTACAGTCTTTGTTCCTATCTATTGAGCCGAAGTCTTTCGCTTCTAACAGTTCCGTATAGACATCAAAGAGCGCGGGCGCTGCATATGTTGGTTTGTGACGGCGAGTGCGGGCGGGAAACGATACAGTAGTTCAACTACACCTACCACAACATTACATTACCCTTCGTCCGCATGGCCAACACTCCCAACAGCTGACTCCGAATGGAAGAATACTAACCTACAATAATCAAAACGGTAAGCATCCCTACAAATATTTCACCAATATTTCAGTTTCACCTGTTTATTAATAATGAGTATAGATTACATAGATGACATTGTAATTTGCAATGTTATTCTAATTGAACGATCAAAATGCAAAATGCATAAACGCATAATATCTCACCGTCTCACCGTTGTTAATAACACTAGGGGTGTAGGTGGCGTATAGCCCTGCAAAAATATGTAATCAGTAATCACTGGTGTTGGAAGTGGTTGGGCCGTGAGTGTAAAACCGGGGGGGGGGGGGTTGCACCAAACATGTGGAGAAAGAGTGTGTGTCTTTGAAGGACCAGGAGCGAACCCAGGATTTTGGTTCGGGGGGGATCAATTTTATCTTTAACGGGAGCGATGGGGGGGGGGGGGCAGGAGTCTTGCTCCTTAATAATAATAACAGCGTTTTGCATGGCCACTATATAAGGATATTTAAAAAGTGAAAAAGCGGGACCGAGTAGCTACCGGTTAGTGGTACATGATATGCCTTGCAGTTGCGCAGACTGTAAGGATTCTGGGGCAGAGGCCCAGCCGCCAAAGGCTAAACGTTTTGGGGTTATTTTTATCCGGACAAATGGTCGCCCTAACTATGTGTTTAATTTGGAGCCATTAGCTGCAAGTTTAGAAAGGTTCATAATATTAATGTAATGAATACATTATATTGAGTTCGTGTGTCCCTTTTTATACTTCGGGGGGGATCGGACACCCTGATCCCCCCCCCCCCCATCGCTACGCCTCTGTGAAGGACAAAATGTAACTTATGTTTATTATGGGATTTTTGTAAAAATATACTGAATTAAAATTGTGTGGAAAGATTCGGCACCGCGGTCCTGTAAACGACTTTGTCGACTCGCTCATTTTCCCACCTTGGATGACGACGTATTACTGCGATATTGTGAGGGACTGTGGGCAAGCCTGGAGCCACCCGTAGGCCTACTCCTGTAGATGGCAGCACCAGTCTTGTTAGCGACGAAATTGTCACCAACGCTGCTGTTTTCTCGTACGTCCACTCAGTGTGTATGGGGTCGTGAACATAATTCATCACCTTGTACCTTTTACAGTGAATTACTAGAATAATTATTCAAAATTACTAGGCTACTATTAATTATTACTATTACCGAAGTCTATAATTAGTTATCTGTGCAATTATTACTAGGCAACGCTGTTTGACGCGCTGATAAGCGAGCGCGTCCATATCTACGACGTTCTGGCGAAAAGATCTCAAAGCTAATAAAAAAAAACAACAATTAACAACAATTCAAGAATGCGCATTGCCAAAATTTTTCTAATTTCCGTAGCTATTTTACTTCCCGATATTGTTGAAAGCAGTTCAATTGCAATTGCTAAGAATTTTCGTTGTCATTCTGTAGATAGTGTTTTCGCTGCGGTCCGCCACCGTTACTAACAGTTATTGACAGCATTTGAAATGTAATTTCTGCCTCTAATACGTATCAGATCGCGTTTATATTAAGATATTCGTAACCAAACAAACATTTACTATAAGATAGCTACCTCACATTTTGCTGTTACTGTGTTTCAGAAAAATATTTTCGAGTAACTTTTGTGTAACTTTGCCAATATTTATCAGATCGCCATAAAATGAACATCTTCGTAACCGAAAAGATCCTTAGAAAAATATGGCTATCTCACATTTTGCCGCCATTTTGTTTCATAGAATTATTTTGCAGTAACTATGGTGTAACTTCGTAACTTTTCAAACGATTTTGCCTCAAAACTATAGACCTTCAATCCACATCAAAACTTGTGGATGGTCCAAATTTCAAGTTGATCGGACTTTCCGTTCGACCGCTATATCGACAGACATAAAAAAAAAAAGAATGAAGTGCCATAAAGGTCTAATGCAGACGCTCGCTTGGTTACTACTAACTAGGACAACGCTCTGTTTGACGCATTGATAAGCGAGCGCGTCCATATCTACGAACGTACTGGCAAAAAGATCTCAAAGCTAATAAAAACAACAATTAACAACAATTCAAGAATGTGCATTTCAAATTTTTTCTAATTTCCATAGCTATTATACTTCCCGATATTGTTGAATGCACTTGCAGTGCAATTTGCGTTGCTAAGAATTTTCGTTGTCATTCTGTCTAGTGTTTTCGCGGCGGTCCGCCACCGTTACTAACAGTTATTGAGTGTAACTTTGTAACTTTTCGAACGATTTTGCCTCAAATCAATACACCTTCAATCCACATCGAGGCTTGTGAATGGTTCAAATTTCAAGTTGATCGGACTTTCCGTTCGACCGCTATCGACAGACATAAAAACAAAACAAAAAACAGAGTGAAGTGCCATAAGAGTCTAGTTAACAAAAAAAACAGAACGAAGTGCCATAAGAGTCTCGTGGAGACGCTCGCTTCGCTCGCTTAATAAACTAGGAAAACGCTCTGTTTGACGCGTTGATAAGCGAGCGCGTCAATATCTGCGAACTTTCTGGCGAAAAGATTTCAATGCTAATACTAGGAAAACGCTCTGTTTGACGCGTTGATAAGCGAGCGCGTCTATATCTACGATCGTTGTGGCGAAAAGATCTCAAAGATAATAAAAACAACAATAAACAACAATTCAAGAATGCGCATTGCAAAATTTTTTCTAATTTCCATAGCTATTATACTTCCCGACATTGTTGGATGCAGTGCAATGTGCGTTGCTAAGAATTTTCGCTGTCATGTTTTCGCCGCGATCCGCCACCGTTACCAACAGTTATTGATAGCAATAGAAATGTAATTTCTGCCTCTAATATGTATCAAATCGCGTTTGCATTAGTATATTCGTGACCGGACAAACATTAATTTTACTATAAGAAAGCCACCTCACATTTTGCTGTTACTTTGTTTCAGAAATATATTTTCGAGTAACTTTTGTGTAACTTTGCCAATATTTATCATATTGCCATAACATGAACATATTCGTGATCGGAAAAAGCTTTTAAAAAATATGGCTATCTCACATTTTGCCACCATTTTGTTTCAGAAAATATTTTGCAGTAACTATGGTGTAACTGTGTAACTTGTCGAACGATTTTGCCTCAAAACTATACACCTTCAATCCACATCGAGGCTTGTGGATGGTCCAAATTCCAAGTTGATCGGACTTTCTTTTCGACCGCTATCGACGGACATAAAAAAAAAAAAAAAAAAAAACAGAACGAAGTGCCATAAGAGTCTCGTGGAGACGCTCGCTTCGCTCGCTTAATAAATAAAAAAAATATTCTATTTTAAACGCGTTATCGAAACATTAAATATGTAAATGGCGGTTGGGGCTTTTGCGGTTTGCCCTAGGCCCCTACCTGTTTGGGATGTTTGATCCCCCTCCCCCCCCCCTTCCTTCGCCCATTGCGAATTTGTGCGTACGCTACTGGCATGGTAGACGTTGATGTGAGTGAAAGTTGACTCTAATTACCTGGATATACCATACGATACCCAGTGGCGTATCCAAGGGGGGGGGGGGGAGGGGGGGACAAAACCCCCCCCTTTCGCAAAGGAAAAGTGGAAATTGCATTGAATTTAAAAAAAATGGAAATATAAATATACAGTATTTACTATTTTTGTATTAAAAACCAAAGACATAAGTTTTTGTTAAAAAAACACACATCGCTCTATAATTCTATTTCTGTGTATTAACACCAGTTCAATTGTTGTTCTTTGAAGCTTTTTTTCGTTTCTGATTGAGAAAATCGTTGCCAGAAATTTAGTAATTTTAGTTCCGTTGGCCGCTGTAAAACGCACAGATTTGCACCAAAATGACCTTGACGAGAAAATTTTCCCGGGGGAAAACCCCCCGGATCCCCCGTTTATTTTTGGTTCCACTCTCTATAATATGAGTTAAAACCCCCCCCCTTTTCAAAATCCTGGATACGCCACTGAACCCATGAACAACCTTCTTGGACCATATCCTCGCTGACAGGTCTGTCGCCTGTGCTTCGGTTTAGTCAGCACTTTGCTAGAGTTCCCTTGCTGGAGTTCCTTTGCTGGAGTTCGGGCCTCTACAGCAATCCCGCCCCTGCGAAGGTTTTCGATTTCTCGTTCACTCGCCTTTCTCCTCTCATGTCTCTGATTGAGTTTATTATAAGAAGGAAAATGAAGAAAAAATCACAATATTTGTGCAGCGATCGATTCAGGAAGATAAAAACGTCACGTAACCAAGCCATGATTGGAACATAAAATGCGCAGAAACCGCGGTTTCGCAGACCAACAACGCCTGATAAACCACGACCTGACCACCACCAAGCGAGCGTCTCCATTAGACCTTTATGGCACTTCGTTATGTTTTTTTGTTTTTTGTTTTATGTCTGTCAATAGCGGTCTAACGGAAAGTCCGATCAACTTGAAATTTGGACCATCCACAAGCCTCGATGTGGATTGAAGGTGTATAGTTTTGTGACAAAATCGTTTCAAAAGTTACAAAGTTACACCTTAGTTACTACGAAATATTTTTCTAAAACAAAATGGTGGCAAAATGTGAGATAGCCATATTTTTTAAAAGCTTTTTCCGATCACGAATATGTTCATGTTATGGCAATCTGATAAATATTGGCAAAGTTACACAAAAGTTACTCAAAAATATTGTTCTGAAACAAAGTAACGGCAAAATGTGAGGTCAGGGGCGTAACTAGGAATTATTTCGGGGGGGGGGGGTTAATTAGAGAAAAGTGAGATGAGGGGATTGAAAGGGGTCTGGGGCGAAGCCCCAGCCGCCGGAGGCCATTTCGCCGAAGGCGAAATTTTCTTTCACTTCTATAATTCTTTCGTGCCTTTTAGACTCAAAGAATACTACTCGAACCACTACTCGTTTGTTTGTATACGGTTGTTTTAGAGGATTTTTATGGGCGCTGACATCTTGAAATTTGACGCCATTGAAGTGCTGCTGCAAATTAATTCCACACAATATAGAAGGCGTCTACCATTGTTACCAGTATTGCTTAACATTGTTGGTAAAAATAACACGGCCAACTATATGACGAGAAAAATCCTACCACGGTCTTCTTGATCTCCTAGAGCAGCACTTTAATGGCGACAACTTAAACAACCGTATTATATTGAAGTTACAGTGTTACAGTAAGTATTAATTATAGTTCTAAATAAGAATTGCATAGAAATTGTGTTTTTAATGTTTTATGGTTGTTCAATATAATCTCAACATGAAATGAAACATTGTGGTCACAAGTCACATACATTTAAATTTTAATTCACAGACCGTGATATTGTAATATTAGATTAATGCATTTTTATTTATAGGTACCTTCACTTTTACGGGTTCAAGCGAAAGTAACATCAGTTGTAGGTAGATGAACACATAAATAATATAATTGAATTATTGAAAGAAATTATATATGTTATCTAAGTGAAGTGGTATGATAATTTTAAAAGTAGTACTAATAAAAATCATTCTCGATGTAGTTTCGGGGGGGGTTTAAACCCCCTAAACCCCCCCCCCCTTAGTTACGCCACTGTGTGAGGTACCTATATTATAGTAAATTTTCGTCCGGATACGAATATACTAATTAAAACGCGATCTGTTTTGTACTAGAGGCAGAAATTACATTTCTATTGCTGTCAATAAGTGTTAGTAACGGTGGCGGGCCGTGTTGAAAACATGACAACGAAAATTCTTAGCAACGCACATTGCAATGCATTTAACAATGTCGGAAAGTATAATTAATAGCTATGGGAATTAGAACAATCTTTGCAATGCGCATTCTTGACTTGTTAATTGTTGTTTTTATTAGCTTTGAAAACTTTTCGACAGAAAGTTCATAGATATGGACGTGCTCGCTTATCAACGCGTCATACATAGCGTTTTTCTATAATAATATAGTAATTTTTGTCTTGTTATGTTTGTAATATGTATCCCGTTCAGCAGTGCTCCTTAACTTCATCTAAGCCCCGTTAAAGCACAAAAGATATGGATTTTTAAAAAGATTACCTGCGGCGTTATTGTGGGGGGCATCCCCCACGCCCCCCCCTCCCTCAAATTGTGTCATTTATGGAGCACCTTTTTACAGTATCTCCTGGGAAGTCCCCCCCCCCCCCAAATATATTCCTGCGTACGCCACTAAGCTCTATAGTATACACATCTTGTAACTGAGTGTATAGACAATAAATATTTATTCTACGTATTTAACAATCAAAGGTAATGTATGCTAGAAATCAGACAAGGATAGGATTTATTGACCCAATAACTCTGTGTCGCCAAGTATCTTGGATGTTGGTACCCTGTATGACTCACAAGTGGCGCAATAATCCTTGAACAATGACCGGTCACTATCAGCTACATGTTTGTCTTTCGTCTCGTCTTCTGTACAACTACTTTATTTTTCCCACACACTCTTTATAATTCTCATTATCGTTACTCTTCACCTTTAACCTTGGTATTACTGAATGTGTTGAGCGACTGTGATTGGTGGACAGGGTTGGGTAGAGTAAACAAAGATGGTTGATTGGATGCCCTTATCGTGTTGAGACAATAGAGTTGAACTGTACTGAACGGATTGATGTGATAAGATGGTTGACCAACGTTGATAAGGTAAGTGTGCACAGTGCACGCACTCGTGTGGTGTTGAGAAAGACCGGACTCCATGGGTGGGATATGGATGGACAACGTGAGGAGGGCGGGGGGGGGAGAGGATGGAAGTAACCCCTCGGCCTTCCCCTCAAAAACTTGTTACTTCTTCGATTCAATACATTGATAGATACATATTCTCCGGAACACGAAGCTTGGTATAATCGAGGGCTCGACACCACAATAGAATACTCCGTTTCGTGATAATGATTGTAGCTATAACCCAGACGCAATTCCTTGTTCCCACGTGACGTCACAGCGGCCATGATTGTGATACACTTTAGGCATAATCTTGGACTTTGAAGCATGTAATAATAATTTGCACATTGACAAATAGCAGTGTTTCGAATTAATAGAAAAATAAGAAATCATGAATTGTCTAACGTGTCCATTTCATTTCGAGTTTGTAACGAATAATGAACCAGGTTGTAATGGTAGGGCTACAGTATTTGGTTGTAGTCTGCTGTTGAACCAGGTTGTAGATGGTAGGCCTACAGTATTTGGTTGTAGTCTGTTGTTGAACCAGGTTGTAATGGTAGGCCTACAGTATTTGGTTGTAGTCTGCTGTTGAACCAGGTTGTAATGGTAGGGCTACAGTATTTGGTTGTAGTCTGCTGTTGAACCAGGTTGTAATGGTAGGTCTACAGTATTTGGTTGTAGTCTGCTGTTGAGCCAGGTTGTAATGGTAGGCCTACAGTATTTGGTTGTAGTCTGCTGTTGAACCAGGTTGTAATGGTAGGCCTACAGTATTTGGTTGTAGTCTGTTGTTGAACCAGGTTGTAATGGTAGGCCTACAGTATTTGGTTGTAGTCTGCTGTTGAACCAGGTTGTAATGGTAGGGCTACAGTATTTGGTTGTAGTCTGCTGTTGAACCAGGTTGTAATGGTAGGGCTACAGTATTTGGTTGTAGTCTGCTGTTGAACCAGGTTGTAATGGTAGGCCTACAGTATTTGGTTGTAGTCTGCTGTTGAACCAGGTTGTAATGGTAGGCCTACAGTATTTGGTTGTAGTCTGCTGTGTAACCAGGTTGTAATGGTAGGTCTACAGTATTTGGTTGTAGTCTGCTGTTGAACCAGGTTGTAATGGTAGGCCTACAGTATTTGGTTGTAGTCTGCTGTGTAACCAGGTTGTAATGGTAGGTCTACAGTATTTGGTTGTAGTCTGCTGTGTAACCAGGTTGTAATGGTAGGTCTACAGTATTTGGTTGTAGTCTACTGTTGAACCAGGTTGTAATGGTAGGCCTACAGTATTTGGTTGTAGTCTACTGTTGAACCAGGTTGTAATGGTAGGCCTACAGTATTTGGTTGTAGTCTGCTGTTGAACCAGGTTGTAGATGGTAGGCCTACAGTATTTGGTTGTAGTCTGCTGTTGAACCAGGTTGTAGATGGTAGGCCTACAGTATTTGGTTGTAGTCTACTGTTGAACCAGGTTGTAATGGTAGGGCTACAGTATTTGGTTGTAGTCTACTGTTGAACCAGGTTGTAATGGTAGGGCTACAGTATTTGGTTGTAGTCTGCTGTTGAACCAGGTTGTAATGGTAGGCCTACAGTATTTGGTTGTAGTCTGCTGTGTAACCAGGTTGTAATGGTAGGGCTACAGTATTTGGTTGTAGTCTGCTGTTGAACCAGGTTGTAATGGTAGGCCTACAGTATTTGGTTGTAGTCTGCTGTTGAACCAGGTTGTAATGGTAGGCCTACAGTATTTGGTTGTAGTCTGCTGTTGAACCAGGTTGTAATGGTAGGTCTACAGTATTTGGTTGTAGTCTGCTGTTGAACCAGGTTGTAATGGTAGGCCTACAGTATTTGGTTGTAGTCTGCTGTTGAACCAGGTTGTAGATGGTAGGCCTACAGTATTTGGTTGTAGTCTGCTGTTGAACCAGGTTGTAATGGTAGGCCTACAGTATTTGGTTGTAGTCTGCTGTTGAACCAGGTTGTAATGGTAGGCCTACAGTATTTGGTTGTAGTCTGCTGTTGAACCAGGTTGTAATGGTAGGTCTACAGTATTTGGTTGTAGTCTGCTGTTGAACCAGGTTGTAATGGTAGGCCTACAGTATTTGGTTGTAGTCTGCTGTTGAACCAGGTTGTAATGGTAGGGCTACAGTATTTGGTTGTAGTCTGCTGTTGAACCAGGTTGTAATGGTAGGCCTACAGTATTTGGTTGTAGTCTGCTGTTGAACCAGGTTGTAATGGTAGGCCTACAGTATTTGGTTGTAGTCTGCTGTTGAACCAGGTTGTAATGGTAGGGCTACAGTATTTGGTTGTAGTCTGCTGTTGAACCAGGTTGTAGATGGTAGGTCTACAGTATTTGGTTGTAGTCTGCTGTTGAACCAGGTTGTAATGGTAGGGCTACAGTATTTGGTTGTAGTCTGCTGTTGAACCAGGTTGTAATGGTACAGTATTTGGTTGTAGTCTGCTGTTCAACCAGGTTGTAGATGGTACAGTATTTGGTTGTAGTCTGCTGTTGAACCAGGTTGTAATGGTAGGCCTACAGTATTTGGTTGTAGTCTGCTGTTGAACCAGGTTGTAATGGTAGGCCTACAGTATTTGGTTGTAGTCTGCTGTTGAACCAGGTTGTAATGGTAGGTCTACAGTATTTGGTTGTAGTCTGCTGTTGAACCAGGTTGTAATGGTAGGTCTACAGTATTTGGTTGTAGTCTGCTGTTGAACCAGGTTGTAATGGTAGGCCTACAGTATTTGGTTGTAGTCTGCTGTTGAACCAGGTTGTAGATGGTAGGCCTACAGTATTTGGTTGTAGTCTGCTGTTGAACCAGGTTGTAATGGTAGGCCTACAGTATTTGGTTGTAGTCTGCTGTTGAACCAGGTTGTAATGGTAGGCCTACAGTATTTGGTTGTAGTCTGCTGTTGAACCAGGTTGTAATGGTAGGCCTACAGTATTTGGTTGTAGTCTGCTGTTGAACCAGGTTGTAATGGTAGGCCTACAGTATTTGGTTGTAGTCTGCTGTTGAACCAGGTTGTAATGGTAGGCCTACAGTATTTGGTTGTAGTCTGCTGTTGAACCAGGTTGTAATGGTAGGCCTACAGTATTTGGTTGTAGTCTGCTGTTGAACCAGGTTGTAATGGTAGGGCTACAGTATTTGGTTGTAGTCTGCTGTTGAACCAGGTTGTAGATGGTAGGTCTACAGTATTTGGTTGTAGTCTGCTGTTGAACCAGGTTGTAATGGTAGGGCTACAGTATTTGGTTGTAGTCTGCTGTTGAACCAGGTTGTAATGGTACAGTATTTGGTTGTAGTCTGCTGTTCAACCAGGTTGTAGATGGTACAGTATTTGGTTGTAGTCTGCTGTTGAACCAGGTTGTAGATGGTACAGTATTTGGTTGTAGTCTGCTGTTGAACCAGGTTGTAGATGGTAGGGCTACAGTATTTGGTTGTAGTCTGCTGTTGAACCAGGTTGTAGATGGTACAGTATTTGGTTGTAGTCTGCTGTTCAACCAGGTTGTAGATGGTACAGTATTTGGTTGTAGTCTGCTGTTGAACCAGGTTGTAGATGGTACAGTATTTGGTTGTAGTCTGCTGTTGAACCAGGTTGTAGATGGTAGGCCTACAGTATATGGTTGTAGTCTGCTGTTGAACCAGGTTGTAATGGTAGGCCTACAGTATTTGGTTGTAGTCTGCTGTTGAACCAGGTTGTAATGGTAGGCCTACAGTATTTGGTTGTAGTCTGCTGTTGAACCAGGTTGTAATGGTAGGCCTACAGTATTTGGTTGTAGTCTGCTGTTGAACCAGGTTGTAATGGTAGGCCTACAGTATTTGGTTGTAGTCTGCTGTTGAACCAGGTTGTAATGGTAGGCCTACAGTATTTGGTTGTAGTCTGCTGTTGAACCAGGTTGTAATGGTAGGCCTACAGTATTTGGTTGTAGTCTGCTGTTGAACCAGGTTGTAATGGTAGGTCTACAGTATTTGGTTGTAGTCTGCTGTTGAACCAGGTTGTAATGGTAGGTCTACAGTATTTGGTTGTAGTCTGCTGTTGAACCAGGTTGTAATGGTAGGCCTACAGTATTTGGTTGTAGTCTGCTGTTGAACCAGGTTGTAATGGTAGGCCTACAGTATTTGGTTGTAGTCTGCTGTTGAACCAGGTTGTAATGGTAGGCCTACAGTATTTGGTTGTAGTCTGCTGTTGAACCAGGTTGTAATGGTAGGCCTACAGTATTTGGTTGTAGTCTGCTGTTGAACCAGGTTGTAATGGTAGGCCTACAGTATTTGGTTGTAGTCTGCTGTTGAACCAGGTTGTAATGGTAGGTCTACAGTATTTGGTTGTAGTCTGCTGTTGAACCAGGTTGTAATGGTAGGGCTACAGTATATGGTTGTAGTCTGCTGTTGAACCAGGTTGTAATGGAAGGCCTACAGTATTTGGTTGTAGTCTGCTGTTGAACCAGGTTGTAATGGTAGGCCTACAGTATTTGGTTGTAGTCTGCTGTTGAACCAGGTTGTAATGGTAGGTCTACAGTATTTGGTTGTAGTCTGCTGTTGAACCAGGTTGTAATGGTAGGTCTACAGTATTTGGTTGTAGTCTGCTGTTGAACCAGGTTGTAATGGTAGGCCTACAGTATTTGGTTGTAGTCTGCTGTTGAACCAGGTTGTAGATGGTAGGCCTACAGTATTTGGTTGTAGTCTGCTGTTGAACCAGGTTGTAATGGTAGGCCTACAGTATTTGGTTGTAGTCTGCTGTGTAACCAGGTTGTAATGGTAGGCCTACAGTATTTGGTTGTAGTCTGCTGTTGAACCAGGTTGTAATGGTAGGCCTACAGTATTTGGTTGTAGTCTGCTGTTGAACCAGGTTGTAATGGTAGGCCTACAGTATTTGGTTGTAGTCTGCTGTTGAACCAGGTTGTAATGGTAGGCCTACAGTATTTGGTTGTAGTCTGCTGTTGAACCAGGTTGTAATGGTAGGTCTACAGTATTTGGTTGTAGTCTGCTGTTGAACCAGGTTGTAATGGTAGGTCTACAGTATTTGGTTGTAGTCTGCTGTTGAACCAGGTTGTAATGGTAGGCCTACAGTATTTGGTTGTTGTCTGCTGTTGAACCAGGTTGTACATGGTAGGTCTACAGTATTTGGTTGTAGTCTGCTGTTGAACCAGGTTGTAGATGGTAGGCCTACAGTATTTGGTTGTAGTCTGCTGTTGAACCAGGTTGTACATGGTAGGTCTACAGTATTTGGTTGTAGTCTGCTGTTGAACCAGGTTGTAGATGGTAGGCCTACAGTATTTGGTTGTAGTCTGCTGTTGAACCAGGTTGTAATGGTAGGTCTACAGTATTTGGTTGTAGTCTGCTGTTGAACCAGGTTGTAATGGTAGGTCTACAGTGTTTGGTTGTAGTCTGCTGTTGAACCAGGTTGTAATGGTAGGCCTACAGTATTTGGTTGTAGTCTGCTGTTGAACCAGGTTGTAATGGTAGGCCTACAGTATTTGGTTGTAGTCTGCTGTTGAACCATGTTGTAGATGGTAGGCCTACAGTATTTGGTTGTAGTCTGCTGTTGAACCAGGTTGTAGATGGTAGGCCTACAGTATTTGGTTGTAGTCTGCTGTTGAACCAGGTTGTAGATGGTAGGCCTACAGTATTTGGTTGTAGTCTGCTGTTGAACCAGGTTGTAGATGGTAGGCCTACAGTATTTGGTTGTAGTCTGCTGTTGAACCAGGTTGTAGATGGTAGGCCTACAGTATTTGGTTGTAGTCTGCTGTTGAACCAGGTTGTAATGGTAGGCCTACAGTATTTGGTTGTAGTCTGCTGTTGAACCAGGTTGTAATGGTAGGCCTACAGTATTTGGTTGTAGTCTGCTGTTGAACCAGGTTGTACATGGTAGGCCTACAGTATTTGGTTGTAGTCTGCTGTTGAACCAGGTTGTAATGGTAGGCCTACAGTATATGGTTGTAGTCTGCTGTTGAACCAGGTTGTAATGGTAGGCCTACAGTATTTGGTTGTAGTCTGCTGTTGAACCAGGTTGTAATGGTAGGCCTACAGTATTTGGTTGTAGTCTGCTGTTGAACCAGGTTGTAATGGTAGGCCTACAGTATTTGGTTGTAGTCTGCTGTTGAACCAGGTTGTAATGGTAGGTCTACAGTATTTGGTTGTAGTCTGCTGTTGAACCAGGTTGTAATGGTAGGCCTACAGTATTTGGTTGTAGTCTGCTGTTGAACCAGGTTGTAATGGTAGGCCTACAGTATTTGGTTGTTGTCTGCTGTTGAACCAGGTTGTAATGGTAGGCCTACAGTATTTGGTTGTAGTCTGTTGTTGAACCAGGTTGTAGATGGTAGGCCTACAGTATTTGGTTGTAGTCTGCTGTTGAACCAGGTTGTAATGGTAGGCCAACAGTATTTGGTTGTAGTCTGCTGTTGAACCAGGTTGTAGATGGTAGGCCAACAGTATTTGGTTGTAGTCTGCTGTTGAACCAGGTTGTAATGGTAGGCCTACAGTATTTGGTTGTAGTCTGCTGTTGAACCAGGTTGTAATGGTAGGCCAACAGTATTTGGTTGTAGTCTGCTGTTAAACCAGGTTGTAATGGTAGGCCTACAGTATTTGGTTGTAGTCTGTTGTTGAACCAGGTTGTAATGGTAGGTCTACAGTATTTGGTTGTAGTCTGCTGTTGAACCAGGTTGTAATGGTAGGCCTACAGTATTTGGTTGTAGTCTGCTGTTGAACCAGGTTGTAATGGTAGGCCTACAGTATTTGGTTGTAGTCTGCTGTTGAACCAGGTTGTAATGGTAGGTCTACAGTATTTGGTTGTAGTCTGCTGTTGAACCAGGTTGTAATGGTAGGCCTACAGTATTTGGTTGTAGTCTGCTGTTGAACCAGGTTGTAATGGTAGGCCTACAGTATTTGGTTGTAGTCTGCTGTTGAACCAGGTTGTAGATGGTAGGCCTACAGTATTTGGTTGTAGTCTGTTGTTGAACCAGGTTGTAATGGTAGGCCTACAGTATTTGGTTGTTGTCTGCTGTTGAACCAGGTTGTAATGGTAGGTCTACAGTATTTGGTTGTAGTCTGCTGTTGAACCAGGTTGTAGATGGTACAGTATTTGGTTGTAGTCTGCTGTTGAACCAGGTTGTACATGGTAGGCCTACAGTATTTGGTTGTAGTCTGCTGTTGAACCAGGTTGTAGATGGTAGGCCTACAGTATTTGGTTGTAGTCTGTTGTTGAACCAGGTTGTAATGGTAGGCCTACAGTATTTGGTTGTTGTCTGCTGTTGAACCAGGTTGTAATGGTAGGTCTACAGTATTTGGTTGTAGTCTGCTGTTGAACCAGGTTGTAGATGGTAGGCCTACAGTATTTGGTTGTAGTCTGCTGTTGAACCAGGTTGTAGATGGTAGGCCTACAGTATTTGGTTGTAGTCTGCTGTTGAACCAGGTTGTAGATGGTAGGCCTACAGTATTTGGTTGTAGTCTGCTGTTGAACCAGGTTGTAGATGGTAGGCCTACAGTATTTGGTTGTAGTCTGCTGTTGAACCAGGTTGTAGATGGTAGGCCTACAGTATTTGGTTGTAGTCTGCTGTTGAACCAGGTTGTAGATGGTAGGCCTACAGTATTTGGTTGTAGTCTGCTGTTGAACCAGGTTGTAGATGGTAGGCCTACAGTATTTGGTTGTAGTCTGCTGTTGAACCAGGTTGTAGATGGTAGGCCTACAGTATTTGGTTGTAGTCTGCTGTTGAACCAGGTTGTAATGGTAGGCCTACAGTATTTGGTTGTAGTCTGCTGTTGAACCAGGTTGTAATGGTAGGCCTACAGTATTTGGTTGTAGTCTGCTGTTGAACCAGGTTGTAATGGTAGGCCTACAGTATTTGGTTGTAGTCTGCTGTTGAACCAGGTTGTAGATGGTAGGCCTACAGTATTTGGTTGTAGTCTGCTGTTGAACCAGGTTGTAGATGGTAGGCCTACAGTATTTGGTTGTAGTCTGCTGTTGAACCAGGTTGTAATGGTAGGTCTACAGTATTTGGTTGTAGTCTGTTGTTGAACCAGGTTGTAGATGGTACAGTATTTGGTTGTAGTCTGCTGTTGAACCAGGTTGTAATGGTAGGCCTACAGTATTTGGTTGTAGTCTGCTGTTGAACCAGGTTGTAATGGTAGGCCTACAGTATTTGGTTGTAGTCTGCTGTTGAACCAGGTTGTAATGGTAGGCCTACAGTATTTGGTTGTAGTCTGCTGTGTAACCAGGTTGTAATGGTAGGCCTACAGTATTTGGTTGTAGTCTGCTGTTGAACCAGGTTGTAATGGTAGGCCTACAGTATTTGGTTGTAGTCTGCTGTTGAACCAGGTTGTAATGGTAGGCCTACAGTATTTGGTTGTAGTCTGCTGTTGAACCAGGTTGTAGATGGTAGGCCTACAGTATTTGGTTGTAGTCTACTGTTGAACCAGGTTGTAATGGTAGGCCTACAGTATTTGGTTGTAGTCTACTGTTGAACCAGGTTGTAATGGTAGGCCTACAGTATTTGGTTGTAGTCTGCTGTTGAACCAGGTTGTAATGGTAGGTCTACAGTATTTGGTTGTAGTCTGCTGTTGAACCAGGTTGTAGATGGTACAGTATTTGGTTGTAGTCTGCTGTTGAACCAGGTTGTAATGGTAGGCCTACAGTATTTGGTTGTAGTCTGCTGTTGAACCAGGTTGTAATGGTAGGCCTACAGTATTTGGTTGTAGTCTGCTGTTGAACCAGGTTGTAGATGGTACAGTATTTGGTTGTAGTCTGCTGTTGAACCAGGTTGTAATGGTAGGTCTACAGTATTTGGTTGTAGTCTGCTGTTGAACCAGGTTGTAGATGGTACAGTATTTGGTTGTAGTCTGCTGTTGAACCAGGTTGTAGATGGTACAGTATTTGGTTGTAGTCTGCTGTTGAACCAGGTTGTAATGGTAGGTCTACAGTATTTGGTTGTAGTCTGCTGTTGAACCAGGTTGTAATGGTAGGTCTACAGTATTTGGTTGTAGTCTGCTGTTGAACCAGGTTGTAGATGGTACAGTATTTGGTTGTAGTCTACTGTTGAACCAGGTTGTAATGGTAGGCCTACAGTATTTGGTTGTAGTCTACTGTTGAACCAGGTTGTAATGGTAGGTCTACAGTATTTGGTTGTAGTCTGCTGTTGAACCAGGTTGTAGATGGTAGGTCTACAGTATTTGGTTGTAGTCTGCTGTTGAACCAGGTTGTAATGGTAGGCCTACAGTATTTGGTTGTAGTCTGCTGTTGAACCAGGTTGTAATGGTAGGCCTACAGTATTTGGTTGTAGTCTGCTGTTGAACCAGGTTGTAGATGGTAGGTCTACAGTATTTGGTTGTAGTCTGCTGTTGAACCAGGTTGTAATGGTAGGCCTACAGTATTTGGTTGTAGTCTGCTGTTGAACCAGGTTGTAGATGGTAGGCCTACAGTATTTGGTTGTAGTCTGCTGTTGAACCAGGTTGTAATGGTAGGCCTACAGTATTTGGTTGTAGTCTGCTGTTGAACCAGGTTGTAATGGTAGGCCTACAGTATTTGGTTGTAGTCTGCTGTTGAACCAGGTTGTAATGGTAGGCCTACAGTATTTGGTTGTAGTCTACTGTTGAACCAGGTTGTAATGGTAGGCCTACAGTATTTGGTTGTAGTCTGCTGTTGAACCAGGTTGTAATGGTAGGTCTACAGTATTTGGTTGTAGTCTGCTGTTGAACCAGGTTGTAATGGTAGGCCTACAGTATTTGGTTGTAGTCTGCTGTTGAACCAGGTTGTAATGGTAGGCCTACAGTATTTGGTTGTAGTCTGCTGTTGAACCAGGTTGTAGATGGTAGGCCTACAGTATTTGGTTGTAGTCTGCTGTTGAACCAGGTTGTAGATGGTACAGTATTTGGTTGTAGTCTGCTGTTGAACCAGGTTGTAATGGTAGGTCTACAGTATTTGGTTGTAGTCTGCTGTTGAACCAGGTTGTAATGGTAGGCCTACAGTATTTGGTTGTAGTCTGCTGTTGAACCAGGTTGTAATGGTAGGCCTACAGTATTTGGTTGTAGTCTGCTGTTGAACCAGGTTGTAATGGTAGGCCTACAGTATTTGGTTGTAGTCTGCTGTTGAACCAGGTTGTAATGGTAGGCCTACAGTATTTGGTTGTAGTCTGCTGTTGAACCAGGTTGTAATGGTAGGCCTACAGTATTTGGTTGTAGTCTGCTGTTGAACCAGGTTGTAATGGTAGGCCTACAGTATTTGGTTGTAGTCTGCTGTTGAACCAGGTTGTAATGGTAGGCCTACAGTATTTGGTTGTAGTCTGCTGTTGAACCAGGTTGTAATGGTAGGCCTACAGTATTTGGTTGTAGTCTGCTGTTGAACCAGGTTGTAGATGGTACAGTATTTGGTTGTAGTCTGCTGTTGAACCAGGTTGTAGATGGTACAGTATTTGGTTGTAGTCTGCTGTTGAACCAGGTTGTAATGGTAGGGCTACAGTATTTGGTTGTAGTCTGCTGTTGAACCAGGTTGTAATGGTAGGTCTACAGTATTTGGTTGTAGTCTGCTGTTGAACCAGGTTGTAATGGTAGGCCTACAGTATTTGGTTGTAGTCTGCTGTTGAACCAGGTTGTAATGGTAGGTCTACAGTATTTGGTTGTAGTCTGCTGTTGATCCAGGTTGTAATGGTAGGTCTACAGTATTTGGTTGTAGTCTGCTGTTGAACCAGGTTGTAGATGGTACAGTATTTGGTTGTAGTCTGCTGTTGAACCAGGTTGTAGATGGTAGGCCTACAGTATTTGGTTGTAGTCTGCTGTTGAACCAGGTTGTAATGGTAGGCCTACAGTATTTGGTTGTAGTCTGCTGTTGAACCAGGTTGTAATGGTAGGCCTACAGTATTTGGTTGTAGTCTGCTGTGTAACCAGGTTGTAATGGTAGGCCTACAGTATTTGGTTGTAGTCTGCTGTTGAACCAGGTTGTAATGGTAGGGCTACAGTATTTGGTTGTAGTCTGCTGTTGAACCAGGTTGTAATGGTAGGCCTACAGTATTTGGTTGTAGTCTGCTGTTGAACCAGGTTGTAATGGTAGGTCTACAGTATTTGGTTGTAGTCTGCTGTTGAACCAGGTTGTAATGGTAGGGCTACAGTATTTGGTTGTAGTCTGCTGTTGAACCAGGTTGTAATGGTAGGCCTACAGTATTTGGTTGTAGTCTGCTGTTGAACCAGGTTGTAATGGTAGGTCTACAGTATTTGGTTGTAGTCTGCTGTTGAACCAGGTTGTAGATGGTAGGCCTACAGTATTTGGTTGTAGTCTGCTGTTGAACCAGGTTGTAATGGTAGGGCTACAGTATTTGGTTGTAGTCTGCTGTTGAACCAGGTTGTAATGGTAGGTCTACAGTATTTGGTTGTAGTCTGCTGTTGAACCAGGTTGTAGATGGTAGGCCTACAGTATTTGGTTGTAGTCTGCTGTTGAACCAGGTTGTAATGGTAGGGCTACAGTATTTGGTTGTAGTCTGCTGTTGAACCAGGTTGTAATGGTAGGCCTACAGTATTTGGTTGTAGTCTGCTGTTGAACCAGGTTGTAGATGGTAGGCCTACAGTATTTGGTTGTAGTCTGTTGTTGAACCAGGTTGTAATGGTAGGGCTACAGTATTTGGTTGTAGTCTGCTGTTGAACCAGGTTGTAATGGTAGGTCTACAGTATTTGGTTGTAGTCTGCTGTTGAACCAGGTTGTAATGGTAGGGCTACAGTATTTGGTTGTAGTCTGCTGTTGAACCAGGTTGTAATGGTAGGTCTACAGTATTTGGTTGTAGTCTGCTGTTGAACCAGGTTGTAGATGGTAGGCCTACAGTATTTGGTTGTAGTCTGTTGTTGAACCAGGTTGTAATGGTAGGCCTACAGTATTTGGTTGTAGTCTGCTGTTGAACCAGGTTGTAATGGTAGGTCTACAGTATTTGGTTGTAGTCTGTTGTTGAACCAGGTTGTAATGGTAGGGCTACAGTATTTGGTTGTAGTCTGTTGTTGAACCAGGTTGTAATGGTAGGGCTACAGTATTTGGTTGTAGTCTGCTGTTGAACCAGGTTGTAGATGGTAGGCCTACAGTATTTGGTTGTAGTCTGTTGTTGAACCAGGTTGTAATGGTAGGGCTACAGTATTTGGTTGTAGTCTGCTGTTGAACCAGGTTGTAGATGGTAGGCCTACAGTATTTGGTTGTAGTCTGTTGTTGAACCAGGTTGTAATGGTAGGGCTACAGTATTTGGTTGTAGTCTGCTGTTGAACCAGGTTGTAATGGTAGGTCTACAGTATTTGGTTGTAGTCTGCTGTTGAACCAGGTTGTAATGGTAGGGCTACAGTATTTGGTTGTAGTCTGCTGTTGAACCAGGTTGTAATGGTAGGCCTACAGTATTTGGTTGTAGTCTGCTGTTGAACCAGGTTGTAATGGTAGGCCTACAGTATTTGGTTGTAGTCTGCTGTTGAACCAGGTTGTAATGGTAGGGCTACAGTATTTGGTTGTAGTCTGCTGTTGAACCAGGTTGTAATGGTAGGGCTACAGTATTTGGTTGTAGTCTGCTGTTGAACCAGGTTGTAATGGTAGGTCTACAGTATTTGGTTGTAGTCTGCTGTTGAACCAGGTTGTAATGGTAGGCCTACAGTATTTGGTTGTAGTCTGCTGTTGAACCAGGTTGTAATGGTAGGCCTACAGTATTTGGTTGTAGTCTGCTGTTGAACCAGGTTGTAGATGGTACAGTATTTGGTTGTAGTCTGCTGTTGAACCAGGTTGTAATGGTAGGCCTACAGTATTTGGTTGTAGTCTGTTGTTGAACCAGGTTGTAATGGTAGGCCTACAGTATTTGGTTGTAGTCTGCTGTTGAACCAGGTTGTAGATGGTAGGCCTACAGTATTTGGTTGTAGTCTGTTGTTGAACCAGGTTGTAATGGTAGGGCTACAGTATTTGGTTGTAGTCTGCTGTTGAACCAGGTTGTAATGGTAGGTCTACAGTATTTGGTTGTAGTCTGCTGTTGAACCAGGTTGTAGATGGTAGGCCTACAGTATTTGGTTGTAGTCTGTTGTTGAACCAGGTTGTAATGGTAGGCCTACAGTATTTGGTTGTAGTCTGCTGTTGAACCAGGTTGTAATGGTAGGTCTACAGTATTTGGTTGTAGTCTGCTGTTGAACCAGGTTGTAATGGTAGGCCTACAGTATTTGGTTGTAGTCTGCTGTTGAACCAGGTTGTAATGGTAGGCCTACAGTATTTGGTTGTAGTCTGCTGTTGAACCAGGTTGTAATGGTAGGCCTACAGTATTTGGTTGTAGTCTGCTGTTGAACCAGGTTGTAATGGTAGGGCTACAGTATTTGGTTGTAGTCTGCTGTTGAACCAGGTTGTAATGGTAGGGCTACAGTATTTGGTTGTAGTCTGCTGTTGAACCAGGTTGTAGATGGTACAGTATTTGGTTGTAGTCTGCTGTTGAACCAGGTTGTAATGGTAGGCCTACAGTATTTGGTTGTAGTCTGCTGTTGAACCAGGTTGTAATGGTAGGGCTACAGTATTTGGTTGTAGTCTGCTGTTGAACCAGGTTGTAATGGTAGGGCTACAGTATTTGGTTGTAGTCTGCTGTTGAACCAGGTTGTAATGGTAGGCCTACAGTAGTTGGTTGTAGTCTACTGTTGAACCAGGTTGTAATGGTAGGGCTACAGTATTTGGTTGTAGTCTGCTGTTGAACCAGGTTGTAATGGTAGGGCTACAGTATTTGGTGGTAGTCTGCTGTTGAACCAGGTTGTAATGGTAGGTCTACAGTATTTGGTTGTAGTCTACTGTTGAACCAGGTTGTAATGGTAGGTCTACAGTATTTGGTTGTAGTCTGCTGTTGAACCAGGTTGTAATGGTAGGCCTACAGTAGTTGGTTGTAGTCTACTGTTGAACCAGGTTGTAATGGTAGGGCTACAGTATTTGGTTGTAGTCTGCTGTTGAACCAGGTTGTAATGGTAGGGCTACAGTATTTGGTTGTAGTCTGCTGTTGAACCAGGTTGTAATGGTAGGTCTACAGTATTTGGTTGTAGTCTGCTGTTGAGCCTGGTTGTAGATGGTACCGTATTTTGTTGTAGTCTGCTGTTGAACCAGGTTGTAATGGTAGGCCTACAGTAGTTGGTTGTAGTCTACTGTTGAACCAGGTTGTAATGGTAGGGCTACAGTAGTTGGTTGTAGTCTACTGTTGAGCCTGGTTGTAGATGGTACCGTATTTGGTTGTAGTCTGCTGTTGAACCAGGTTGTAGATGGTACAGTATTTGGTTGTAGTCTGCTGTTGAACCAGGTTGTAATGGTAGGGCTACAGTATTTGGTTGTAGTCTGCTGTTGAACCAGGTTGTAATGGTAGGCCTACAGTATTTGGTTGTAGTCTGCTGTTGAACCAGGTTGTAATGGTAGGGCTACAGTATTTGGTTGTAGTCTGCTGTTGAACCAGGTTGTAATGGTAGGCCTACAGTATTTGGTTGTAGTCTGCTGTTGAACCAGGTTGTAATGGTAGGGCTACAGTATTAGGTTGTAGTCTGCTGTTGAACCAGGTTGTAATGGTACAGTATTTGGTTGTAGTCTGCTGTTGAACCAGGTTGTAATGGTACAGTATTTGGTTGTAGTCTGCTGTTGAACCAGGTTGTAGATGGTACAGTATTTGGTTGTAGTCTGCTGTTGAACCAGGTTGTAGATGGTACAGTATTTGGTTGGAGTCTGCTGTTGAACCAGGTTGTAGATAGTACAGTATTTGGTTGTAGTCTGCTGTTGAACCAGGTTGTAGATGGTACAGTATTTGGTTGGAGTCTGCTGTTGAACCAGGTTGTAGATAGTACAGTATTTGGTTGTAGTCTGCTGTTGAACCAGGTTGTAGATGGTACAGTATTTGGTTGTAGTCTGCTGTTGAACCAGGTTGTAGATGGTACAGTATTTGGTTGTAGTCTGCTGTTGAACCAGGTTGTAGATGGTTCAGTATTTGGTTGTAGTCTGCTGTTGAACCAGGTTGTAGATAGTACAGTATTTGGTTGTAGTCTGCTGTTGAACCAGGTTGTAGATGGTACAGTATTTGGTTGTTACCTGCTGTTGAATCATAACTAAACGTTCGTACAACACAACTTTATATAATGTTAATTAATTATCCCAAATAAAATCATTTTGAAGCCTAAATCAAAGATGATATCATCCACTTCCTAAGCAACCAAATTTCACTAAAACACCTCCAAAAAACAATTACCAATTACCAAAAAACAATTAATTTATTGGGGGGCAAGGCTCCTCTAAGCCCCCCCACGGTTCGTCAGCTTCGCTATACTACTACGGTTACTTGTGTTCATATTTATTTGTCCCGGATTGTCTTTTAGAAAATTGTCACCATATGAATACGTGTGATTCTAGCAATAATCTATTTAGCCATACGAGGTCGTATCAAAGATTATGAAGGGCAGCTCTTCATAATCTGTGGTTCTTGTAAGTGTACTTGTGTGCGCGCGAGAGAGAGAGAGAGAGAGGAGAGAGAGAGAGAGAATGCTAAGCATGTGAAATGTTCATGCCCCCCCCCCCCCGTGGTAAGAATGTGAGTGCCCTTATACGATATTCATCTACATGCAAGCGCACCTAACTCTATCTTGAGCCGAGTCAATAATTATACAAGAAGCTGATTTACAAAGTAAGACAATAAATAAAAAAACTATACAATAACAATGAGACAATAGTAAAGACACCGAATAAAATAAAACAGACAAACAGCAAAATATAAGACGAGAACAAAACTATAGAAAAGAGAACATGTATATTGTATAATGAGCTTTGTGAATGTGGAGTAGTGTACGGTAGGTTGGCAACAACGTGATTGGACTGGGTACTGTACTGGAGTACAATTCATAATATTAATTGTGAACAGGATAAACTACGGTATTGAAAATGCACCAATAGAGTGAATCTTTCCAGCAGGTTGAATGAGGGGCGTTAACGAAAACAAGTATTCAGGGTCTGTGAATATGCAAGACTGGGGCAGCCATGATAGGGATCAGCGCAAGAATGACCAGCGTTTTCTTGTATATCCCTTTGTCCTTTTCGGAAATCCTTTTGAAATTGGCCATGACAACTGTTCGCCAGTTTACGACATTTTACAAAATTTCCTCCCTCTCTCTCGCTTTCTGTAAACCTTGCATAATTTATCGTCGTCCCAAAACCCACGAATTTCGAGTTGTTTCCTTGCCGAAAACAGGGGTGCCCAAACTGTTCCCTCCTAGAACTACACTACATTCAATACTTGTTAATGTTGCATCAAGGTCAAGCATAATATTTTTCTAGGCTATAGTCGAGATTATTGGAGAGGACTTCATCCATATGATAATGAATTTGATAGTTGAATTTGGAGAAGACTGGTGTAGCATCGATCGTTGCTGATCACTAAATTGCATGTTGCGGTACCTCGATGAGAGATCGACTTTGAGTCTTTACTCCTACTAAAATCATAGCGGAGCTACGTTGTGAAGTTCAACTCCACTCGGTAATCTTTGGTTTAATCTATTAGACTATAAAACAAAAAATATCAAGATCCACAATCTGAATATTATGTGTATGCTATATTTTATACAATTTTCTTTACATTTGAAAAGGGATATAGTATATACATACATAATACATACATACAAATTACAAAATCTAATCTTCCGCAGCGGATTACACGAATTATGATGTGTTATTGATATTTGTACTGTGAACACTTTAAGTGAAGTTCGGCTTATAATCTGTAAACTTGAGTAACAGCTTGAAAATAATATTACAAAAATGCAGTGTAAGTATCTATAATATTAAACAGTGAAACAGACCTGTTTTTAATTTCAATTGAGGATATCAGAGATCTAGAAGTAGAAGAACGAAAGTTTGAAAATGAGAACATTAGAAGGACATAACTGCAGATTATTGACACCCTT